>VZRJ01004082.1:54829-82269 GCA_013397565.1 Ptilonorhynchus violaceus | reverse complement strand
TTCTTCTTTCCCATGGTTGCAACTGTCTGTGAATACTGTAACAAGACTTTGAGGAATTTTCTTGTTCAAGACCACAGAGGTTACTGATCATATTGTTCTACTCAGGCATTTTTAAGCGGAGACCCCAAAAACTGCATTGGAGAGGTACTTCTTTATACCTCCAGGGAAAAATTATTTTCAGAAAAAAATGCACCAGAAATCATAACACAAACTAGTTACAGTTGAAAGAAAAGTATATGCAAAATTTAAATGATATGTCTGAAATCTCATTTTAAAAATATGTTCATACAGTTATTGAAAATATTTTAATTTTCAGAACTAACCTCTAGCAATTCTATTTTACAGATCCTGCAAACAACAAAAGGAAAATGAACTTCTTACAATAGGAAGCAGACTTCACAAAAAAAAATAGAAAGGGAAAAAAAAGAAGGAAAAACTAATGAAACCAGGGGTTAAATGAATTTAGTTTTGTTCCTTACATAAGTTTTGGTGTTGTAAAATATGGCACGTTTTGTACTGTGTGTTCACTCAGAAAGCCAAACAGAAACTTGTCATCATGGTTTTGAGAGCACAAGGCCTCTCCTTTCTCATGTTTCAACTAAACAGTCTCCACTTGGGCTGAGGAACATATCATATATCATAAATCACTCTCTGATAGATATTTGGCAGCTAGTCAGAACCCCAGGCTATGCAACATACAGTATGGAACATTTTTAAGGTGGAATCTAGATGTTGTAACTTAAAGACTTAATAACACCTCAAAACGTTATACTACTTTCTGGTAAAAAAAAAAACAACAAAATAATGTACATAAAAAAGCAGAATTCTCTATTTGGTTTTAGGTCGTGAATAATGCATGTACATATACATCCATCCATACATACATAAATACAATAAGTCATGAAACTGTAAACCTGAAGGGCTTATTCAACTGAATGAAAATGAAAAATAAATTAAGGAGCATGATTACAGCTAACCCTTATAGCTATGAAATAGCAAAGTACTGGAATCTATTTTTCATCTGTTAAAGGTCTTAACTATTTCATTGCCTTGTAAGGCAAGAGGTTTTAAGACACTCAAGCACATGTAGTCCAGATTCTGGTGGTTTTGGTAAGATTTCATCCAAAGGTTTTTGTCTTTTAGTTTATGAAATGCCATGTGTGCATAAGGCAGAGAGAGAACTGATGAGAAAAATAGCCTTAACTAGAGTACATAACCGATGGTAATTAACCCCCTCATCAAAGTGCATCACTGGTCAGTTCAGGAAGGCATGCTTCATCATTTCAGGGCAGTGGCAGCTACTAGGAAGTGTGTCTTGATTGACAAGGTTACAAAAGAACAGTTTTCCCAGGTTAGTGGAGTGTGTCACAGGACACTTATGAGTTAACTTTATGTTTTTGGAACGTGTGATAGTGTTCTCAATGTACTTAGACTGAGCAGTTCTTAGAACGATGAAATGGAAACAGGAGGAACTGCAGAGCATGTGGTATGGGGGTTGGATTGGAAGAAACAAAGACACATAAGGAAAAAAGAAAGCTGCTGCACAAAGTCCAGAGCAACTTAAATTAAAATTAGGTGTATACTGCATTTTTTGAACAACAAAGTATTAAGCTTTAAATATTTTTTATAACTGAGGGTCTCATTAACATTTGGGACAGCAAAAAAATTGCACTTAAAACCAATTTTGTTTACACTGCATTATGCCACTTTTGTTTAATTTATGCAATGTTTTTCAAGGTTTTGTTTTATTTAAAATCAGAATATCAAAAACTATAATTCAGTCACTGCTTTGTCTGTGACTGTGACAACCTCAGACAGGGTTTATGCTGAAAAACGACTGCATTTTTGTTTAAATCCAACCACTACTTAATTATCTCACTGAAATCAAGGACAAAAAATCCAGGGCCTTCTGATCATAAAGTACTGAAAATTTAGCTATTTTTCATATTAACCTCTCTCTCTACAGTTTTCTAAAGCTAAGCATATAAAATTTAACAGGCAGTATCATGTTGCACATTTCCAAAATGGTCAGTACAATGGTGTGGAACAGAGATAATCTTCCTTGTTATTTATACATTTGATAGTTTCCCTCTTCATCTGATTATCTATCTGATACAGTGCATTAGTGAAAATACATTTTTCTCTTCTATAAAAAGACAGTTCTTTAAGTAGGTAGCAGGCTATTTAAAACATCAAGAAATGAGATTTGTGAATTTCTGTCCTTGCTGCTCCTTCAATTCAAGTCAAAATGATTAACATCCTGTTTATAGAGATGCATATGCCTACTCAGACATCCTACAATAACATGTTACAAAGGTCATATAGTGGTTTCTATTCCAACCTTATTTTCCTGTAGCTCTGAATTTCAATTTATCACTTTTCAGTCTTGAAAAAGACTGCAGAAATTTGCATTCTTGGTTTATACCTGAAGGAGACTATGTATTTTTCACTTTTCAGGTCAAGCAGGTCATGCTCAGCCCCTGCAGATCTCAGGATTTCCTACCAAGCATTTCTTGTTATATAAATACATATGTGCATGTTTATAAACTATGTTGTACTCTCTGAGAACTTTGATAAGGGTAAAAAACAGGTACAGTCCACAGATGTGTCTATGCTTAACAATCAAGTTTCCAATATCCCTGTTAAGAATTTGTGAATATATATATTTAAATAAAATAGTAATTTAACATAAATTTTTAATTAATACCATGGCTGTAATAAAATAAAAACGTATAATCCAATAGAAAAAAGTATTGCATGCAGTATTAAATCCTGATAGTCTGGCCCAAATCACCATGCAAATAAGCATAATTAATCCTGCAGCCTGTTCCAGTGCCTGAACACCCTTTCAGTGAAGAAACTAATCTAGAAGTTGTTATTTTCAGAATTAAATTTTGCTTTTTAGATGTATTTTGGCTATATTAAGTATTCACAGGAAAAATATAAGTGTTGTGCTGGAAGAACGTGGGCACCTCCATAGTGAGGCAACTCTAACTAGGTATATTAAAGAGCACACTTTGATCTTTGTTCTTTTCACCTGTGTCTTAGATCTCAGGTGACTTCCTACACCTGAGGATATTTTATGTTCATGTTTAAATCTTCAAGAGACATTTTTAAGTCTACCTATAAAGCTAAAATTAGGTGTCCACTGCCACTGAAAATCAGTAACTTGGATAACTAATCTACAGGGTATCTTTGAAAGTGTTAGACTTGTTCTTCTGAATAAATTATTAACTTGTAATTAATCTTTTAGTTTCATTCTTCAGCTTCAGTCTGAAACAGAGAAAAGGAAAAACTTTGTGAGTTGTCTTTGAGCAGTGTCCACTCACACAAGCCTTTTAGGGCTGTTACCATTAATAGCGAAATAAAATTCAGTAGAATTATTGCAATGAATCCTAGAATTTGATTCAGACTTAGTTTTAATTTCTCTCCACTTCTTTTCTATGCCATGTCTATTTAGAAAGAACTGAAAATATATCAATGGAGGAGAAGAGAAATGAATGCTCATTATTAGAGTCAGTCAGTATTAGTCTTCCTTGCCTTTAAAACAGCAGCCTTGAAGACTAAAGTACACTTGATATTTGGGGAGTGGGAGAACATTATTCAACATCAATTATAAAATGGGCCATATAAAGGGGAAAAACTGACTGGCTAATACAGTTTTAAGCTGTTATCTTCTATAATTCAGTCACCATATTTATTAAACAAAACCAGAAACACCACTTTCACCAGTGAGGTTAAATAAGGGGTGCCAGATACTTCTTAAGTTACTGTCAGAACAAAACTTTTGACTTTGTGTCTGGCAGAACAACTAAAACAAGGCATCTTGGAGGAACCAGTCTCCTCAGTTTTCAAGGAAACTGGCTTGCATGTTTTCTCTTTTTGATGTCATAAATTGATTGTGGACATGTCCAAACCCTAAAGTGTTTAAACAAGGTGTCAGCTAGAGGAGTAAAGTTTTACTATTTCCTGAATAATCTTTACTCTTCTTCACAGAATGTATCCCAGCCAGCTGCTTTCTAATCTATGAGAACACTTCCCATAAACTGCTATTTCCATGTGAAGATAAACAACAGCGGAATCCTTTATACTCACAGGACAGATAAGAACATGAGACAAAAAAGGGGAAATAAAGAAGGAGTAGCCTCTGTAATGAGTGAGCTAAAACTTGCCTCAGTAGACATCTAATTTATTAAACTTTTTCTAATTGTGAAAGTTCCAGCAAGTCCCTTGGAGAAAAGAACATGTGGAAGGTAGCCTGGCTGCATGTGGTGCTTCAGGCATAGGCAAGCATTTCTGGTAAGGTGATCTGTGGACGTACCCAGCTACAGTATGCAGTGCTTCAGGGAACAGCAATGAGTTTTGCACAGGATGAGGAGAACCTGAGTGCTCCTAGGAAGCCCTCTGGTCTAGAATTTCTGCAACATTACTCACAGTAGCTAAAAATGGTTTTTTATATTCACCTAAAAGGCAGCTTAACAAACTGGTCTCACTCTTCACAACATTTTGTTTAAATACAGCTGTAGAATGGTCTTGTCTGATTTAAAAAAAAAACCAAACCCAACTCTGTTTGAAACTTGATCGAATTATCTAATGTTAAACCACCACTAAAATATATTTATTCTTGGATCTTGTAGTCTCACACTGGCTGAGTAAATTAGTTTTGCCTACTTGTCTTATTTAACCTGATGCCTTAGAGAAATGAACTCCCACCATTACTTACTATACGAAATCTACAGTTCGTCGTGTTTTATTCGTTGAAAAGGAAGAAGCAGCTTGGCTAGATTCCTCGGGGAAAGATAGCCTGTCATATTTGCAAAGATTTATTTGTGAAAAAGCACTCAGGATGATTTTTTTTTTTTGCAGCTCTCGCTCTTGCTGCTTTGAGCACCATTATCAGAAACCGAATTTCAAGATTTATTTGAAATCACAGTCACGAGCAGTCAAGAAGGACTTTTCTCTACTGCGGTCATTGGCTCCTCCCTTAGTTATTCAAAATTTCCTTGTAATTATGATTGCATATTTTAAAGTAATGCATCTTGTTCTGCCTCTCCCTCCATTTGTTTCCCTGTTCCCAAGATAATTACATTTTGACAAAAATTTATTGAGACATCTGGTTTTTGCTTCAGATCTCCAGGTCATTCTGCAGCCGTAACAGCAGCGCAGCACAGCTCAGCCATTTTTACCAAGGAGGGGGCTGCAGTAACTAAACCGATGGCCAAAGTGGGGGGAATCTCACTGTAAATTTGCCAGCTGGTTTAAGGTGGAAAGAAACAGGATACACGGGAATGGAAGGGGAGATGAAGAGAAGCGTCTTTCTGACAATACTATCCTTCCAGCAGTTGTAGTTCACCTCTAATAAAGCTAACTAGCACAAAATCAGCAGTGCCAGCAAGCAATCACTCTGTCAGGAAATGCTGAATTAGAGCAGCAAGGAACAAGGGAGACTGGCAAAAATAAAAGGAAATTTTAATAGCACAGTAGACAGAAACTGGATTAGAGCATTTTGTTATAAAGCAGGCATGAATAAAGCAATTCATTGAAAGGAGGGGGCCATGCTTTTAAATACATGGCCTATGTGTTTAAAACCATTGCCTTTCTGGCTGGCCATGATTTGTATTTGTGGCACAGTAATCCAGATTACATTTCAGCATCCAGTCTTGTCTGTGGCTACCTTAGAATTTAACACATGCACAGGGAAAACAGTGTGATTTAAAGTCTGCACCATCAGATGCTATTCAGGAGAAGCAGAAGCTAGAATGCTTTATACCTGCTATAAAGCATTCTTTCTCTATTCACTTTTAGCATGTGTTACAAATAATGTGTAGATGATCAGCTGTATTTCCCATTTCCTGAATTACCAAAACAAAATGCAAAATATTCAGTGAATGTTGACATTAGCCAGCATTTATGTTCAAGGTAGGGAGAACTTGGAGAAATTTTTATTAGGAGCCTAAAGGGCATTTTAATAAACCTCTCTGAAATCCCAAACAAACCACAATTTATCATTATTAAACCTCATCTTAGCTAAATCCTACATGGTGAAAAATTTCCTGTTACTCCATAAGATTCCTCTCACAAAACCCAAAGATAACCTTTTAAAAAGTTAACAGAAAAAGTTAACTTTTCCAGGCTTTCTTTAACCAGAGAAATATCCATTTTGTACCATGACATCAGTGATCTATTGCCTCATCATATTTTGTAAGGCAGGAAATGCATCCTTGTAGAAACAAAAGTTTGTCTTTCAGCTATAGGAAATTAACTGCTTCTTTTGAAGATGTGATATTCTCCCATACTCCAGGGCAAACCATGTGGTTTACACTTTAGCTATCCCCTTAATGCAGTGTAAGAAAGGCAGAGTGGTCATGGGCCAGAAAACTAGTTACTTTATGAACAATTTTTATGTGAACTGAAATTAGATAGTAGACATCCCCTGAAGAGAAAGATGCATCACAAAGAAAATAGGTGATCCTCATTGCCTGTTAACCCTATAGACTAAAACAACACAAATGAAAGAGCAAAAAGTGTTCCGTTTGTTTGGGTTTTTTTAATAATATGACACAGAAATTTCTTGGGTTGGGTCATAAGGTTCAGAAGCAAATAACTTACAAATGGCACTGTGCAATTGCAATTGCAGTTTAGCTGGCTTTTACAGAGAACTTCTTCCCTGACGCCTCAAATTGATCTCTGGGCATTTTTGCTTGGTAGACATTTTTGTGATGGGTACTCTTGGTAAACATATCTATTCCTCTTCCTAGTTTCTTTGTTGTCATCTCTGTTTTGATGAGCTCTTTGTTGCATCTGAGCGAAACCAGCCTGACTCTGAGAAGTAGTGTGTTTTGAAGAATAGAGGGGGAAGGACCGATTACCTTAATTCATTCCTGTATCTCTGGGAAGATAAATGTTTCCTTGCCCCTCCATGATACTGGGGCAGAAGCTGAATGCAGGGTGGATAAACTGGTGAGCACTTGGCCTATTGACAAGTATTCTTCCACTTGTTCACTTAAACATTCCCCTTGAAGAAAATGCCCTTTATTTGATATGTGAGGTGTAAATTCAACCTCCATCTTCACTCAGTTTCTCTCATTTACTGAGCTTACATTGCCAGCTGTGCCACACCACATCAGTTGGACTAGTGATGAGTCTGTCAGTTTATAGGTTACCCCAAGAAGCCCTGCAAACTTATCTCAAGTGTGGAACTCATTTCAATATCAGATGAGATCAATCAGATGAGACATGCAGGGTACCTGCTTTTTTTTTTCAGCATGAGGAAAGCATATGGTTGAGAGAAGCTTATAAAAGCCTACTTAAAAACAAAAGGGGCCTCAAACATAGTTCACTTTTCTCTTTAAATTTTCTGTAGACACTAGCATGATGACCCAAGCTACTTCTACTTAAAACCAAACTGCATGTGCAGGAAAGAAAACAAATAAATAAACAAGCAAAACCCACAAAGCAAAACAACACATTCCTTGATTTTCCCATACACTGATAGAAGCAAGTAGAGTTTATTTAGCTTCATGAAATCTCTGACAATGGACACTGACAAAGAGGAAGAAATGTATCTAGGGCAAAAGGAAGACTCAAACCCCTAGATGTTTTTTAAAGCCAGATGTTTTGCTGGCTGCTCAGATTTGATAAATGTTACAATAATAATGACCACTGTATAACAGTAATTTTATCTCACAGACTCATTCATAATTTTTTCCCCATGTCATTGTTCACAAAGGCAAAATGTATGTGCTTTATGAAAACAAAATGTTTCTGTAAGTGTTTAATGTGTGCTCTTATTTGTTGGCTGCTCTGTGTTCCTGTGTTTTGATGCATCTGTTTATGCCCCATTCACTACGGCAAGTGTTGTCTGACACGAAACTAATTTTGATTCTTGAATTATTAACACACAAATATGAACTGTGATTGAACAATCACAGTTTAAGTGAATATAATATTTTGGTTTAATCTAACAAATAAAATAGCGAGTCTTTTTTGAGTATTCAGAATTGCTCTGTTTTCATAAGTAACAATATTTTAGAAGTCTTCAGGACACCTCAGGAATATTTTCAGTAAAAGAATACAGAGAAGTATCATTATTGTTATCTTACATGATGTATTTGCACAGTGCATTGTAGTGCTTTTCTAAATTGGCTTTTTGGAAATACGTTAATTCCATAATAACAGTTCTCTAATAGTGTACACTGAGACCAGCAATAGCATTACTCTTACTTTACCTTTCTCTCATGTCGGGTTTCTCTAGTCTGCTCCCACTCTGAACCTGAATTTACTTCTGCTCTAAAAGAGAGCTCTCAAAATATTGCATTTGAACTCCAATGTGTCATTGGATTGTAACATAAGACAGTTCAATCCTATAAGGCCCAGCAAGAAGTAAAGCATTTTAGTTGTTCTAAAATGCAGTCTAGAGACTGTATCTCAGTCATTAGGCAGAACATCCTAAATCCCACCCACAAAATATTTTGTGCTTTTTTTGACAGGAACGAATTGTTTCTTATTCTTCAAAACAACATTCATCCATAAAATCATTCTTTTTTTTTTTTTTCTATTGTCTTCAAGCATGCAATACCACAAGACCTGAGTATCTCATGACATGAGAATTAACACAATGAGCAGGCATGTGCGGGACTGTGATCTGTGAAAAGGTCTGAGTGATCTACAGCCTGATTTTGGAGTCCCAGATCCTGAAATACCCGTCAGTACTCCAGCTGATGTCAAACATTTGGGCACACCAAAAGAATGGCTAAGAAACAGCAAGCTGGGTTTGATGCATCACTTTTCTACTGGCTATGCCTTCTCCAGGAACTCCTGTAATAGGTATGGAGCACACTTCAGTGTATTTCCCTTCACTCCAAAATTATTGTGTGAGACAGGAAAAATGCCTGGCTCCTGTTATCATCATATTCTAGTACTCTAGTGTTCGTCTTATGAGTTTGTTTTGTATACCATCTCCACCTCCTTGCAATCATGTACAAACCTGCTCTTATGGCTGAAAAGAGTAACTTGAAAGGATTAAAATAATTTTGAAAAAAGCATTAATCTTAGTTAGTCTCTGTACAGCTTCCATTGAACAGAGGGTCATATTCTCTGTGATGTTAAAGCATGTGCAGCCATTAAAATTTTTGCTGTTGGACAAAGCTTAAAAGACAAAAAAAAGTTCATTTTAGAAATAAAAAAGAGCCCATCTCTTTCATGATGACGAGAATGTGTGATGCGACTGATCAGTTCAGCTGGTGCATAAATTCTACATACCGCTGCATAGCCTTCATTTCCTTGTCATAAATCAGTCTCAAGACTTGCTGTTCCTTCTTCCATCAAAGTAGCTTACTTGCATAGCTACAGTAATGTCTGTCTCTGCTGTTCCACTTCAAGAAACAACTGAGACATTTTCTCTTGCTGCTACTGAGCTAGAGCCTTTTCAAAGGAAACTGTCAAGCATCTTGTTTTGGAAGCTGACAAGAGAGGAGTCTTTTCAAAGTCCTTACAGAAGTAACCCCACAGCCACAGGCTGGCTCTTAGCCCTCTGCTTCAGCCAATTCCACCATGGTCTGTTTCAGACTCCTGATGAAAAGGGGGTCCTGGTTACAAATGTGGACATTGTTCCTGTGTTAGGCCATATCCCAGGAGCTGAATCAAGGTCTGGACTAAGTTAAATGAGGTTATCTAAGCATATGAAGTATAATGTTGCAATTCAGTTAGAACTTATTTACCAGCATTTTTCCACTTCCTAAACAGTCTTTCCGGGTTTCAGCTGAAAACAAAACCTAGAAGACTATAAAATAAGCATCATTCTTGTAATAGTTTTATCCCAAAGGAAAGAACATTCTTGTAAATCCCCCAAGCAAGCTGGACCTTGCAAGAGTCCCAGGTAAAAATATTGCACAAAAAAATATTTTTCTGTATTGAAATAATGCTGCCAAAATTTGTTCCCCTTCAAAGTACAGCCATTGAGAAGCTCATCACTTCCTCCATGACTTCATTAAAAGAAATAATTTCTCATCAAAAACAAAATTGCCAGTAATAGAAGGAATTTTGCATAAGTTGTTCCACAAAATAATATCAACTGTCGCTACAAAAACTTCTTTGTTTTCTCATAGCACAGTCACCCAGCCTCTAATCCTAAGAGTAGATCAGATGAGGGAAAATGGCAAGGATACTGCAGTGGATACAGGTGTCAAGGTGTCGGCATGGGCTTGCCACTGTGGAAGAGTTTGGTGTGCACTGTGCTAGACACAGATGGCTCCAACAGACCCATCACAGGACATGGCTGAACCCATCAACCAAGCTGTGACATCTTGTGGAAAACGTATTTAAGAATGAGCAAGAAATACTGAACAGGCAGTGAGGAAAAAGGTCTGAGGAATGGACCTGTGAACACCAAGGTCAGAAAAGGAGATGGAGGAAGAGATGGAGCAGACCACACTGCAGCACTTAATTCCCTGTAGCTCATGGGAGGAAAACACCAGAGCAGATATCCACACTGCTGGCCATGGAGGATCCCACGCTGGATCATGGCTTATTTCCTGAAGGACTGCTGTTACTTTGGAGCAGAGGAAGAATATGAGGAGGAAGAAGCAGCAGAGAGGAACAGTTATGGACAGACTGTAGCCCACTATTCCCCATCCTCCTGTGCTTCTTGGGAAAAGGGTAAGGTAGAGGATTTGGAAGAAAGAGTGAAGTTGTACCTTTGAAAAGGGGGAGGTGGAGGCAAGATTTTTTGTCTTTGTTCCTCATCCAGTCTATTTTTAAATGGATATAAATCAAATTATGATTTAGAATCAAGTATGTTTTCTTGTGAGGGTAATTTTTAAGTGACCTACCTGTTTTTATCTCAATCCAACAGCTTTTTAATCTTATTTTCTCCCCTCAATCCTTTTCAGAGTGAAGAGTGAGAAAGAAGATGGGTAGGGGTCTTGCAGCCAGCCAAGTTCAAGCCACAAAAGGAGAAATTCTGGTTTCAAGAAAGTTGAATCTCCAGCATACATGTACAAAGAGTTCAGCTACACAAACTTCAACTAAAGTATGAATAGGCTGATGGGGGAAGAAAAGAAAAAAATAAAACACTTTTTTTGGAGAAAATTAAGCCCAGGTAGAATTCAGGAAATACTTCAATAGATTACTGAAAAAAAAATCATCAAACTGTAAATAGTTAATCAAAGTTTAAAATAAAAAATGATGGAGCTCTCAAACAGAAATAAAACTTTCAAAACCAAACTTGGATAATGTACAAAGTTTATTTTGAAAGTAAAAGGTACAGTTCAATATCCATCAATCCATTTAGTTTCAGAACTGAGAATTTTTTATTTGTACATAGAATTAAATGGTCAAGAAAGAAAACCTCCAAATAATTTCTGCTTGTACCACTTCTACCACAATCATTTTAACCTATTCCTTTGTACTTTCTTATCAGTAAGTCAGTCCTCAGGAGCAACACAGAAAGACAGCAGAAGGAATTAAAGCATTGCATGTTCACGAACAGACATCAGCAAAAGGCGCTAGTATGGAACACAGTACAGCACCAGTCTGGTTTGAAGTCCAATCATGACAGTTAGTTAATTTTATCCAGATATTCCTATTTTGATATGAATATAATTTTGCATTGGATGGAAAAACAGCTTAAGAAAAGATCCATATTTCACTTGAATACAAGATTTGAAGACTCTACCATCTCTTTTGGCTGCTGATTAATAACATGAATCTTAAAAAAAAAAAAGTCTTTTTCTTTTTCCCATTTAAATTTCCCAGCTTCAGCTTATAAGCATTTTCCTATCATTGTTTGTCATGTATATTTGATAAAGAAACCAGGCCAAGCAGTCTAAGTTTCCCACAATGCTTTTTCCTGAATTCCAAGTACATAAAATATTTTTTCCTCCAAGATGTTGTGGTTTTTTGCTTTAGAAGTTCACCTTTGAACTATTGCAGGACAACCATGTTACTTTCACTACCATTGCGAACACACGTAAAAGCCACAAAAATACGTCTCACTGGTCAGGTAAAACAGCTTACTCACTCTCTCTATCCTGTGTTGCTTCAGCAGACTATTTTCTTCTTTAATATACTAAAACAGTTTGAAACCCGTCACTGCTATAATGTTAATGATTTCTTTTATTGAATATGTGCTGTGGCCCAGTCCCTTGGTTGGTTTGTTCTGATTTTGTTTACCAGAACATTTTGCTGTTATTCTCAGCCTCTTTTATAATATTATACCCTCAGCAAGTCTGCAGGCAACACCAAGTTGGGTAGGAGTATTGATCTGCTGGAGGGTACGAAGGCTCTGCAGAGGGATGTGGACAGGGTGGATCAGCGGGTCAAGGCCAATGGTGTGAGGTTCAACAAGGCCAGGTGCTGGGTCCTGACCTTGGCTAACAATAACCCCATGCAAAAATGCAATAGGCTGGGGGAAGAGCAGCTGGAAAGCTGCTTGGCAGAAAAGGATGTGAGGGTGCTGGGTGACAGAGGCTTAACATGAGCCAACAGCATGTACTGGTGGCCTAGAAAATCAATGGCATCCTGGCTTGTATCAGCAATGGTGTGGACAGCAGGACTGGGGAAGAGATCATCCCCCTGTCCTTGGCACTGGTGAGGCCACACCTCGAATCCTGTGTTCAGTTTTGGGCCCCTAATGACAAGAAGGACATTGAGGTGCTGGAGAGAGTCCAGAGAAGAGGAATGAAGCTGGTGAAGGGTCTGGAGCAACAGTTTCATGAGGAATGGCTCAGGGCACTGGGGGTGTTTAGCCTGGAGACAAGGAGGCTCAGGGAAGACCTTACTCTGCTCTAGAACTACCTGAAAGGAGGTTGTGGCAAGGTGGGCATTGGTCTCTTTTTCCAGGCAACTAGAGATAGGACAAGGGGAAATGGCCTCAAGTTGCACCAGGAGAGGTTCCAGTTGGATATCAGGAAAAATTTCTTCACTAAAAGAGTAGTTAAGAATTGGAAATCGCTGCTCAGGGAATTAGTGGAGTCACTATCCTGGAAATGTTCAAAAAACTAGTAGACATGGTCCTTCCTAATAAAGTTTAGGGGGCATGGTACTATTCACCCGAAGGTTGGACTTGATGATCTCGGAGATCTTTTCTAGCCTTAATGATTCAGTGATTCTATGATTAACTTGTCTGGATTTTTTCAGGTGTTTTATGCAGTTCTCATTACCCTTTACAATATAAGTATTTTTCAAACTACCCATTCAAACTATAAGACTTTTTCAGGATTTTGGAACTTCTAGCATTTATTAAGTTTATATATTTCGCAGAATCATAGGATAGTTTGTGTTGGAAGGAACCTTAAATATCATCTGGTTCCAATTCCATATTTATGTATTTGCAGAGATAAATAGCCTTTGACTCTCTTTGACCTCTCTCTGGCCCTATGTGTGCTTCACAAATACTGCTCTTCTTCCTCGGCAAAGGACTGAGAAGTCTGTCAACATCCTGATCAAAAGCAGGGACTTTTTACTGCTTCTTTGCAAATAGGAACATCTTTAAGGGAGCACTTCTCTGGAATCAATCTTTCCAGCATCATTATGAAATTTTCATCATCCCCATTTGGTAATGGCCTTGTGTCACTGCAGAGTTTCTTTGTTCCTAATGTATTCTAGATCCTTTTTATTCTGAGTCCTATAAACGACATTATTTTTCTTAATATCCTTTGTTTCTCTCTATCTTTTTTGTCATGTTACATCTCTTCTTTTTTGTACATCTTCTTAGCAGACAGCTTCACTTTCACACTGAAGTGAGATGACATTTTTGCAAAGTTGTCTTTTTGTTTGCAAGCAGCCTGGTTTCCATAGCTGTTTAATAGATGGTTTCAACTGCCTCAAGGAATCAGAAGATTATACAGACATTCACTTTGCTGCTTTTTTTTCCCTTCTTTTTCCCTTCCTTTCTTGTTTTTGGTTTGTTTGGGTGATTTTCAGTCTTGCTTTGTTTTGGTTTTGTTGATATTCTTACTGTCATCTTTGTAGTCTTTTTTTTTAAAACATAGCATTCAAATTCATCAGAGAAGATGCCAGATTATTTTCTTTCCACTTGAGAGCATTGAAATCCTAAATTATTGATGAAAGTGTTCAGGTCAGAAAAAAAAGACTTGCAAGGTAATTGGAAAAGTAGTTGTCAGATTACAGTTAAATTTCTTACTTTTTTGGGCCTGGATTAGTTAGCTGCTGTCTAGGAGAAAAAGGCATACCCAGTCAGGATAAACCTAATCAGAAGAAAAATATCTTCTAAGTGTTTCCGGTAACAACCACACAGCAAATTAGGAGAACAGAAGTTGCAACTCATGCTAGGCATACTAACAGCAAGATATGAGATTTGCTCTGACTATATCATCTGCAAAAAATTATGATTTAAAAAATTTTAGACTCCATGCAGCATACAAATCTCCTCACAACAAGTCACATAGGTGCTACCCAGACTGAAGAATGGCAGCACTTGTTTAACAGTGACTAAAGGCACCTCTTAATTATTTTCAGAAGATGCTTGGGTTTTCTATTCTATTCTTTTGACCTACACATCAATTCCCATCTAGCAGGTGGGTTCCTCATCTGCAGTTTTGGACAGCAAAACAATGGAAAAACATCAGGCAAGACCAACATGAGCACTCCTCCTGCCACTCTTGATCTCTGCAAATGGCAAAACAAGCCATAACTCAGCACTACCTTCCTGCCTTTCATTGACAGCAGTTCCTGTTGTCACCTTACCGTGTTTGCCCTGCAGCCTTGCTCAGCAGGTCACCTCTGCTGCGCTCTCGGAACAGCTGTTCAGCTGCAAAAGGCAACACCACTACATGGGACACTTGTTTTAGTTTAAAGTTGACTCACATTCACTTGTGAGCTGCCTTGCCATACGAATAAATATCTCTTCATCTTTTTTATTATGATCACTTTTAATTAACACGTACTTTAGAGAATGTTTTCACAGAACAGAAATATGGTAAGTGAGCAAAGACTTTCACCCAGGTTCTGAACGTACAATTAAAATGGAAACAGAACGATACTGATCATGAAAATTGTGTGAAGGAACACCAACAATCAGGTAATTTGATAACATTTCCTCCAGCTGAAGAATTATTTTTTGCCTATTAGTATAATCAACATCAGTGAAATAGCTGAAGAAAAAGAATTTAATACAGGAGGTGAAAATAGTAAATGGGTATAATTTCAAAAAATTGTAAGTAAACACTCAGCTTTGGGAACTTTATTCTCCAATTATTCCTGCATATGGAGTTCAATATTTCCAGTGGCATACTGTGGAGGTAATGTACTGTTTATATTGGATGAGGCAGCTCAGCCCTCTACCCCCAGGTACAGAACCTATATATGGAGTTATGCAGTTTTTGGGCAAATTTTTATCTTTTCCCTAAGTACCAAATTTCTCAAATAAGTCAGTTAAGGTTGTCTTCACCAGAGAAAGTTTGCACTTTTCCAAATTCCTCTTCAGAGAGGAAGCTTCGGCACTAAAATGCAATCCAATGCTACATATTTAGCAATGCAAAGCCTCTGGCTTTGAGCAGGAGTCATTATTACTTCCTTTTTTCCTATACCTGCTAAGGTGATGACATCACTGGAAATCATACCCCTGTATTTATTTCAAAACCAGGCCAGGCCTCCTGCTTAATCAAAGACCAGTTGTGGAAATTAGATGATTCTGCATATTTCAGTAACAGCAAAGTGGACTAGTACTAGGAGCCAAGGCAAACAGGTGAATGTTTTTATTCTTTGCAAGGCTTTTGACTTGCAAGCAAACTTTGACTGTAGAGGAAGTGATTTTGATTCCTTCATTCAAGCTAGAAAATTTCAGCTTGAAGAATTTAAGATCCATTAAAACTCTTAATGTAGTGAAGTGACTTCCATAGAAAAAGAAAGCAATGATCATCACTCAAACTGAGTGAAAACAAGCTGTCTTATAGGGCTACAAAACCTGGTTCTTCAAAAAAAGCGGATTGATTTTGTAATTGTACTTTCTTACTTGTATTAACGTGAACACCTAGAAGCCTCAGTGAAACCTGGGGGCATAAATTCCCACAAGCTAAATAGATAGACCATACAATGAAGTGTTGTTAACCTATTTGACAACATACAAACCAAGACACAGGAAGCTTAAAGTCTAACTATTCCAGCTTTCAGTCTCCATGGGCTTTCATTTTGAAAATGATTGTTGGGAATCATAAATCAGTAGATTGTGCTTGTGCTAAGAGTACTCACGGTTAAGCCCTGGATTACATACATAAAACCCCTTTAAAATTGTCTTGTCATTTGTTAGACCAACATCACCAAAATAAATATACTAAGTGCACAGTTGTGCATAACTTCCAGTGTTATCTTTTCCTGCACGCTCAGTTCTAAACCACATATCTGCACAAAAATGGGAAGAAGAGAAGGCAAGCCAAAAAAGTTTTTTCCAGTCATTGCATCCCACATCAATATGAACATCAGAACATCTGATAATTTAGAAGTCCTAAATTTTACCTACAAATCAACTGGAAAGTTCAGCATGTTGCTCTCAGTACACAGCCTTGAAATTATACTGGCTTCAAGGGGTATTTTTTCTTATGAAACAACATTAAAAATTGTTGAGTCTGAGTGAACTTTATAATCTCCAGCAGCTGCTGTGTGCCTTACAAAGAGCTATTGATAACGATTGGGAGTTGACTCATGCCCCCCCAGAAGTGCCTGGATTTTTTTATTTTTAACAGTGATTTTTAATTCAGCTCAAGTATCTCTACACTGTACAGGTGTTATCAGTGTGCCTGAATAGTGGCACACAAGACCGAGAGAGGAGCATTTAAGTTTGGAGTCATCAGACAGCGTTGGATGGAGGAATTAGAGATTAAGCTCTTCCTTACAGACTGCTTTTGATACTTCTGTCTTTAATCTCTTATAGATTCTGTGGTACAGCATCTGGGACCTACCACAGTGCTGCACACATCAGCAGCCACTGATCAGCAGCTGCCGCAACAGAGCACAGTTTGGTCCTGGGGCAGGCTCCTGACCCCAGGTCACACCTCCTTGCTCTGTCAGCCTGGGGACTTGACAGAAACACAGAGCCCCTGAGGTACTGCCTATCCTTGGGAACAGGGAATGAATTCATCCCTGAAGCTGCTTCTAGGTGCAATTAATTCTAAATATTCCCCTTCTATACCAATCCTTCCTTCAATTTTACAGATTGTTCCCAATTCACTCCTTTACTATTAACTGTTAGAAAACATCGAGCAGAATCATAATTTTGCCTTATGCTATGATCAGCCTGTAGGAATTTTTCCCTTGCTGAATACTTCTGGACAGGACCTCCAGACCCGTTGCTCCAGTCATGCCTAACAAAGTCCTTCAGAAAGGTTTTGTCTACCAGCATAATTCAACCATCTTTGTAAAGTCTTTCTCCCTTTCACCACAACCCTGGAGCAAACACATAGAAGTGAAATTGTTTCTGCTTACAATACTACAATCACATGACTGTTTCTATAAGACAAAACAGTCCAGTCCCTGGCAACAGCAGATACAGCTACCACAGAACCACTGCTTTTGCACATTTATTTTAGCAGTTACCATTAAAAGCTGGAGTTAAGTGCAGCCGAGACAGAACACATACCTTCAACTAAAGATCTAATTCTGAGATGACTGAACCCAACAGGTCCCACCTTCTCTTGAGACATCAGGTCAACCAACCTTAAGTCAGGCTGGGGAGGGGCTTTCTGACACTGTGGCACCCTAGCATAGCTGCTCCTTGCAGACATGATGCCACTCGTGGTAATGAAGAGGGCAGGCACGCCTGTCATCCCTGTCAGTGCCCTTGGTGCTCACTTCTCCCTCTGTTGCTCCCTGGATGGGAAGGGATCTACTAGAGCTCCTCCTCACCCATTGTTTGCCACCTCCCTCCTTGGGGCAGAATGATCCAACTCTACCACCTTACATCCTCAGGAGAGACAAGGAGGACGCATGGCAGGAGGGAAGCATTACAGAAACTGCTGCTCTAATTGACATCAGGCTGAGATACCGGGGGATGGCAAGTAAGGAGCCTAAGCAAATGAAGAATTAGGGTAAAGGCAGAAAAGGGAAGGCAGTTCACTGAGCATACTGAAGAAGAGCCTTCTGAGTCCCTGGAAAGACAAGGGCTGAGCTGGCAGCAGGAGTTGTTTATGAAGCCAGCTGTGAGTCTGGGTATGTCAGCTGTCTGTCTTTTCAGTCCCTAGCACCCTGGGAACAGAGAGTTTTGATGTTTCACAGTGAGATGCTGTGCCCAGCCAAATTTCATCCTTGACCACAGAACAAGACGCTTTCTTTTCCTGTCTTACCCTAATACCATCCTCCTGGGATCCTCTGCACAACTATCAAAATACAAAGTGAATTAACTTGTAAGTTTATAAGATATGAGGAGTTTCTGTTCCTCACATTGTTCTTTGCATGAAATACCGCAGGCCTGAACAGAAGGGTTATAGTTCTAAAAACTGCTGGGAAGAGGTCTTGCATATCTCCTTAAAAACATAACGGTGTGACAGGAAAACTAGCTACTAGAAGGCCATCATTGTACCATTCATTTTATCTTCCTTATTCCACTCCTTTACAGAAGTTTCCAAACATCCCCAAGATTTCTTAGAACGAAAGACTGGAAGCCACTATCCTGAAGGAAGACACCATCCACAGCACATGCTGTTGGAGCTTCCTATTGATACACCAGTCCAGGCTTGCCAGGACCCCAGGGCTGTTGCTGCTGTCTACTCCAAAGCAGGGTGATCCTGGTACCTGTAATGGCTCACTCATCCCAGTGTGATGCTAGCACAGCATGCCCAGAAGGCACTAAGTAAAGAAGCCTAACAGGTCAACATCTGATTGCAGCTATTTTTGCATGATCCACTTACCTCACTTTCGCATCCTCTGAAGTGCCTTAACTCATCTTCAGTCCACATATTAATATTCCCAGCTCTTGCAAGCTCTGAGTCTTTGAGGCATCATGTTATATTTAGTTTATATTCTTATTACTCAGTGTATGAGTATTGTTATGTGTGTCCTCCTCCCCAGTTCAAAACCAAAACAAACTAGCTATACATTACGTTTTTTAGATATTAGATACAAAGTGAATTCTTATATCACATTATTTCAAAAGGAGGGAGTGAAGGTAGGAGGAGATCAAGTCATCTAAAAAGAAGAAAAAAAAAAAGGCAACAAAAGGAAAACAAAAGACCGTCAACAAAAAACCCAACCTTATCTTTGTATTCTTGTCTCCATGAAATAAAAATATATACTCAGCTTCTAATGATTTTCACAGATCCAGGTTTTCTGGTCTGTGAAACAAATGCACTGTAAGTAACTGTGACATTTTATCAATGTACTTCAGCAGAAAAGTACACTGAAGGAAATATTTCCGTCTCAAATAATTTGGGGGAAAGGTGTTTTACAATCAGAATAATGTCTGAAAAGTGTTTCAGGACTAAAGCCCCCACTTACCCTTAGATGACATTGCATTCTGTGGCATTTCAGCGCTCTAACTGGGGGCCCCATTTGTTTCTTGAAACATCAGCAATTATCTGATCAGAGAGTTTCTGAAAACTGAACATACAACTGCTTACAATTGATATGGTTCCAGCTTCATAGTGCTGCAGCGCTTGACTTGTCATGCAGAGATATATCTCTTATCCCTGCCCCAGTCCTGTGGTGTATCAGACTTTCTTGCCTGTCTGCCCACAGCAATGTGTGCTGGTTTTGGCAGCTGCAGTGCATCTAAATATAATCAATGGAGACAATCGTTTTAGTAGTGAGCATCATCTTAGCAACAGAAACAATTACGTTCGGATTTGAACACCTCCTTTCACCCTAAGGCACTCACCTCAGAGGAAAAATAAAAAAGTATACGTGTTAAGACATGGAAAAAAAAATACATGTTCACCTAAATAAAGGTGCCTTTCCAGCAATATAGGCAGTTCTTAACAATGCTTGTTAAAAATCATTTGAGGGATTTTTATTGATTCCAGTGGCACCAGTCAACTTTCCAGAGGGGCAGGTCCCCCCTACCCCTCACTCCCTTTTTTTTTAAGTAGCAGGTTCTGTTTAGATACCACATAACAGCATGTGCAAAGGCCAACTTTAAGACAATCTTGATAGGAAAGACTGGTGGTCTCATCAGCTCCCATGTGTTTCTCTTCTTAAGCTTCATATTTTACAAGCAATGTCCTGTAACTTTGTTCACTGAATTCTTTGTCTGGGGAACATACCAATACAACAGAGTAAGAAAAGTGGACCAGGGTACTACATAATGGTGAATGCCATAAAAGTTAAAGTGAGTTCAAGACACACTTGAATTCTTGCTCAGCTTTGGACAGATCTTTACAGCTCTCAGCAGCTCAGTTCATGGTAATGTTTGTGGGTAATGGCTTTGGTAGTAGTGGCTGATCTCATGTCAAAGACCTTAAAGAAACTATTAGTGGACACTAAAGATGTATTTGGCAGGCAGAAGTAGGATACCTCTTCTAATGCAGATCATGGTTAGGTCCTGCTTATGTCTGTCAAAGTTTGACAATGCCAACAGTTTGCTTTAGACTGTTCTCTACAGTTAAACCTCACTGAACATAATTCTACCATTTCTGAGGGTGACTTATATAACCTATCTACGAAACAATCCTGTGGTTACCTTACCGGAAAGACTTTAGGCTGCTGCTCTTTTGAGTGGAGATGTGACAAAGTGCATGAGAGTCACCTGAGTAGAAGCAATGAACTCTTCTTTCCTCCAACAAAGTGCAGACAAAATTTGGTTCAGTCCTGAGCATTCAATAACCTTCCTATGTTCACAGACACTCCTAGTTGTGACTCAGATACTGGCAGTTAAACACTCCCAAGGGTCCCCTAGCACTCAGTGCCTTCATCTCCAAAGGAGCAGATACCCATGGGCCCAGACTCACAAGCAAGAGGCTAAGACTATGTTTACTTTAACCTTTACCCAAGAAACCAGAAGCTGATTGAGCAACAATTATAATGTAAAAAATTTAGATCAGTAACCAGAATAAAAATTAAAATAAGACTCAAAAAGAAACCCATATAGAGCAAAGATAATATAAGAACTTCATGTAATGACTTAAGCAGCAAAAATCTGAGGTGGCACTGCACATTTTTACTTTGTTGCTTGTGCATGATCTGGTGTCAAGATTTATGTTATTTTTCAATTATAATTTTTAAGCTCATAGGAAAATACACAAAAATAACACTGGACTTAGAAAAAAAAATTGTTTGTTCATTTCTTCTCAAAAATCTTGCAAAGGGGAAAGCAGAAAGGCCTGAACCATAAGTGTTCCGCTTTTTGTATTCACCACAAAGTTGCAAGTCATGGTCTTTGCATTCTCTCTTTCCTGGTACTTTTATCTTGGTGGTCTCGGGCACTACATTGAGTATCTTGAGCATGGCATTACAGCCCTGGCTCTGGCACCGGCAGCTGCCGTTGTCTATCCAGAATTATTTGCGTCAGTGCCACCATACAGCTGGCATGCACAGACTAGGGGATCAACGTCATGCAGGATAGCTGCAGGTTTCTGGTGGGTTGCATACATCAGTGGCATGCTTTACAGAGGGCTGAAGAGTGGCTGGAGAAGTAGGGCATTTTCTTATCAGAAAAGGGAGGCGGGACTGAACTTAATTGTCTCTGGACCATGCAGGAAAGTTTTCTGGTTTGGAGCTTTAGACATGGAACTTGTAGACCTTAATAGAGTCTTCAAATCATGGCCAATGAAATCCCAGCAGGAAAAATTGCTTGAATTTCCTAAATTTTTATGCCTGACAATTTGTTTTGGAAAGACAAACATACAACAAAGGGCCTTTCACAGAGAAATTAGTACATTTAATAAACAAATGCTCTTTGTGTAAACAAACCAATACGGAAAAATAGCAAACCATTTTATATTTTTCACACTAGTGGTTGCAACCGGATAAAGCTTATGCTCTAGAAACTGCAGAGTACTTTTATCTAAATAGATGGAGAGTCGTTTAGCTTCATTGTGTGACAAAATTTCATTATTTATACATAATCCAGTTTAAGTCTTGACATTGTTATCCCACCAATCTTTTGACCACATTCATGTTACTTGCTAAACAGTCGCTACTGGTTTATGGAATCCTAATGGTCTAAGAAGAAAACTATCTACTTCCTGGAACACGAACTAAATGAAACATCCCATATATACTTCTAATTCACACTTATGAAAAATAATCCTTCTGTAGAGTTGAAAGATCTTGACCCAAAATAAAGGTTTCTAGATTCAGGAAGAATTTGGGGAAGATTGGATCTTACTGTCTTTATTCAATGAAAATGTTATCATGAAGGCAGTTAAGAAATCAGATTGACTGTATGTCATGAATCAGTAACATTAGAAGAATAGAGAGGTCTCCTGCCCCACCACTATCATGCTGAATCTTAAACCACAGGAGAAGCAGTTCAGATCATCTGTATAATTATTAGGGTTGGTTAAACATGATTATGAAAACTAAAGCTAAAATTGAAATGGAGCTGATTACGTGATTGCATTTCTTTTTGTTCTTGTTCTCCTTTTTCAGTGTAACCACGAAGCCAAAATGTGTGCAAACAAAAATGTTAAGTCTAAACTAAGTATACACAGATCTCCATAAGTTGTGCCATGCTATCAGGCTGCAAGGTTTAAGGTTTGTTTCTAAGATGTTACAAATTATGACTCTTAGAGACAGAAAAGAAAACGTAAGACCAGGGTCTGTAGCATAGCTCATTTTTATTGTTTAAACAGTTTTTGCATAGGAAATATATCCGCTTCCAGTAATTGACTGCAGTATGAGCAGCTGCTAGCAGTATAGGCTGGATATAACAGTAACAATCACATTAAGTCAAGCTTGATTTACACCAGTTTAAAACTTGTGGCAGTTGAGTTCATTTGTAACCTAAAAAAAAAGTACCAAAAAGAACATTATTATCCTCCAACCAGGCACAATAAAAACCTTTGTTAACACTCAGGCTAAAATCAGGTCTGATGCCAGAGGGCCCTAATTCCAAAATTAAGAATTAAGTAGCTGTACTGTAATGCATCCTACTAGTGAAGGTTCATTACACAAAGACTGTGCATGCACCTTCTTTTTAATTAAAAAGTAACCTTCAGGATTTATGGCCTACAGTATCGGGAAAAATGCCAAAAGTTTTAAAATGGATCAACCCTGGTATGTAGCTAGCAAGCAATAACTGACTACTTGTCACCTACAGTTGTACTAAATGTATCTAAAGAAACACACAGCCCTACAAAAGTTTTTCTCAGAGAAATATCATTGAGATGGGGTGCCTCTTCCCAGTTTACTAAAAGTTCTATATGATATAAGCACAAATTAACAGCTTGATGAAGACATAATCTAATGCAGCTCTTGAAAAGCCTATGCCTGGGATTGAGGAACCCCTCACATTCTACAATGTTGTAGAGATTATTTTTGAAGAAAATGTTATCTGAAACATATTTACAACTGAACTCAACAGAGACTGTGAAATTGAACAGGCACTGCTCATTTGTTTGAGTTTTTTGGTAAACATTTTGCTGGTTTTTTTTTCTTTCTCATTTTGCATCAACTTCTATCAGTCCATGCAACTTCAATGCCCTCAATGAAGAATGCATAATAAGCCATACTTCTAAAAAAACTTCCTTCTGCATATAGAGATACATTTGCCACATCAGTCCCTGTAGCACAGTTTTCAAAACCATTCTGTCAAAAATACAGTAATACAAAGACTGGCTTTAGTGTCACTAGCTCACATTGCTCTCCATTTATTTAGGCCACCTTTTGTTTTACTGTTACGGTATCATGCAATGAAAGTATCAGAGGCTTATTCTAGGATATCATGATGCTAGTGGCACTGAAGCCCTTTTCACAAATTCAACATACATCTGAATTGCAACACACAGATATTTCTAAAGAGTACTAACTAGTGAACCCTTTTATCATAAAAAAAAACCAAACAACTACTTACAACCATTGAAGAAAAAATTGCAACAAAAAATGTAAAAATTGACCGTCTCCAACTTGTCCCCTTTACTATTGACAATGTGACCAACAGAGCTGTGGCATGGAAACAGTACAGAGTTCTCATGGCAATAAGTTTGGCTGATGCAAAGGTCATTGTGCAGGGTTAAAGGGCAAAATCAGTGGTCCATGTTATCCTCCAACTGCAGTGCTCCACCACACCCACACAATTTTGAGGAATTAATAAAACTGGGGAACTAGCAGAAAGTGCAAATAAGAAGGAGGCAGTTTTCAGCTCCTTCAGCATGGAGTAGAGCATTCAGCTTTGAGCTTTTCCTGTTTAACTTGATTAGCTGGCATGTGATTTTGCTTTCTTTTTTTAAAGTTTTCTATAGAAACCCAATAAAAAAATCCAGGAGCATGCAGCTGGTTAATGTTAACAAAAGACCTTGACAGGATCATGTAAACCATAGAGGATGTCATGTTTGGGGCCTTACTGCCAGCAACATCAGAAAGTTTTTTCATTAAAAGTGAAAACTGTACACTGAATATGGGATAACTTTCTGCAGCCTTCATGATCTCACACAGTACATATAATTTAGGTTTAGGTACAGAACACACTCTAGTGTCACAGATGTCTTTGTGCAATCTTTTTCGTTAAGTCCTTATGAAGCTACAAGTCGCAAATCCAGAATTCTGCTCCCTGAGGACACAGCTGTGTGAGACTTAAGTACTGTTTTAGCTCTCTGCCTATCCTGAATTGCTCTGTGAACCTAATCTTAAATACCATCATGTAACAATCACAAAAACGTTTGCTAAAGGCCATATATACTAATAAAAAGACAGTGGTGCTTCCAACATTTTGAAATGCTCTGAAAACCAACTTTTCCAATACTAAATACAACAAAATAACCTTCATAAAATATAACTTTTCTCCATTTACATTTTTAAAGGATTAGTAACCTATGCTTTTCAAGCACAGGAATCTGCGAAATAACTCCTAACATGGACAGATCTTTTTTTTTAATACATAAATTAAGAAACTGGAGAGTTTTAACCCAAGTCCAGTTTCTAAACAAAGAATATTCTTGTTTAAAAATGGAAATGCATTTCCATTATAATTGTTAAAAAGTTAGCTTTACAAACAAGGGTATTTTAATTAAAAAAAATTCTTAACAAAACTATACAGTGTACAAATTACTGTCTACAAGGTAGGCGGTTTATTCAGAAGATCCTCCTTTCTTCTTGCTACTTGCAGCTTCACAAACTCATTCACATATTTTCAATGGAGCTGCCCACCTGAACATCACCCCACAACTATATTGCTATAATTAATATTTTTGCCATGTCTTTATGTACAGTCTCCTTCACTGCCTTTTTTTTTTCCTTAGTCAAGCCTCAAGCGTTCATGTCACTCCAGGGGAAACACACTTCAGTGGCACAGCCATGAGGCCAGGGCTGCAAAGCAACTTAGTAAAGGCAGAACAGTGCACATAGAACGGGGTGGCTCAATTTAGTCAGAATACACTTCCTGGTGAAGGAGGAGGCCAGAGACTGGATTTGAGTTCTTGATCTTATCTTAATCTTTTGACTGCTGAGCTTAAAGAAAAAAAAGACCAACAAAGCCAACCTAAAACCAAACACACAATAAATGAAAAGTCCATTATCTTCCAAGCAGGCTTTTCTATTAAAGAGGCAGGTGACAAAAACCCACAGCTGCTGAACAACCCAATTTATTCACATGGAAGGAAGGAGTTTACTTCTCTAAAAAATTGCATCTTTAAGCTCAGCTTTTTTCATACAGGAGGTCAGAGATATGAAAAAAGCTCTGTTAAGGGCATCTATCTTCCTACAAAGGGCAATCATAATTTTGGATATTTCATGTTGAAGCCTGAACTTGTTCCAGTTTTGTTCCAATGTGCTATTAAAAGCTTTTGGAGAACACCTTGTTAAGAGTATTAATCAAGTGCCCTCAGCATAACTTTGCTCCCAAACTGCTCTGTATCAGTGATATGTTGAAGGACAACACATACTTTGTTTTACCAGGCCAGAGCCTGAGGTGCACTCTGATTGGGTCTAGCACACTTCACCACGTGCTTAGCAAACAAATTGACTTACTGTGGGGCTCCGAAAAACACAGTTCTTTTTGCATGCATGTCTTACCTTTTTCTTTTTTTTTCTCAGTTTAGCTTAATCTCAAATATTTATTTTCCTATAACTCCTGTCTCTGTAGCCATTCAGGCTCTGCCTACACACGATCTCCTCCTGGACACAGAGGGATGTGCCACCAGTACTGCTCTTAACCACGGCTGGAGCCAGAAGGCACAGACAGTGGTACGCCCTTGACCAGTGCTCACCAGGGTGGCTGCTGCTGGAGCTGCATCTCTGGGACTGCTCCAGGACAGGAAAATCTCCAAAATGCAGAGACATCCACAATTGATGAATTCTCACATCCACCTGTCTACACTCTCCTCTTCTTTCACTCTAATAGAAGAACGTGCTTTAAAGAAAAATTCACCCTGTATTGAGCCACACATTGCAAAGATCCCTTGTGTGTAAGAGGTCACCATCAATAGGCCCACTACTGGTCTGCAAAATGTGATTTTACTGAAAACACATTTTTATTTCCATCATAGTCTAATTCCTTGCATAAAGAAATTCCTTCTCCACTGCACTCCAGAGGTCTGGTCTGTAGTATATCACTACACCTGATCTGCTCTATAAGAAGACTGCAAACTTCTAACATAGCCCAAGCAGGCTGAAAATTGTAATTCAAATGCTGTGAATTAACAAACTTGGCGGGGGGATAGGGAAGGGGAATAAAAAAAAAAATGGTGTAAAGCAAAAAAGGCAAGTAGGCTAAGGGAGGCAAATTCTCTGCATGAGCAACGCCAAAATCATCTGGAGTCAGTGGAATTATGCCAGCAAAGATTTTGGCCCTGTACTTGCATTTCCTAGACAAAGTGAGTGTCTTGGCCATTCTGAGCTAAAAACATTTTCTAACACGAAAATTTTGGATGCACTATCTTTGCCAGAGTGGAAAAGTCTTCATCTCACTGTGGGTCTTGACCTCTTTCTCTCTCTGTCTCTCTCAAGAAAAAAAACCTTGAAGTAAAACAATTTCCTCAAGTCAAGTCTGCCTCCAACAGAATTCATTATTTATTTTTTAAATCCAGAAATGATTTCAGCTTGCACCCCAGGTGGGAAGTTAAAAAGAGGGAACCGATTTGAAAGTTTGTCACAGTAGGCAGAACAGTTGCTTTGCAGCCCTTGCCTGGCTAAGGGTGCACTGCTTCACAGCTACACTGTAAAGTGTTAAAAATCCTCCCCACCCACCCCAGAATATATATATATGTATGTATAAAAAAAAAATCCCCTGTCCACCTCTCAGTACAGAAAAGGACCTCATCACACTGCAAAAATAGCAGTACCCACTTTGGTCAATTAAAACAAACAAAAAAAGCATACATTATTCTTTTTTTTTTTTT
>VZRJ01004082.1:0-54814 GCA_013397565.1 Ptilonorhynchus violaceus | reverse complement strand
CTTTTTTTTTTTTTTTTTAAATCTGTGTACTTACCTATAATAACCAATACAGCTAAAAGCACTACCTACATAGGCAAAACTTGGTATTGCATAATTCGTATAAATTTGTATCCCCTCCCCCCAATATTAATTGGAAGATGAAAAACATGAAAGGTTAATAGAAAAAACACCAAAATACTGAAAATATTGCTGGTCGATTACAATTCTTAAGCGGCAACTATACACAGCCATGATATGCTTTATAAATGTGAGATAAAGGTATAACTGTCTAAAAAATCCATGATGTCACACATTTTTCGCATCTCGAGTACAAAATATTTTGTCATAAAAATGGTAAAGATTTAAAATTATAATAAATGCAGCAAAACAAGTGTAGTGATGTCAATTTTTTTGTAGTTTTTTCTTTTTTTGTTTTTTTCCATTTTTTAGATTTCAAGGCAAGGCACGTAATGTGGACATTATATCTTCGTGCAAATTAGGATTACTGGAAAGAGTATTTTAAATTTTTAAAGAGACATAGAGGCAAAATGTCTGCCCATGCACATTATATTTCTGTCAATATGTGAAAATTGTTGAACAAGGCTAACTTCTGAAAGCACCATGCAAGTTTACAGCACCCTGTAATTAGACTTACATTAAGAGTGCATTATTTAAATACAACATATCCCCATCCTGGTATTACCAGTTTGTAAACGGTAAGCTTTGCCCTTGTGACATGGATTTGCCTATGTCTTTGTCTCTATGATGTAGATTTTACAGAAACATGTAAACCCTATGGGTTCTTGATGCAACAAGTAACTTTAAATAAATAAATCCTACCCCTCCACGGAGGCAGCAGCTAAACCAACATAAGTGCTGTATTTCCATTGATTTCTTTTTTTCAAGGATGTGATTTGTCTTGACTTAATGCCTTTTAATGCCCTCAAAAACTGAGGGGAAAAATAAGTTTGTTCAAAGTAATTTTTATTTCTATTTTTAATCCCCTCAATTTAGAGTCCAAGGGCTGAAGGACTTATAGTGATGACCTCTTAGATATGATTTTTAAATTGCACTTGCCTCTGTAAGTGTTTCTTTAGTGGGGAAAATATCACTTTTTTCCTTTCCTTTTTTTTTTACTGTTGCATGAGAAGATAACACTTTTACCTGCGTAGAGGCATTTCTTCCATAGAGCCTGTGTGTTCATACTGATTGAAAACTTCAAACTGCATAACACACTAGAAAAAGGCTGAATTAAGGGCCAAAGTTTAATAAATCCATACTGATAACTAATGGCTACAGAGCTTATTTTTAAAACATTTAGAAATCAGACTGTTGAGAAAATGGCTGGCTCACGGCCCTCGTCCTCCTGCAGCTCTGCTGCTGCTGCCTAGCCTTTGTTTTGTGAGATAACCAGGAATAGTGATCTCATGCGTAAACAACAAGAATACTAAACCAATAGAACTAGCTTATCATGCAAATATTAAGGCATCTAGAAAGTCAGTTAAAATATATTGTCAGAGACAGAACATCTACTTCCCAGCGGACTTCATATAACAAAGGCTACTTAGCAGGAGCTGCATTCTACCCATCAGTGAAATATCATCGACCCTTTGTATATCATTTCAGTTTCAACCTTAAGGGAATTAGTGATTGTAAGAGCTGCAATTGCTGGTCTATTTTTTTCTTCTTTCTTCAGTTTCTTTTCTCATACTGTCTTCTTTTCTTTCTTTCTTTTTTTTTTTTAATTTTGCTTTTAATTTTTTTTCCCTCAGTTGCTTGTTTCTGCTTGAAGGAAAGGCTCTCCAATTATGTTCAAACCATAATTTGGGACATTTGTCGGCAGGATCGGTGTCCTATTTGATACTTGAAAAGGAACCAAGCTAGCCCAG
Source organism: Ptilonorhynchus violaceus (assembly GCA_013397565.1). Classification (NCBI taxonomy): domain Eukaryota; kingdom Metazoa; phylum Chordata; class Aves; order Passeriformes; family Ptilonorhynchidae; genus Ptilonorhynchus; species Ptilonorhynchus violaceus. The sequence goes on along the minus strand of VZRJ01004082.1, from coordinate 52,946 downwards.
GTACCAGGACTGTTGAGAAGGGGAAAGAGACAAGGAGAGAGAGAGAGAGAGAGAGAGAGAGAAAAACAAAACATAAATTAAACATGTATACAATGAATTTAAATCAAGGTTCAGCCAATATTCATTAATAATAACATTACTTAAGATAAAACTGGAAACCAAATTTGTGAACGCTGCTTGAGATTCTACTTCACAATTTTCTTTGTGAAAGTATGAGTTATTTGAGAGAAAAATAGTTGTGTTGAACCCAGTAGAAAGTTGTATTACTCCTCAGTTACACTAAGTAGTCTGTTTGTTTATGAAAGCCCCCCAAAATTTCAGATGCAAATATATAGAGCAGACACAACTAAACCACACAAGCGACCCTATACAGCATGATGGAAGTTATTTAAGAGCTAGTGAAATACACCACAGGGTACAGGTGTTCTTATTTCAAGAATACAGTACAAAGATTCAGTGGTTCAGCTTCCTGTGAGACTCCCTACCCTCTTACAACACAGCAGTTTATCTTGTCACTATCCCAAGATGGGCCTCTGAGATGCACGGATCCCTGTGAGAACAGAGGACTAAATATTCAAAAAACCTTCTTCCTTTGGAAAATTTTCCCTGAGAGTGTCAGAGTCTAAGGAAACCCAGATAACACAGGACCCAATCAACTAAACACTTGCAGCCTAGGATAGTCATGAGTCAAGGGTAGCAGTGAGTACCATATTTTTTTCAACAAACCCCTGAGAAAGAAAATATTTCCAAAGACAATTCAATGACTTAGGAACTTAAGTCATCATTTCAAAAGCCCTCTGTCACTAAGGACGTGAAGCCCATTGGCATTCACAGGTTCACCAGGCACCAACCAGTAGTACTTGCAAGATAAATACTCAAAGACAGGCCTCAGTTGCTGCTATTCAGTACCCTGTGCAGATCCTGAACAGCTTTTTCCTTAGATGTGGTTCTGGCAATACAGAAGTCCAAACCAAACCATCCTAAGCTATATGATTCTATGACTCCAAAGAAAGTCTTGTCACATTTATTCAGAACAAAACCAGCATCTTTAAGTCAGGAATCACTGCCAAAGAACACCAAAAGCTGGACATATGGCATGCAAACACATCCTTCCTCTGCATTTCACTGTATCGAGCTTTTCTGCGCACATCTTTCCACAATCATAAGTGCTTACTTGGAAATACATTTTGGGATTAGACTAACGAGCTTCATGATAATACATCTGAGGACTAAAGGCTTCAAAATATGTTTTGTGGAGGACGGATACTAGAAGTTTTCTGCCCTCTCTATCTTTTGTCACATTTCTGCACTGCTCTCTCCTGGGACAAGCAGATGTACTTTTGTGGCATGGGGTATAAAGAGGAAAATAGACCCTTTCTATCTATTCTAAATGTGCATGAAATAACTACATTTCATTTGGGAGATTTCTGTGAGCATTTCAGTTGCTGAAAAGCGGTCAACTTATTTTGTGAAATCCAGGGGACATGTTTCTCAGGTCTTTCATATTAAAAATAATGCAAACAGCTTCTTTCATTTACTCCTGATTGAAACTACTTACCTCTCTAAAACTGTTAATTTACTATTTTAACTCCTAGTAATTAATTCCAGGTGCTCTGTTTTACACACACAAAAAAGTGGAAATAATTCCTGACCTGCTTCTTTCAATGAGGGTCATATTCTGAAGGGAGCAGGACTAACCTTATTTCGTGAAGAAAATACAATAAATATTAATATCTTAATGTTTTCAATGCCTGAAGTACAAATACTATTCAATAAGGTTGTCAGGGTTTTTTTCTTCAATTGGGTATTCTCTTGAAAGACACCTAAAAATCTGCAGAATTTTAACATCAGAAATTTTTAAAAAATTGCTGTTTTCAAAATTTAAGATCAGCCAATATGTTTAACTCTTTTTGTTTTAATTCTATTGACTGTTACAACCTAAGGTCTGCTATTGGACAAAAAAAAAAAACCTTTTGAAATTTAAAAATTAAGTTACACCACAAATCTTGAAGCACTCACAAAGACTTAAACCTCGTTATGCATGAAAGACTTTTCCAAGACGATCTAATGAAAAGATTATGTTCAAAAAAGAAAAAAAATTCGATACTGGAATTTCATTTAAGAGGCTTAATTGTTTCAACTTATTCTTCATCTTCCTTCACAATTTGTTTTAAAATGCATTTATTGTTTCTTCCTCTTTGGATTTCAGTGATGTTAAGAAGTAAATCTGAAATAACAGACACAAAGCAAATTGCTTCCAAGCACAGAGATTTGTAAAAATAAGAACTAGTAATAAAAAAAATTAGGAGCCAAGCAGATTTGTTTGCTTGGGATCTGTCTGAATATATGTTTTACAGTGCACAGTTCCTTGCTGTCGTTTTACATGGGATTTACAGTGTTTAGTGACTTCAAACAAAATAGAACACTAACTGAAAGAATGTAAATCTTGTTTGAGGTCAACATACTATTTAAAAAATTTCTGTGGCAAAGGCTAAACACACAGGCTCCAGGTTATCTTTCAGAAGATTTACAGTGCTCTTCAATGGTTGGACACACACATTTGTGACTTTTTGCTTTGTTTTAAAGTTTCCAACCTTCTAATGACTACAGGGGTCATGCTGACTAAAAGCAAATTACTATTTGTAGCAGTATTTTTATCTGCTACTTCAAATACCAGACAGAGATCTTGGTTTTTGTGGAAAGTGCTCAATAAAAATAAGTTGTAGCAAGTTCCTAATATGACTGGTTTTGCCATATAATCTACAAATTTAATATAGATGTTTATTTAAACCTTTCAAGCCTCCCACCTTGTACTATGACCATCAAAAACATGCAGACTGCAAGAAATTCATCAGTACTACTTATGAATTCTGAGGGAGTAATAAATCTCCCATGTTAACACTGTATATCCCACAGGAGCTTCAAAGCCCCTTGTTCTGGTCACGCCAAGTCTTCTGCCAGAGATGGTTGTGCAGGCAGGGGAGCCCCTGTGGGACCAGGACAGCCACACATTGTCTGCCCGCATGGGTGGAACAGCCATCACTTCCACATCTCTGGAGATGGCTGAAGTCCTGGTCTAAACACACACACTGGACAGAGCCTGGCTGCACTGGCAGCTGGGAAGAATGGCCCATTCCCTCTGTTTGCTGGCCTCTTCTAAGCCATTATTTTCAAGGCTTGATGAGTTCTGGTTGTATTTCAGAAAATAACCTTATCACACAACAGTTTGATGTAACTCTATCTTGGGCCACCCCAGTCCTGATACCACCAGCAGATGCTTACTGCAGACAAAGGAAAAAACCTGAATGAAAGCTATTGAGAGCAGACCTAATCACAGCACACAGCTCTGAGAACAGCTGTGACTCAACAAATAACCAAACCCACAGGCTCTAAGCTGTATGCGTATGCCTGTCTATCCAGCATTTGCATGACCCCCCATTACTTTTATGGCAAATTTAGTTGAACTTTCAGCTACCCTATGAGCCACACTTTGCTTTGCAGTTCCCTGGCACTCCAGCATGCAGCCAAGCCAGACTGACAGTGTGGAAGAGCAAGGTTCTCCTGTCAGCCTTCTCCAGCTTACTCAGAAGGGACCTTTGAGTATTGCTGAATTTAGCTTCTGCCACGGAAACCAGCCATGGCTTCTTTGCAGAGCATCCTAGCAGGAACAACTTACTGCTGGCTGCACAGCAAACTCCACCTGGGTTGCCCACATGGGTGGCAACAGTAGGAAATGGGGAAACACTTTTCCCTTCACCATACTATCCAGCAGTCTGTGTGAATCCCAGTCAAAGTTCAGCCCTTGGTTTCACAAAACCAGAGGCAATACTCTGCCGTTGTCCACTAAGTACCTCAACACATGAAGCCAAAACTCCTTCCATCGCCCAGGAGACAGACAAGGTAGTTGTCCTTGCAGAAGTTAGTAGGATGTCTCTCTGCCTGCACAGCTTCTCCATCAGACAAAAAATCTTTGTATGTATAGGCGGAATAAAGCAGGTCTACCCCACACTCCAGCTTACTACTCCAAAGGAAATCTGTTATCTGTATCCTGACAGAGGTTATAATATCTTTCCCCTGCAATATGAATTGAGACCTAAAAAAACTGCTCAAGGCTAAGTTTTGAGGAAAATTACACAAGAAGCACCCTCAGATACTGCTGTGAGATTCAGACCCATCTTTGTTGCAGGACCACCTCCCTGAAGCATTACACCTTTAATAAATTTCACTACTGGTAGTTTTCTCTTCACCATAGCTAGACTATCAGGTGTGTTATACAGTCATCAGTTCCCTCTCTATCCTCAGGAAGTATAATGTATTTATCTGTTCCAATGTAATAAAACAGCAAAGAAAAACTCTGCAAGCATCCCACAGAGTTAACATTCTCCATTACAGTTTTCATTACAGTTTCCAGATGTTAATTCAATCAAGATTTCTGCCATGATTTCCTCTTAAAGATAATAACTGCTGTTTCAAGAACCTTTGATTAAAATATTACTGGAATGGACCACAAGTAGTGCTTACATTATATGTATATACAGTCCACTTTGGAGGTTATAATAACATAAAGAGTATAATAATGTTAAACAATTAACTAAATGCAATAAAAAATAAATCTAATCTGACCTGAGTAAATCTGAAGGTCTTTCAGATTCTTATTTTCCACCAGACACTACCTTCTTTCTTTTACAGTTTCAGAAGTCTGTAAGAGTATTTTACCATTCAGAAAGTACGTCTAAAGCAGCATTTCCTTCTTGTGGCTTTATTACCATGCACATGAACCCACTAGCTTACAGAAGGTAGGTCAGATCCTGTCATGTCAGCCTTCGGACAGAAAAGGAAGACGTACCTTCAATATTGAGAGAAGTGGCAATAGCAAGTCACCAAGCAAGGTGCCTCTATCTCTGTAGTAAGTGCTCACCCACACAGGTACAAGGACTTTTACCATTTAAAATTGCTAGGATCACAAGAACTTCGGAAATGCAATTTTGCTAACCTCAGTGCCCTGGCTAAATTCCCACTTGTGCATTTCTGCCAAGAGAATAACCATCCTTCCAACATCTGCTTAACGGGGTAATTCTGTTACCATTCTGAACTGGTATCTGTAAGTAAACAGCTGCCAAATTTTACTTCCAAGATGAGCACTTGTTTCAAGAGCTGTCTTAAGTGTATCTCGGGTTAATTTAGGATGGCTTTTACATAGGGCAGGCACATACCACCCATCCAGCAGATGGAGGAGTTAAAGATCTACTGATTTATGGCCAGAGGAGCAAAAAAAAGGCTATTCTGCTATTAGAATATTACTTATTCTATTCCCTGCAGACTCCTTTTTGTGACAGTGTAGCAAAACAAAGGTAAGGAAAGATCAAGAAGAGGCTCCAGAGCTCATTATTAACAAAGAATACAACAGAGGAAGGGCCCAGAAAAATTGTGCATGTCCATGCTGTGCCTTCGACCATGCATGTATGAGCATTTGGTGCAGGAACAGGGCTAAAAGAGGGTTTCCAATGTGCACTTGCACAGAGAAGGCTAGGACCAAGTCGAACTAAACCATAGAGAACATGTCCTTGGTTATCAGAATCCACTGAGTTGCCTATGAAAAACTGACTCTCCTCTTTAAACACCTTCACTACCCTTTTTTCCCCCAGAGATTACTTTTCCATTTCAAATCACTAGACTTTTTACCCTTTTAGCACTTTTAAAAAATATAATTACAGTTTTATCAAATTAGCATAAATAAATAATAATGCAGACAATCCTAACTGCACCAAACAAACACCAAACCAGTGGAGTTCTACTGTTTCAAAAGAAACAATTGGATGTAAGATGATAGAGAAGTAGACAGCTGAAGTAACCAAAGGGTTAAAGATACAGTTTACACTTGGGAATTCTCTATAATATGCTCCTCCTTCCCTAGCAGCTGCCAAAAATCATCTGACAGGAAACATAAGATTAAGTTTGTCCCACCTAAGTGAACAAAGAGAGCTCAGAACAGGCAACCAGCTCACTGCAGAGCAAGAACTTTTCTAATCCTGCTGGAATCTGCAGTGCTGCTCAGAAAATATTACTGAAGTTGTTTTCTTTACTTTAACATCTTGCTTCTAGATCATCTCATTCATTTTGGTCTCACTGCAGTTCTTGTTGCTTCTCCCATAAAGGTTAACTTAAAGTTCCAAACATAATCATGTGGAAAATGGACATTATTGATTCCTATGGTCCATTGTTCCCCCATTCTAAGTCCCTGAAGTTCAAGTTCAATCTGGAATTACATCATGTCTGGTTTCTCCTGGTTACCAGACGGCTTGAGACGTGACCACAGCTACAGAAAAAACAAACAGCCTTCTTCACGCTTCGGCTCCCCTATCGATTCAAACATAAACTTTTTTTCTTTCTCTCAAGTATGCTTCAAGTACGGAGCATGGTTAATTTAGAGATTAAGTTCCAAATTAGATTATCTAATGGCATCTTAATGGATTGCTGACCCATTTCCTGTGGGATGGCGGCATGCAAGTCTGGCTTGAATACAACTAATTTCTTAGGAAGTGTTCAGAAGACGTTTGGCTAGATGGAGAGGAAACAATGTTCTGCACATCTTTTTGCATTACAGAGTTGGGCAAAACTATTAGAATTAGCAATTTAAATTGATAAAGAGCAGAAATAGTTTTCTCTCTATGAATATGTTTACAATCAGGATACTTCAGCATTTTTGTTCTTAAATAGCTATGAAATGGTACTTCTATTCCAAACCATTCCTGGGGGGAGGAAAAAGGGAGGGGCACGGGTCAGAGTGTATGAAGCACTGCTCTAACAGGTGTCTCTGTTTGCCAAAATGTGCTTCCACAGACATGCTGCTGCCTGTGTTACTTTAGCTATATGTTGCTCGATACCAAACATGCACAAGGTATTGTACTACAAAAGCGATATGCACCCATTCTCAATTCCCCTCCAACTTCTTTCACAAATCAGATTATACCATTTGATTGCCTTATCAGCACTGTTATCATAAACACAGCGGTGCTGGGGGGTCGTGGGTGGGGAATGATGCTTGGAATGCTGAACACCCCTACAGCTAGAGCTGAGAGAGAAATTCAGCACTCCGAGAACTGAGCTCTTCTCAGCATCTCCAAGAATAAACCAGCTGCTGTTTTATGCTGATGTGTCAAGATAACAGAAGAAAAGCATGAAATGCTAGTCCATTTGCCTGGCTACTGTAAAGGTAATGTTAATCAGTTAATTCACAAAATGAACACAGAATGATTGTTAAAAGAATTAATATAATAAAAAACACATTTTTCAATAGATGAATTGCAAAGTACACTTTGGCAATGAAAAGTTGCTTACAGTCTGTGGAAGACTTGCAAATACTCCACATGGTCTAGAAGAGACCCACCATGCCAACTTTTATGAGTATTATACTGGAAATTCTGCCAATGGTGTAATGAGTGGCTGAGATTCAGGATCAAACTCATGTTATCAGCCTCACACACCCCCACTCCCAACCCACTTTTTGTCACTCTCACTCATTTCCTAAGTGCACTCTTTGCATACACTTTTGCCCTCATATAGTGACTGAGACGGTATTTTCCTAAACGAGCCTTACAGATTTTCACAGCTTCCCCTTGCCTTCTGTTTCCAGGAAAACAGAACTGCAGTTATGAAAGAAAGAAGGATTTCAGATTTTTTTAATGGTTCTGATTATCTTCTTCACGTGTACACCAAAAAAAATTACCTAAATTATCTCAAAAGTACTGGAGAACTTAATTCTATTGATGTGTTTAAATGGTGTTCTAGGTTCAGTAGACAAAATATATTTACAAATAAATAGAAAAAAAGACATATATAGACATAATATGTACCATAAATGCTCTAAGTAAGCAGCGAAAAAAAACCAAACCAAACCAAAATTGTAGATGGTTTGGGTATCAGGAGCAAAGCAAAAATTACTGCTTCCAAATACCTTACTAAATAAGTGGGGTGGGGTTTTTTTCCCCTTTTTTTTTTTTGTTTTTTTAGGATGCTCACAGAATGTTTAATATAAGTGTTTCCTTTAAAGACATTAGAATGTTTAATTCAGCTATGCAGAGTACCAATCTATTTTTTTATCTAATTTATTTAATTTTTTTTATTTATTTTTTATTTAATTTTTTTTTTTAATCACTATTCCTTACAAGTCTTCTGGTTTTGTAGAAAATGGTGTATCAGTGACCTAAAGTTTTGTGGCTTGGTGCTCTTTTTTGTCTTATATTCATATTCTCTTTTTTTTGCAAACTTCAGCCTTAGCATACAGACCACTTCTGTCTTATACCTTAGTCTTTAAGTGCCAATAGATACATAATTTTGTAAGGAAACAAAACCCAAAAAATCTATTTTTAATCTATGTATCATGTTTTGAAATCTATGCATTGTACCAACCATCAAGTATGACAAGCAACTATTAATATGACAAAGAACACAGAAATAACAGAAGGTTTTCATCATTCACTTTCCCCTAATTTCCAAGGTGTGGTTCAATAAGAATGCTCAATGACAAAGGTTTCAGCCTGACCATCTCTGCTATCTGATTTCTATAGAAACAGGACAGCTAATGCTGCGGGACTGCCAACTTTTTTACCTTCTTGAAGTGAGTAATACTTCTGAAAAATCAGTATACTTAAAATAACCACAAAAGTCTGATGTAAAAGGTGAGATTGTCCACAATCAAAGTGAGTGCTGCAGATCTGAGAATATCACATAATGAAGCATTTATCAAACCATTTGGGGTTGCAGAAATTTGTCTAGACCAGGATATATTTCTTTGCCAACACGTGACAATTCCTTTTGCAATACATTGTCTTCTTTTAGTGTTTGTTTTAGTGTTAGAAAGGCTCACTGCTCCTTAGCCTGTGCCGGTATAATTTCTCTTCTTCGGTCGTCAGCTCTGCGGGATTTGAAGAATGTTGTATTTCAAAACTCAAATCCCATCTGCTTTGAGAGAACTGTTTATTTCCTTGTCCTTCAAGGCTGTGCATAATCCAAGAGCAAGTGACATAGCCCAGGCCTCTAACGAAATGCCCATGGCAGAATTTGTGCTCAAGCTCTTCTGGCAGTGCTTCTGTGTGTTGGTAGGGCCAGAGTGGCCGGCAGCATTCTGGGAGCTGCAAAGCTGCTGCAGGTCTATAATGGTGAATGGGTCATGAGCATGCTTGTATTCACCACCACCATTTTCTCAGTCATCGCCTAGAAATGTTTTCCCCCACTGCTCATAAATTCTTGACACAATTTATGCCCCGAGTCTTGTATGATGGTACTGAGAAACAGAATTCAGCAAACACTAGTGCTTCAACCAGTACAACTGGCATTGCTTTAAAGGGGGCTTGAGTGATGACTGGCTAAAACCATGTAAGGATGCTCCTACACAGATTGTTGTGATGTAATTTTCTAACGCCTGTCAGTGCCCCGAAAAAGCAACACCCTTTGTAGTGCGAGAATAAATCACCCCCACTGTACTATACTAGCTCCGTTTGGATTCACTCCTGGCAGTACATTGAAAACTCTGGCAATTACTGCATGATGGGGATTTATAATGTGAATCACAGCCCTTCAGAAGATGAGGTGAATCCATTAGCTAATTTTCCATTGTGCTATTTAATCTATAAGGAAAGAAATGAAAAGACCCTATTTTGCCACCACAATTCTTCCAGATTTAGAACATTATTTCAGAAAAATTGAAAAAAAATCCCCACAAAATTTAAACTTCAGATTTGTAAATAGTATTAATTTTCAAATTAATTAATTTCCCTTCTAAGTTGATTCTCAAAAGCCCCAAAACTTCTAGCAAGCCATAGAACCATCAGTGCATCAAAAGGCATTTTGATCATAATGCATATAAATTACGCTAATACACATATTTAAACAAACTATTCAGAAGTACATATATTTTTATGTGTACATAAATTTTGAAAGAAGTACTTAAAATCGTTTCATGAATGAGTGGCTAATATTTCATCTGATGGGCTCCCAACCTACAGGCTTTACATGTACAACCCTCATTAAGTGTTGAGTGCTGCAGATAACCCTGCACATGAAAAAGGTGAAAACTGATGTATCAAAATGATATTGATTTGTTTATACACCTATTTAGATACACACACACCTTCTACTGTTACCATAATCCACTATATACCAAGAGATGCAAAATATAATAAATTAATAATATACCAAAGGTTAATGGGGTTTATTGCTTGGTTTATTTGTGGAGCTTTTTTCATACAAAAAGAATTCCTAATTATTCTGTTATTTAGTTGAGAAATTACATGGTTTGTATCTTACCTTCAGGTACATGTTAGTTACCTAAATCTACACCAGCCAATTTGACAGAAATGTCTCTATGAATAATACAGTTATTCTTTGCCAAAAACAACCACCACCTCAGCCATTTATTATTATACTCATCTATACCTCTAACAGCATCATTTTCTTTGTGTTAACCACTGAAGTCCCCAAAATATGACTGCAAATGACGTTTTTAAAGCCTAAGATCAGTATCTTCTTCAATTCACAAACTTTTTGCATATGACAGCTTAACATTATTTCAGGTGTTTAATTAAGGGACTGTCTAAATTCGGCTTGCATAAAAGATAACCTGAATGTGTATAGGAGAAACGTTACACACATATTTTGATCATAATGCTGTCACATATACTTCTGGAGGCCCACTAAAACAGATACTGTAGCTGTACGCAACTTTTTAGAGGTGGTGTAGGGGTGGAAATAATTAAAATGTTACCTTTGCCAAGTAATTCCCAATGTATCCTCACTGGCACTGGGGTATAAATGCCTGCCGTTTTGATTCATGGTCCAGTCACAAATCCTCAGCTGTCAATTGAAACCTAGCAGTCAGATATGGATCGAGCACACTACAGTTTTTAGTATTTAAATGAATACATGCAAACTAGTACTGTACATGGCAAAAGTCTTACTTTCCCAAGAAGTAACTTTAAAAAATAAAACAAAGAAAAAGAACTTATTTTGAGAAATAAATGCCTATAGATTTGCTTACGATAATGCTACTTTAATATGATCGTCTATTAATAAAGCATAAAAGAGTAACTAGTGTGTAGCACATAACAATTAGCCATTATTAGATTACAAACTGAGCTGGAATAAAAGGAAATGTTAATAATCAATAGTCAGATACTTTAAGAGAGGAAATAATTATGCTGGGTTTTTAAGCAATGCTCTATATAATGTGTATTGAGTAAAGGTAAACTATAATCAGTATCTTCTAGCATGCTTTTTGTGAAACATAGAAGACATGCAATTTATAGAAAATTTGCCCACATTAAACAAACTGTATGTCCTTATCTTGTTATTTAAGAAGAGTTAAGGTATTTTGTAACTAAAGTTTATTAATCTAGCATTACTGAAAGTGGTATTACTTAGCAAGAGAATAAAATAATCTAATCTTGTTTAGATTCGGAAAACTAGCATTTAAAATACTTTACTGCATTTTAATATAATGAGGAATGTACTAAAAGTTAGCTGAAACAAATTCTTCCCACATCCTCAAATCATCAGTTCTGTCTTCACAGATTGTTCAAGCAACCTTCTACAGCTCTGTTTATTTAACAGCTGCCCGACAGTGTCAGCGTATTTATTGAAAAGATATTCTGCTTATTTTTAGGTATAGGAAAGTGAGCTTAACTGGCTTGTGAAGCAAATATACATTTTATCCTGTATAGTCATGCTTACATAAATTGCTGGACTATTATATATGATAAAACACTCTGAACTGAAGATAATGTTGCTGAGTTTAAGTGCATTCAATGCATTTTAGTTTTCTTTGTCCATATTCGCACTCTTTCGATAGCACAGGCTACAGTAAACAAACTACAACAAATTGTTTTCACAGGAGCACAATTAATTGCAGTCCTTTCCTGAAAAATACAAATGCTGAGGACAAGACAATATTGCAAACCTGACCCTGTCTGGCTGTTAGACTCATAAGCTTCCTGCTGTTAAGGTCTGAGAAATGGAAATGTTAGTCTTTGATGTTTTCATAGGGATTGTTTCTTGTTTGTTATCTAAAGAACTCCAAGGGACCTTCTAAAGGCCATTAAAAGCATGACTAAACCATATGAAATTAACCAGAAAAGGAAACATGCAGTCAAAAAGTTTGCTAGAGGTAACTGTGAATAATACATTAAATATGTTTAAAGAAATGGTTAAGTAAACATTTGATTTAGTCACTATACAAAACAGGATTCTAAGCCTGATTTTAATAATGAAAACATAATAAAATATGTCAGCCCAGTAGCTCAATGTACAGTAGATATATTTCTGCTATTATCCTTCAGAACACCATCATCTTCACTACAAATGCATATTTTAAAGCTTCATAACTTAGTTATAAAAACTTGCAGCTGAAACAAAAGACTAAAAGGTTACACCCACCCACCTCCTCTTTTGCTTCTTTAACAAAATACAAAACCTCTGAATAAAAACCCTTTGGCTGATTAGAACCATTAAACTATACTAAAATCACAAACTCAGTATTACTAAATTATTATATGCACTTAGGTCTAACTCAGAAATCTGGCAAGCACTTAGCTTGCTATAGAACCTAATTGCATTTGCCATTTGGGGAAAACAGTAAGAGATTGATATATTACATTTTAGTAAATTAGCTCTGGCACTAAATCACTATATTCTTCCCACAGTCTGTATGAAAACCTTCCACACTTACAGTTAATGTGTTAAATTTATCATTAAGAAAGCTCCACAAAGCTTTTGAAACCTATTTCATAGATGTTAGTAATGACATGCTTCTTATTATATACAGTCACATGTACCTCAATGCATATACATGTAAATACTGCAAAGGCAATAATGCAACATGTGCATTCCATACCCAAGCTGTAGACACATACGTGTACACGTGTATGAAGATTCATGCTACACAAGACTCATAATGTAAACTGTAGTGCTATTCACTGCACCAATTGTGCCATGCTTGCAGTACTGACAACACCTTGAAGAAATGCAGGTTTGCATGACAGCTGGTGGCAAGCCTGGGGTTGCATTAGTTTTACTGAAATACACCTTCCCGATGTTAAAAACTGCTGCTCCACACTCCTCAGTTGGCTCACATAGCTGTCATATTGTCTTTAAAAGCTAACCTGCCTGGAATTTTTTTTTTTTTTAAATCCTCCTCACGTAAAACTTCCTCTCCCAAGTCACTCCTGCTGAAAGATCTGCATGTCTAAGACTTAGAAGTATACCTTCAAAAGTATGTAGAAATATCACTTCCAAAGTCTGCGTCTGCCTCCGCTGTGTGTTGAGTGCTTTCTGGGTAAAAATACTTTAGAAGTTTAAAAGAACTCTGTGAGCCTGGGCTCCATTTGATGGAAGAAGTCTGTTCACAGCAGCAGTGGGAGGTAGCCCTTGGAGAATGTCCAGACAGCCCAGCAGGGAAAACCTGGGTGCACAGACCTAACATGAGTAGCAGGCTTTGGAAGGATGTAGGCCACTTCACTACAGTATTTTGAGTGCTATGTGCAGTCTGGAGTTTTACTGAAAGCCTTCTGTCTAGTTATTGTCCTCTGAGTAACTTAGGTGACCTCTAAAGTCATGCCACACTGTTAGCTGCAGACGAGAAGGCACAGTCACTCACCCACACTAAGACATCTAAAAGAGTTTCTCTGCAGGATATGTGAAAAGGAGAGGCAGGAAACTACTTGAAGGCTACTGGAGAAAACTTACATTCCTCAGTAGAGGGACATAAGAAATAGTCCTCAGGATATATTTAATAAGTGCTGAAAAACATTACTAATTTTCTCAAATATATGCTACGAATGTGAAATAAATGACATGATTTGGCATATCACCATATGACATGGTGGAAAGTCTTTCCTAGAAGCCTGTTGAAGAGACTTGTCCTTCAGTCCACAGTTCAGTCTTTTTTTAGCAAGCCACAGGAATCTCACTTCCATAACACATTCCATCGTCAAAACATTATCAATTATTTTCTTATTTATCTCTCATCTCATCACAAACGAAAGAGGATGGGTCTGTATTCTGAACTGGGAAAGCATGTCTAGCCTTGTGGCAGATGAGGAATCCTTACCAGCAGCCCAGCCATTTCGTGATGCATGGCACTACCCTCACACCTGGGATACGTCCTCACTGCTGCACTCATGAAGCAGCAGAGAGGACAAAGCCCACTGTAAATGTTTCTCCTGGGAGGCAGTGCAACTCCCTCTTTCACCTCAGACACTTTACAGGAAGGGGACACATGACTGGAGAGAAGCAGAGCAGTAGATCAAATGCTTCTGTTCTGTAAAATGCCAGGAAATTGATTTTGTTTTGCACTTTCCAGAGCTGTGAGACATACTGATGTGAAGTTCTACTCAAGTGCTAGATTTCACTACAGCTGTCTTCACAGTTTAAACAGCACCTTGCAAGCACAACCATCCTGTGGAGTTTTAAGTATGCAAATCACACGCACATTAAAAATCCACAGCCAATAGCTCAATCTTTAATCATAGTATGAATAATTTTTAGGGGTTAGTATTTAAGCAGGTTTTGTAGTCTCATATTTAAAGAACGGCTGTCTAAGACTAACAGTCATTTGAAGCTTCTGTGGTAACTAGTGAAAGCAGAAAGGTATTTTGGAAAGTGTAACAGGAGACTGCTATAGCTTCTCTTAGTTGAGAAAAGCCCATAAAACTTAACATTTGCATGTTGTCATTGTTCTGACTGAAACTTCCTTTAAATATGTTTCCTCTCCAGCAAGCATATGTGAAAGGTGACCTCTTAGCCATTTACATACCTCCCTGGTGATCATGTGACCCAGTTTTACGTCAAACTGTCAATTATGATAAGGGACACAATAAGAACAGCCTAAGTGTTGATAACCTGTTTCCTGACTTTACTGACAAGTTCTCTTTAGGAGCCCGCTTGTGTTCTTCTTTCAGCCCGCTGCTGAAAGCAAAAGCAACACCCACCCAAAACATTTTGTAAACAAATACTCTGTGTTCAGGCGGCATATAAGTTTAAAATTTCCATGATGAACAGGTATGAAGAGAATTACATTTTGAACCGTGCAACTCAGTAACTAAAAGTTGCATCTGGTAAGAACAACTTTCTACTGAAGAATCAGGGAAGGCATTTGTAGGAAATAAAAAGCTATCTACAGTTTTCTGATTTTGCTTTTTATAGAGCTTATTACTATGTACACTGAAAATGTCTCACTCATAATTGTAAAATCTGTGTGAAAATCACGAGTGCAACATACCACACCCAGAAAGTGCAAGCTTTAGCAAAAACCCTGCCACTGTGTTTATCAGTGCAAAGACTGGAAGAGTTCAATAGCTCTTCAGCAACTGGGCCAGAATTAGTTAGCACCATTTACTGTGACAGGAAAGTTTTAGAGGTCATTGTCTTCACAGACCTTAATAGTTATCCCATTTATTTATGTTTTCTAATTAAAAATGGAATCATCCATAAAAGGCCTCAAGGTGCATTAAAATTAAATGGTCAAGAACAAAAACCTTTCCGTTATTTCATTCATTCCAACAGAAATCTTACTTTTTTGGGAAACCATTAATCTGTATTTGCAATAAATAAAAGTGTCTATGTATCATCCATCCATCATCTGTCTTTTTATACTGCTTACACAGGTAAAGTGTATGATCAGTATCTCTGGTAAATTTCTAGCATTAGTGCCAGAAACAACACAACCTGACTCTAAGTGTCTGTAATTTCAATAACATAATAAATCCATAAAATTGAGAACAGTGAAGGAGGATACAGAAATGCCATCACATACCCATAAGAATTCTGAACATTAAGACTTTGTTACTGAACTAATGAACTTGCCATTAAAGTTAATTAGCCAAAAGAATAGAGACACAACTAGAATCTGGCAAGGAATTGTGTCCACTTTCAGAAGGTTGAATTTGTCTGTCTCTCTTCAATTTGTTGCATTTTCCTCTAGTCTAGGCTTAGAAACCACAAATCTTCAATAAATGCAAATTAAAGAGGAAGGGGGCAGAAGGTGCTCCCATATAATTGCAAAGATTATCCAACCTTTCTTTTATTCATAATTTATTCAAGATGTTTCTCAGCACAGATAAAGAGCAGTGAGCAGTAGATTTGACTTCATAAAATAATTCCACGAACCACCAATAATAAAATTAAGAAAAACTCTCTCACTCAAGCACTAGCTTTTATCACTTCCCTTGCCCTGTCCTATGATGTCCTCCCTGCAGTTACATAATCAACACTTAACTCTCAGAAGCTGATGCTGAATCAAAAAAAAAGAAAAACGAGTGGTCATTAGTATTTTGTAACAGACAGAGGAGGGCTGACATGAATTTTTTACAAGAAAATGACAAGAGACGTGGCTCTCCAGACAGCAATGAAGCAAGAGGTACGTTTTGTAACTATTCATGCCACAGTATAGAAATACCTGGAATTTCAAGGCAAGTAATGGGAAGGTCCACCAGCGAGTGCATCAGAAAATGGACTGCATAGTTATAACTCCCCACCAGAATCTAGCCTTTTTAACTATCAATGCTACAGGCTAAGTAATGCATATAACACCACATTTTCACAGTATCCAGACCAGTAAAAGCCAACAAATCCTCCCACTGGCCCTATTATGCACTCTTTCAAAGTTTATTCAGTGCTTCCTATCTAAATGTGAGTATTCCAGGTGGGCTGTACTACAAATTCTTTACTGGAAGTTTTAGCAAGCTATCACTTTGTCAAGGCTCCATGTGAGTGTGTGTTGCAAAATACGTGTGTAACTTTTAAATTTATTGTGATTACTGTAACTTAAATGGGCTATATAATGGTTCTTTTTAACAGCAACAAAAAGTACTCAAGGCTACATGCCAATATTTCTCATAACCAGAGAGAATAAATCTTCATAAAGACTCCTTCAATGAAGTAAAAAAGGTACCAGTGACAATATTTATTCTTTAGGGGTCAATGTGCATTACAGGGTATGAAGAATGTTTGAAAGACCTCTCTGGAACCAAAACCATTGGCTTTCTAATTTAAAATTTCTCTCCACTAATACAAAACGATTTATTGCCTTTATTTCACATACTCCTTGATTTTTCTTTTCATTCATCATGGGTTGTTTTAAAGCAAATGCATTTAAAATCTGCCACAAGAAGAGTGGTCTCTTTTAAATTGTTGTAAAGTAATGAAAGGACATAGTAAATCAATCCCATTTTGGCCTTACCAAAGGATAACCTTTGCTCTATTACAGTTGTTTAGACATTCTCAATGTTCCACCTTACTTTCTGTGTTATCTATCTATCTATATATATATATATATATATGTGTGTGTGTGTGTGTGTGTGTGTGTATGGCACTGTCATCTCTAAGATGCCTTTAGAATTGAGTCAAGGTAACTAATTCATTAGAAACATATGTATACAAACAGGTATGTTCATATTTATCCATCTGAAAAACTTCGTACTTGAAGAATTCTGTTCTTTCAAATGGTTTCAGCTGTACATACTACTCCTTACTTTTCTACATATGTGTAGGCATACATAGACACATACACACACAAACACACTCAAGGCAAACATAGACATATCCACTGCATATGTTGGAAGAGAACAGTGAATTAACAGCAAAGACAATAAAACAATTTTTAAGTTTACTATATGGCTCATTGGTCAACAACTGATGCTCTTGGATTAATATACTGAGTCTATGAAGCAATATACTTTAGAAAGGAGAGCATTGTTTTAACACAGTGGCATTAAACAGTTTTTCTGTTTCTGAAGTGTATGAGATCTAACTTAGTTTCCCCTTCCCTCTAAGCCATGTGGCCACGTTTTACTGTGAAAGGGAGTGTTAGACACAATGCATGTAAACACCAAAGACCTTTGAGATCCCTCTCACTTTCATGTTGCCGAGACCCTGCTGAAATTTTGAAATCTATTTTGATCTACACAAAGACAAAAATAAATAGAAGATGCAAAACCTTAGCAATATATGCTGTATATGTCAAAATTAAGCCAGGAGAAAATTAAATGTGTTTCCACTACTTTCTGGCACATGACGAGAAGTTTAGAAATCTTTCAGTGAGCTTGGAAGAAGGTGGAGTGGGCCTAAGCAGTAGCAATTTGCAGAAAAAATTGCATCCAAAAATACGGATGGGAAAAAAATTATTGAACATCCCCAACTTAACAGGATGTCAGAGACATTACAAAGGATACTATGCAAAACTTCACAACAACTCCAAAAATTACATTCAGTGTGTGCAAAAAGAGAGATGTTGCATGTGTTTTAAAAAACAATAAGCATATACTGTGTATCTTTTTAAAAGAATCATGCTGTAGTAATTGTAAGACATTTCATAATATAAAAATCTTTGAGAGGTTAAAAAAACCCAACAAAATAATATGTCAGAAAAGTTATTGAGAAATTAATGGCTGGCAAACCCACTAACAGTCATTATGTATTTTCATAAAAGTGTACAGACATTTGAATTTAGGTCTTATTAGTTAAAAAAAAAAAGTTGGCAAAGCATCAACTATTTTGAATAAATTATCATCTTTATGGTTTTCTCTGAACTCTGCATGTGGTGACCTTTAAAATGGACATACTGCCACCTTGCCCTGGGAGTGGGTAAGGATAGTGAGTTCCAGCTGAAGCACACTTCAGCTGTTTCTCAGCAAATGTAGAACAGGTAGGTTTTACTGAAAAATGAAATCAGAATGTGTATAAATTGCTGACAGGAATCCAAGTCGAAGAAAAAAAAATAACAGTACAACAAACACCAAGGACTATTTAACACCCTCTTTCTTATTGCCACATTCAGCATTTTTCCTTATAATATTTTACATGCTATACTTTTGAAGTCCTCTACTGTTAAGATCTAAAAGGAACACAAACACACATCATAAAGTACATTAAAATTCTAAAGTGTCTGAATTTATTTTTCTTACTAGTAATGTAGCATTTGTGTATGTGCATGGCCTTGCTACTGACTAGAGCTAATTTATTTGTGTGCCATCATTAATCTGGGCTGTATATTTTCACAGCTTGCGTAAACACTTCATTTGCATTGAATTTACAGCATTGATGAGATGTGAAATTTGAAATGCTACTTGAAATATAAATGATGTAAGAAACTAGAACAAAACTTTAGGTTTATTACATTTGAAATCAGCAGACCAATTTAAACCTATTACACTAGAAGTGATGATGTGTTAGCTTGAGAATTTGGTTTTATAACTGATCTTCTAAAACTAAAATGAAGAAATGTTTTAAACAACTGAGGGGAAAAGAAACAAAATAACTTGAAAATTATAAAATGGACACTTTGCATTGGAAATTTTCCTTATTTTTTAAACTGATTTTGAAATTGGTATTTGTTTCTTAAACACCTCATTCTCCCTCCTAAAATCCTATTAAAGACTACATGTATGAGCTCTTGAAAAACAAAATAATGAAAGAAGTATGATTAGGAGTCCCCTAAGATGGCACAAACCTAAGGAACAAAGCATAGACTAAATCGATATTTCTTAAAGGTTCAGTTTGTTTTGAACAAACTTCATCTTCACGTGACAAATACTGAAACCCTCAAGATTTCAGTCTAACCCAAGATAACAGTGACAGCATGTAGGAAGGTACTGTTGCAAAAGCTTCTCTATATCATTACACCTATGTGAAACTTGCCCACCTGTTGCTGATGTAGGAAGGATGGGTCTCTTGGGCTTAGTCCCACATATCGATTGGCTTGGGATGTGCCTGAGGCTGTGTAGGCTGATTAAGGAAGAACAAAACATATTGATAAAAATACCAACCTGTCATAACTATTACCTTGTGCAGGTACAGTACAAATATGAGAGATCCAGAGCTATGATTCTGCAATACCTAGGATGTGTCTTTGGTCTTCCTTTACTTAAGAGAAAGCAAAAGAAATATTGGACCGAATTTGGAAAGGCATGTGTAAATTCCTATAAACTTCAATGGAAGCTGCATCTGTAAATCATAATTATGTCTCTAGTAAATAATAGCTCCTCTAATTAATTTTTTTTCAAATGATTTCATAATGTTTTTATTTGAAGAAATCACAATTTTAATTTCCATTATACCAATCTAAAGGAACTGTAAAATCACCGAAATTACAATGCTGAGAGAAAATATTAATAATCAAATTATTTTTACTGCTTTTTTTTACAAAAAAAAAGAAACCTAAACAAATGTAAAAGAACAACATAAATTAGAATAAAAAGTTTGGTTTATTTATATGGCGTGAAATGAATCTTTGCAGACCTTTGTAATGGGATTTAATCTGACTAATATTTTCCAAGGAAGGGAGCTAATTCTTACTGTGCAATATAATAGTAAATATTCAACTCCCCATACATAAGTAAACAGTGTTTTCTGAGGGGGACTATTTAGAAGTCTCTTGCCACCTGCTACAGAAGATTGAAGAAATCAATTTCTGAAGAGAAAAGGAATGTCAGGTGATGCTGGGATTAACTACAGAGCTATGCATCCTTCACTTATAGGACAAATTCCTGTCTGGTCTCTGCCAGTAATTCCTAAAAGCCATTACCCTCTCATGGCTTTCAGTGGTACTTATCAAATTACTTAGGTGGTCTTACTCAACTTCCCAGTGTGGAGATGTCCACAGTGCAGTTTGTAGAATCACAGCCTGGAAATTTGATGGAAAAGTAGCAAAGACTTAGTAGCAAAACCACTAAAAACGGACAGACACATACAAGGATGCCAATGAGAAACTCAATGAGTGTACTTACTAAACTGGCCCGCTAATATTAAAGTCACATGGGAAAAACCAAGAAAATAAAATGCATTAATTAATAAAAAAATTTAAAATGCTATATACAATACACAGGCTTTACTGAAAAACTGTCATAAAAATTAACCAGTTATTAGAAGGAAATTATGGTGGAGGCCACAGGGTTCCCCAAATATTATTAAAGCCTGCTGTTCCTTCTCATTCAAAACAATTCTGCTATTGCACTTCACAATGAAAAGCAGTGCTAATCATTTGCCAATTTATGTCATCAGACTGAATAATAATGGTAACTTGTTGGCCAAGCTCGTCATATAAATATATATCTATATACATTTTGAACCAATCCATCAGTCATTGCAAATAAAACTATGCCATAAAATATCTTGTGTTGATTTTCCCTTTAAGTTAACATTAGCACTCTGTGCGGCAGATCTATGATGACTGATAATACAGTTTATATGTATTCATATATAATTTATATATCAGGGGGACATGATTCCTCATTTTTGTTCTTTCTTCATCAACAAGCTATATTTCTTCATTTTTTTGTGCTCTTACAGTTACCAGTCCAGTCTCAAAAGGCTTTACCAAGGAGATAGACTACTGCAGTTCTCTGAAAACCATAACACCCTGAGCAGGTAAGGTGTAATACAGTATCTTAAATGCAGTACTGGCGCATTCAAATAAAATCTGCACATACACATTTTTTTCTATTATTAGCTATTTGCTGTAGTGGCAAGAAGGTACTTGGAAACTACTCTGGAAGCATGAGGAGGCCTTATTTTCAGTATATAAGACAAGATGTTCTAAAGGTTCAGCAGGAATCAGCTACTCAAGCTCCCATGAATTGCATAAGAAACTGGGTGATGATTTAATCGGAAAATATAGTTCAAATTGTTCCCTTAGTGGTAGGACAATGGACAGATTAGGTATGCTTTCCTGTAATGATGATTAAGGTCAGATTACCAGAAAACTTCCCAAAACAGTTCTGGCATGTCTTTTTTTTTTTGCCATTTTTATCAGAAACCCTGACCTCATCTAAGGGAGATATGTAGGCCAAGCACGATCACGTCAAAGCAGAATGAAACCATGAATACTTGGAACTATACAAGAACTTAGTTTTCTCAGTTTTCTGTTCTGGTGCAAATGTTTAGAGCAACAGCTTCTTCTTTGCTCCTAAAACTAACTCTTCTTAAAAGGTGCAAAAACTGTACCACAAATCACCAAGGGGCCACAGATACACTCTACTGCCCCTTAACAAAACTAATATACTGAAAGGGCAGCTAAAATACTTCCATAAATCTATCCATAGAATTTTTTTTTTTTATACTTATGCAGTAGCTTCTCCAAAAGTTACCACCGTCCTTTTATAATAAATCCTTAAACAGTTTTCCTCCTCTACATCTTGGCCACTCATACATTTGAGTTCTCTGCTGTCAAATGAAAAGATTTAAAGTAGTATAACACCTGAAAAGCATACAATTTATGGTCTCTATTAATGACAGACTAACAGTTAGGGACTGTGTTTGCAATTCAAATATTAAATAGGTCTAGAACAAGTAATTTTAATGTAATAGACAGTAAATAGGTTAATACTTTTAAAGAGTCATAAGCTTTTTTTCCAAAAATGTGAAAGTGTCTCCTAAAAATCTTCACTCTGATAAATATTGGTGACACTGGCCATCTCAAGTCCAAATAAAAGTTCAACGACAACAGATGTGCAGAACTCAGTTAAAAAGCAATATTCTGCATCACTGACCATGAGTACTCGGAAGAGAAGAAATTAGCCTAGATATAGTAATACCTTTGCCCCTATTTCTAAAACTGCAATTCCATTGAAGATTATAGGATAAATAACATGATCCTATATGTAATAAAGAGCTTAAAATATTGAAGTTAGAGTTTGTTATTCTCTATTAAAAAAAAAAAAAACCAGAAACAGTGGATCTACCATCCCTTGTAGCAATCACAAGGAATTAAAATTTTCTTTTGCCACAGCAGTTGCTTTTGCCAAAAATGACACAATCTATATTACATGCAATTATCATAGCTCGGATTCAGTATGCCTTGTAACAAGGTTTGATTTCTGTAGGAAAGTTCATTGAGGAGCAAATTATCCAACTCCTGTTTGGAGTTCCATCTGTGGGTCATTTTAAAACCTTGCTGTCTGCGTGTGCTTCTCAATGTCTTAATAATGTCCACCTCAGATGAACAAACACATTTTCTTTTCCTTGAATAGTGGTCAAATACGCAGGCTTTTCCCCTTCATTTTAGTTATCATGTCACAAACTTTGGTTCATGTAACATGATCCATTGGTTGAAATTTTGGAAGGAAAAGCTTTGCGGTCAGATCATGTTTGCTCTCCATGCAAAATGATGAGCACCCACTTGGTCAAATAGTAGGAAAAGGCGCCTTTTTCTGGCCTCAGTTTGAATTCATATCGAATCTTCGATGGACATTTTTTGTTTCCTATAGAAATACTTACTGGTTGCTGTAGGTGAAGATGCCTCACCTTCAGTGGATGTAGTGATGGGTTTAGTATCTGTCATGGTCAGGCTCACAGGTCGCACCGCACTGTGATGGGGAGAGGGTGCCAAAACTGGAGTAAAATGGCCAGGCACTTTCCCTACTACTTGACCACTGCTGTTAGGCTACAAAACAAAACCAAAAGAATGCCTTGTGAAACATACACATTGTGTTTAAGGAACCTACCTACCTATCTTAGGGTTTTCCAGAACTGCCCATCATCATAGCACCTGCGTTTTGGACTGTGCTCTTCTAAAGATGCTCTGAATTTCCATGTGACATTTTTCACCTGGCAGGTCCCTTCTCAGACAGGTAGTACATGCTTAAGCAGCAGTACTTTTGGTAAGTGTTCTTCATTCCTGGGTGCAGCATGCATCAGATTGTTTCAAAATATGTTTGCCGTGTCTGTGAACCAAAATCCCAAGACAGCAGGAGCAAGCTGACCAGGCATAGGTCCTAATGTACGAAGTATTAAGAGCAAAACGACTGATGGGAAACCTCTGTTTTCACATGCCATACCACTCTGGCTTGGAGGATAACCAAGACCTGACCGCAGTTGTCCACAGAGATTACTCACACTGGAAGGCTAATAACTCACATGCTTGGGAGTAGGATGGAGGGTTTGGATACGATGCACTATAATGCACACATTGTAACATCTGGCAAAAAGCCGCCTATCAAAACACAAAAGTGTTTAAAAATGGGAACTTTGCAAGTCAAGAGCATAATAAATAATGACACTTCTTTCATAGATACAAGAGGCAGTCTGCATATGACCTTAAGCCAGGTACAGGTCATTAAGGTAATATGATACTTTCTACATATGGGCACATCTGAATCTGGCAAAGTTGACTGGTAAATACATGTTTATCCAGTGCTTAAACATGCCTTAGACATTCTGCATGACCACGAATACGCCAACGGTAACTAACTTGCAATAAAAATTAGCATGTAGTAAATAGTTTTTACTACAATGGCTGATATCTTCTGTCTTAAACTGATTGTGTGCTTTATGAGTCACAATATTTTGAAAGAGCCATACAAACTTGAAATACCAGGAATCTTCTTATCCTAAGGATCTCGTCAAATTTAAGGTAACTTAAAGATATGGACTGATAAAGGACCCAATTCAACTGATTCAAGGAAAGGTTAAAAGAGGTAAGCATGATTATGGTAATGAAATAATAACTGGACTGAGACAATTACTGCAAGTATGTGAGGAATATAAACACACAGAAGAGGAAGGAATTATTTGGAAAATACAGGAAATACATACTTGGGGTAATGGAATGAAATCGAGAAGGAGGAAATTTAAAATTAATAGTACAAGAAACTTCCTGGCAGTATGATCTACTAGACTTCGCAAATGCACCCAAGGGAGAGTCTTGTTTAGGATATCTACAACTAAACCAGCAGAAAACACTAGAAAATATAAGTGCAAATGGAAAACAATCTGATGTCCATAGGAACATTAAGCAGTTAGCTGACTACTTCCCGTTTCTAAAATCACAAGCCTTACAATGAAAAATAACAGTAAAAATGCACACTAATTATAAGTGGCAAACAAACTACCCTGCTTAATGAGGAAAAGTCACTCCCTAGACGTAATTTTTGTCAGTAAGACATGCTCACTAAGTTGGACTGGATTTTCACTTTGTTTCTAGGGAGCGTGCTGCAGAGGCAAGCCCCCTCTCCTGTTCTGGCAGCCCAGCTGTCCAGACAGTCTGCTGGAGGGAATACCACCTCTCAGTTGCCTCTGGTAGCTCCTAGGTGGAGTCACTGACCTGTGGCTCCTTACGAGCCTTAGCTTATGTGGTGTGCTAACATCACAAAAACAATTGAGAATTTCTTACCAAAACGATCAACTTATATTAAAACTAAGAGAGAAGATTCCATGGAGTGTATGGATTGAAACAGACAGTATAATCAGCTTACAAAAGCAGCTGTCTCCAAAGTCTAGAATAAATTAGAATAAATTAGAAGGTCACAGGAGACCACGATGATTTACAGCAATGTACCACCCACTTTATACTGTCCTGTACCGATCCCAGTCAACAGGAATCCAGTGGCTTAGCTCTTGTTCATATGGTTCAAATGAGCAAACCCACTCCTTGTTCACTTATAAGACAAAGATTATACTTATACCCCTTCTCTTGTAAACCAAGTTCTTCCCTGTGTGATACATAACAGCAGTGCAGTACATCACCCCACTTCATCCAAATAGAGGGTGAAATCCTGTCCTTGTTGACATCCATATGGAATTTACCAGTGATTTTAACAGATACAGTTTGTGACCCACTCCACACTAAGTGCCTACATTTCCTTTTTTTTTTTCCCAGTTTCTTGGATAGACATGGTGCTGTATCTGTCTCACATGCAAAACTGAGCGCAGACACAATAAAATGAAACTGAGGTCTGCTAGACATGGAAATAAAACCTGTGAAGTAAAAAATGGAAAACTCGTTACTTCAGTAAGTTTAATTCCTATGGTTCCAAGATTTCAGACTCTGCATATTAGATTTCAAATCCAATTGCAATCCAGTTGTAGGCAAGCAAATGCCTCATGAGACTTTTACAAATACAATTGTTCTTCAACAATCCTAGCTGTCTTTGGGATGTAAACCAAGGTCCTCCTTTTGACAAAGCTTGTTATAGGAAATGGTATACTTGAAATGTTCTTAAAACTTCACCATTTTTCATAAGTGTACTACTTTTAAAAACAGAGTTTATGAATAGCACTCTCATACTCTCTCAAATCCAATTACAGGAATGTCACTCATAAGAAGCCTTCACAAAATATCCATACTTGTTTTTACTGCATGCAGTGAACAACAGTGAAGCCATAAACCAAACTAATAGTTACCATAATTAGTTTGCAGCTTAAGATCATAAAAGTAGTCCTATAAAACAGATCACATATTTGTCTCAGAGTTATTGCTTTGGCCTATCTTCAGATTGAAGATAGAGCTGCATCAGTTTATAGACAATTCACACTTTCTGTTTATCTTTGGAAACACAAAACTAAAAGCTTTTGAAATAAAAATCTAGATTCTGGATGGTGGCAATTGATAGCAATGCAAGCCCTTGAACACTGGTTCTCTTGGATATCTCAAGTCCACTGACCCACTTTAAGTTTTCTGTCCAAAAAGGGAAACCCACTGGTCAGAAACAGCCCCTCTTAATCTCACTGAAAACTGGCAGCTAGAAAGAACTTCTGTGACCCGTTCTCCTTTTATCTTTTACAGTTATATCAAAAGATACTTTAGCATGGAAACTGCGTAACTATTTGGACAATATCCACTTGAATTAAAAGTGCAAATATTTACAGTGCATCATTTAACACAAATTAATTTTGTCCTTATACAAAACAAGTTCTATGTTCTAGTTTCAGTTTTCCCTGAAGAGATTCTTATAGACAAATGCATTACAGGTAAAGAATCAACTGTTACCATGAAATGAGGCATCAATATGTCTGAGTGGTGGATTCACAGAGGTGATGCCTGAGGCACAAACCTCAAGCAAATTCCATGGAGGCAGCTGTGTTACATAAACAAGCTGTGCATTTGAAAATTGGTGAGGGAAAGAAGAAAACACAATGAAGATCTGGCAAATTTAGCCCTTATTTATGCAGGTATACATTTTTCTACTGCTGGATTGGAGGCTAATTTGATATTCAGATGTGCTACAATTTCCAGCTTTTTAATTCCACACCATCTTGAATTGCTACAGATTAATTCATTCATGTGCCCAAAGCCACAGACAAGTTGTATTTGCTGTCACAGCAGTAACATAAATCAGAATGTCAGATTGTTGCTATCTGATGGTGTGCACTGTGCACACTTTAAGTTAATCCTCAAGTCTGAAGTCTGAACAGAAACCTATAACAAATACGAATATATACTTTCTTAAAGTAAGGATTTAGTGTACCTTTTTCCCCACTAGGACTTTTTTAACCTATTTATAATCATTAATTAAACAACCTCCTTTCAGACTTCTGTTCACATATATGCCCATATATCAGCATATTTAACCTTAGTTATTCAATTATTCAGGACAGTGTTTTGTCATATAGTTCACTACTTTCAGTGTTACAAAAATCTTTCTGACACTGTATTGAAATAGCAACTACTAACATCTACAAATGAGCTATCCAAACATAACAGAAATTTGACATACCTATTAAACAATTCACATAAACTATTTATTGCTGAAATTATAAAATTTATTTGATGTTCACAAATGCACTCTAAAAAAATAAAACTGTAATTATATGTTTATATATTAAATAATATTTTTTAAAATATTTTTTATTTTTAATATTTTTTAAAATATTAATAAATATTTTATTATTCCAAATAAAATAAATCCAGTTTTCCCTGAAATCTTAAGTAGAAAGCATCTGGTACAGCAGGTAGTCATGAAATATGTGAAACACATATCCTCAATTTATCACCTATCTGACTAATTATGACGCATTTGAGATTCTGCTGAACATAAGGGAATGGCATTACTAGAGTACTTACAGTGAGACTGAAGAAGGTACTCTAGGGCAGTTCCTCCTTGGGTTAAACCTGGTGAGTTCCAGCTTTTCATAGGAATGTTCCTAGTTTCTGTATTAAAAATCCGAGGAACTCATTATGAAAGCACATCTTACATGGACCTCACACTGAAATGCCACACAAAAGCTTCATGTGGTATGAGACGCAGCTACTTGTCTGGTTGAAAAATTAGCTTAGAGAAAAACATGTTGTTGCCAGTTCTTGGCTGACAACATCCCTTTGGTAATACTTTCTATAAGAAATCAAGGTGTTGACTTTGATCTAGAAAGCTCTAAGTCTCATTCATTTGACAAATTGATGTATGAATCTTCCTCTTGATGTAATACTGCTGAAACTGAGAACAACTGCAGAGTTTCAGCAATCTGTGTTCAGACACGGATATCGTAAGACCTTCTAGAGTCCTACCCCCTGATCACAGTTTTACCTATGAGCTCATAAAATCGGTTATTTGTCAACTGTTAGAGCACAAGGAAAACCCCAGCTTTTCTCCTATACTTGCCTTAACTACAGGGTCAGTTTGTGTGACAGAAGCACGGAAAAGGAATTCACCTTTCAGACAAATTTTCAAAAGATACCTTTATGTTACATAGTATTTTATGCACTCTGGAGACTTATACTCATGCATTTAGAGCAGACTAAATACAAAATAATCACTTAAAACACCTTGTCAGTAGATAGTGTTAAACTAGGACACTCTCACTCTTTGACTCCCAATCATAACTAAAAACTGCACATTGCTTTATTTAATCTTCAATAATTTCTTAAAAATTACAAGGAAAGACTTTCCCAAGAAGCTGAAAACTATTAAATGTCAACAAATAAATGAGGTGTTAGCTATATCAAAGAAACCACATACACAAAATTTTGCTTTTTTTGGCTTATTCTGCTAGTACTCTTCCAAGAACCAACAGGAAACACTTTGACCAGCCCAAACAGAGCCTCACAAGATTCCCTCCTCAACGCTAAATGACTGTAGTTATTATATTGAAGAATGACAAAGCATCTGTCTGGCATTCCTGAAGATGTGCCTGTCGTTTTTTTGAACAAAAGGTTCAATATCCCAATCAATTATGAGAGGAAAATAAGCGGCTTCATCAGCTTCCAGAAACAACTATTTTCCAGGACTTCAGATATTTCTGTCTTCAGACAAAGATAAAACCAACAAAAAGATAAAGCTGCAAACTAGGCCATGTTGCAAAAAAGTATATTTTATCAGACCCATGAATTTTAGTCAAATATGCAGGCAGCAGTTCACTCAGCCTGTAGTACATAACACATGTAAGCCATTCCTTGAAAGAAGAAAACAGTCCAGTACTTAACTCCCACAAACTAGAGTCAGTTTTACCATATCAAGAAAACCGCATATTTCATCAAAAATATCACAACATTTGAGCTAAGGTTACATGTAAACTGTGCTCTTCATAATCCATACTCAAAGAGCTTGGAAGATTGTCTACTTCTGTTTGCTTGGTTCAGAAAGAAAAAAAAAATTCTCACTGATACCAGGATGCTCATCAGCAGGATTCACCTTAACTGTTTGCTTTACTGCCATTTCCTTCATCACACTTGGTGATTCTTTTTCTGTGATTCATCACACCTTAATCAGGAAATTATTCCATTTAACTCAACAGTGCATTAAGTTTGGAGATTTTGGGTTTGATTACAGCCACACAAGTGATGTTATGCTTGATCATTTGTTCAGGCTCATTGGAAGTCTGACTTTGATACTGTATATGATTCATACACTCCTGAGTATTAATGCACTTCATGTGTGTGCAGATTTATGTGTGTGTGTGTTTGTGTGTATGTGTGTGTGTGTGTGTGCACTTGTGTACACAGGCACAGAGGAGGTAATATTTTCTGAGATTAAAAGATTCACCCATTTGGAATCATCCAAAAAGGAAATACATGCTTTAAATTCATGGTAGCTTTGAAAATCTCAAAACACTGTAGATGGATAAACACCAAGGGTGGATTAGACACGTATCAATCAATTAGTTTTTGCTGAAACTTGTAACCAGTATCAACTGGAGATACCTGCACCCCATCACAATACAGATACATACTCACACACACAAACTCAACCAGTAACGTGTGTGCATAGCTAGGAAGAAATGCATTGAAATAGGCATAGTAAAAAGGGCTCGGCAGAAATCCTTAATCAGTGGAAAGTCCAGCAGTTCTCAAAACCTTGGGAATTTATCAGACTACTAGTTTGAGACAAGTCAAGCTCTATATCTAACAAGGTCCATTTCTGTTCAGTACATTTGTTTGTTTATTCTCCATATTGAGCAGGGGATAAAAAGCAGATATTCATGAGACCGGCAGCCACAGCTCCCTTTTGTTTAGGATCATCCATTGTTGAACCATTTTTCACTGCAGCCAAAGGGCCTGTTTGAACTTCCTGACTGTTCATCATGCATAATTTGGACTACTTAACATTATGTCAAGAAAATTGCTCACTGCTTCCCACCATGGAAACCTATGAGAGCTCTATATCCTTGAACTAATTTTACTTAAAGTATTCCATTGAATAGCATGACTGTCTCACTATAATCAGTGCAGCAGTAATGTAATTAATCTCAAAATTGCTGTGGGGAGTACAAGGCATCTCAGTTGCTTGTCGTAACAATCTAAATTAGCGTATTACTGAAGGATGTTCGGGAGGAACAGTTCATTTTAGGTAAATGCTGTCAGGGTATCCATCCTTTCTATTTCTACAGCTAAAATGAAAACTATCATCATAGTTCTCCTTTTGAAATCCAAATAAGTATCTTTTGAGGTGGGAAAGTATAATTAAATTTGATGTGGTATTCCTATGGATGCAGTTCAGCATTTTATAATAATTAAATTTGTTTGAATGAAAATTCATGTTTTATTTAGAAAAGAAAAACTGGTTTGGCTCAAAGCATGCCATTGTATCAGAACAATTCCTTTTTGTCACTGAAACTTCACAGACAGTTGCTTCTTCTTTTCATAAGCAGAAAATTAATCCTGCTGTTTTACTTTGTATACAGCCATTCTTTAACTGTTCTATTTAGAGATATTTTGACTAGGCATGCAACTACTCCAATGTACAGCAAATCACAGAGGCTAACTTTAAAGATTAAATTTTAAAATTATTCCACTAATAATAGTGATTAATAATAATAAATTGTGGCGAATATCTGATGCAGATGCCTGAAATTGCATATTTGGTGTTATTTACCTCATCCCCTCTTCTCAGGAACCAAATCAAACACCAAATGAAATGAAAAACATTACCCTAATATAAAGGCTATTAAAGTGATGAAAGTAGTAAATTTAGGCTAGTAAAGCCTGTTATTGCCCATAGGATATACAAGAATATAAGGTGTTCTCAGTTTGCTACTACTCTGAAAAAAATCAGCAGAGTAAAATTTATCTTTCAAGTACTAGAGATTGCTTTTTCAACCACAGATAAGGGAAGAGAGTTGGGCAAAAAGTTGAAAGCATAACTCCTGCTCAATGAATATACTCCCCGATGTTAAAATCATAAGACAGCACATTTTTCAACTGAAAGTCAGATACTTCATTTAGACGCCATATTTTTTTCAGTAATGATCGAAAGCAGATCATGGAACAATCCAGAGAGATTATCACCTAATCTGCTCTTTTAACATATATAAGAAATCAAAATGTAAGTAAAACAAGCACTGAATAATTAAAGAAATGCATAACAGTAAGGGCCTGATTTAATTTGCATAATTTTTCCCTTAATAGTGTCTAATTAAGACATCAGTTTAAAAAAAAAATCCAACAGAACTCTGAGATTTTCCGCACTGAATTAACGCTAAGGACTTTTAATGGGTGTCTTAATTAGACTTTGTTATTCATGGAAATTTTACACAAATTAAAATCAGGTCCTGCATGCAACATTCCCAGCTGAGTCTCAGCAAAAATGCTATACAGGATTGAAAGACTTTTAATCCATGTGCAGATAGCAATTTGTATTCGAAAGTCAACATATGCCACGTTCACTTTTTGGTTTAATTTGCAGTAATATTGTAACCAACAAAACCCACATAGTTAGGACTTCTCTCTTCAAAGAAAATTTTGATTTTATGGACCCACTTTTTTTCCTTTTTTTTTTTTTAAGTTAAATACATAGAAAGTTATGCAGCTGTACCAGGGAATTAGCCTATGGGAACAATAGCCAACACAACCTTCTGCAGAGTCCAAAGGCTATGTATGTTATTCAACAAAGAAAGTTTGATTCAGTCTCAAGTTCCATTGGTGCTGTGTCCAAAATGAATGCTGAAAGGCCTGTCGTTATTGAGGAAAACCAAAACGAATGAATCCCAAACCAAAATGCTATCATAGCAACCCCTTCTTCCCTGTTAAAACAGTTCTACCAAAGGAACCTAACTCTTAAGAGAAAGAAAACCTGACCAGCGTCTCTTCAGTTTACATTTCCAAGACTCTTCCAAAAAACATGCTAAAGCAAAAGCAACAGGGATCCACAAGAGCCTTTCAGACAAGGCATCAAAAAAATAACAGCCTGAGCAGCAAAGATTACACTACACTGACATTGGAAATATTCCAGGTATTGACAGATCAAGTCTCAACTGCAGTTTATCCTATAGTGTAGATCACATGCTAACACTGTGTGCTGATGCTCGCATGGAAAGCAGTTTTACACACAGTCCTTCACAAATTACTTCTCTAATGAAAAACATGTTAATTTCCCATATCAGACACAACCCTGAATTGGTGCAGTTGCCAGGAACTCATCTGCTACTGCATGTTCTCTACAAAAGGAAGAAAAAAGAATTAGTATGTCTGTGCTGTGCTTACTCTGCAAAGAAATATCAGTGCCTACGGAAGAGGGAAAGCATTAACTTGCCCGAGTTTATTTTCATTGCCAGTCTATAAATATATGTGTATGTCCATGTGTGTGCTTGGACAGATGCACGTATCAGCACACTCCTTGCTGCATCCTGCAGTAGGAGCTTTGCCTCTGGAAGTCCAACCTGCAGGAGGGGTGCAGGACCAGGACCTGCCCTGTTGATGCTGCCAGGTTGTTCAGTATTTTTCTTGTGCTATTCTTATTCTGCTTGACTGAGGAAAAGCAAGTAAATATGATTAACCTGCATCCTTTATTCAACCATGATGAACAGGATAAGTTGTGGTACCACTTATATAGAAGCTTCAAGATTTCTCTAAGACCAGAACAGGTGAAATACCAGTCTAGATGCCCTAGAAGACACATATTCCTCACAGGACTCATTCTGGAGTGTTCACATAATCTTACAGTACCTGACTAGTCTGTGGGCTGGACGGGTCGTAAGAAGGTACATAATTCTTCAGAGTATCCTGAGGATTCAGGTGGGGAGGATATCTGATCGTTGGATGAGAGAAGTAGCTAGATGGGGCAGGAGGGAGAATAGCTTGTGCTGGAAATGGCAATGGTGAAGGTGGAGGTGGAGTTCTAGTTGAGATGACTGGAGAAGATAAAATAAAATTAAAATTACTTCGCATCTTGTTTCTTCTAAAATTCTTCACCTCTGTGTTACAGCAAGAAAAATAAAAAGTTAGTTATAAATCACTATATTGCACTCCTGCTTTATGGCATTTTTACAGAAAAACTTACAGGTCCTGCCCTCACGTTATCCCAGAAAATGGAAAGTGTAACTTTCAAATTCATACATACTGTATATTGTTTTGGTTATGTGGGTTATGCCATCATATTTTTTTTATATTTTCTTTAAACTATAGTCATTCTCCAGCATAAAAAACATTTCAATTAAACAGTATTCCTATCTAGAGCCCCACATAACAAATCAAATAAAATGTTTTTCTAACTAAATAAACCCCCCACGTTTATTTACAGCACTCCAACACTGAGGAAAATCACCAAGCCCCAAGAAACAGTGATTCCTCACTGTATTGCACTCTACTCACCTCAAGTGGGGACAGGGCAATATCTGCTTATCACTATTGCCACAAATATTTGCTGATCTTTATGAAAATGCCAATGACATTCATTTTCAGTGCCTGGGACTAATCCATCCAATAAAATTATCTCTCAAAAACAAAAAAGTATCTACCCTATATATTTTTTTCATTCTCTTTATTTCCAGCCCCTACAAATATACACTTCTGTGTGCAATGTCTATATAACTGGCAATGTTTTCACAGTGTATGGAATGTACAGTTTGCCCTTCTGCTGCCCAGCTGTCAGTCTGAAGTGTAGAGTTTCCTTCCATCACACTGCACAAGAACACACTCCCCACACTTACTACACACCTAGAGAGCACCTACTTGGTGTATTAAAAAAAAGAGGTACTGAGTTCAATGGAAATGGAGAAGAGACAAGTTTTCATTTTCATTAGTGGAAAAGTACAAAATGAGGTCTGTATAAGCAAGATCTTTTATAAACTGTTCAATGGTTCTCTACTGTATCAGCACAAGCATGCTAACACTGCTCTTCTGGACCACCTATAACATCTCTGGGTTTCTTTGGCCTAATTTTTAAAGGACTTGCTATTTTTTGGGCATTGCTCATTGGCATAATAGAATAGGCTAGACAGATAAAAATGGGGTTTCCCAGCAAGTAAATAGTTCACCCACAAGTTAGGTTATGATTGTCACTCAAATATGTATATCTAAAAACTGTACTCTAAATTAAAGGTATACATATAAGTATAGGATCAAAAATAATTTCTTTTGTGGCAGGTTCATTTTAATCACAGCCCCACCAAGCTCAGTTTAAACAAAAAATACTAGTTACTGCTCTGGCATGTCAGAACTGTGTAAAACAGACACAAATGAAGAGGAATTTATCCCTTCCATTTCACCCATCATCTCTGATGTGCTTGAGTTTTTGCTGGTAGTGCAAACCTCAGAGAGACCAGAATGAGTTCAGGACCACTTATGTAATACAAAATAAGTGGATGCTAAGGGGAAAATAGTCCTTACACATGAATTTAAAGAGAGGAACTTGAAACAATGGAGGAATAATAAAACTTCTCAAAGCAGAACTGCATGTGAAAAACGAAAAAAGCTTTCAATCTGTTTTACACCTATAATCACTCAGCTTTGCTCAAGAAATTAAAGCCTTTATATGCTGTTTATAAGGAGATTTGATGAGATGCTAAGGGGACACTTCTGACTACCATGTTCTCATCTGAAAAAGCAGGGTCAGTCTCACCTCTAAAATTAAGCAGACCACGATGCTGGAATTTCCCTGTCATTACCGATAAACCCTCAAGACAATATGCATTCTGTCACATTTCAAGTGTCTCCTGCATGCTTCAAGTGAACGTTTACTATGGATTTACTAAGGATTTCAGAAAATAGGTGTTGAAAAATGCTTAGTCAGGACTCTATGTCTTTAGACTAAGCATTCAAAAGAAGCACTGTTACTTATTTCATTGTGTGACATAGTGAACATGGTTGGGACTTCTCTTGTGTATTAAATCCTACCTATTCTGGTATTTAAATACAATATAGTCATAGCAAAAATAATAAAAAAGGGATTTAGGTGAAAGGGAGGATTTTTCCTCTGTCAGTTTCTTCATGCAGTGTACAGTTTATTTTATTCACCGCTTAATCCTAAATCCTTTTTAGTGACTTCCAGCAGTCAGATTACCTGAACAGTTAAATGAACACTCCTGCAAGGATAACCCAACCTTTTCCATTTTTACTTTCATCAGTATTACAAATGGGATTAGGTCTCTAAGAAAGGCTGCAAAAATGCATCACAATCTGATTATAGGAAAGGAGAACAGAGAAAATCAATAGGGAGGTTTTTTTTCTTCCTCCTCCATAACCCTCACCACTGTGTGCAACTCCTGGGATTCCTGGGTGGTGATGTTGGGGAAAAGTGCTCAGTCTTGATGAAGAATCCTGGGGAGAAGTAGGACTAAACAAAGGCTTTTCAGGTTTCTTCATTGTAGGAGAAGACATATCTGCAATAGAAAAACAATATAACAGTGACATTAACTTAGAAGCCTGTCTCAGGATACATCATTTTGTAGATAAAAGATATTTCTTTTTACTGTTCTTGCACAAATATTGTTTGATGATCCAACTCCCCTATGACCAGTAAACTGATTTTAAGCTATTGCTTTCAAACTTAAGAATTAAAAATAATCTCCTAACAGGTCTTTGTCCTGCAAAACAGAAACTACATTCCTTTCATACCAGGCAAGTCAAACAGTGAAGAAATTTATGTCTTTAGAATTTCCCTAGACACTTCTCAGCTCCCCAGAACATCACCAAATCATCTGCTCCTTTAACAGCCACTTAATTTTTATTTCATTTTTTAATGGAACACCTACACTCAGGTGTGTAGGTTAACTGCCGTACGCATGTCAATTTATAGTATTTATTATTGTATAATTTCAAAACTTATCCCTTACTCTTCCCAAAACCACAGTGAAACAATATAATCTCCCTAAGAACAAAGGATACTTTAACTTTGCTATCTCATATTTTCTATGTCTCAAAAAGGGCCTTGTCACTTCTTCCTTCCAGTTTCCCTGTCAAAACAACCATCTCTCTAGAGCTCATTATGTGAAGATAAAACACTAGGAGGGACAAACGTACGATTTCTACCATGTAAGTTCACTGATATTTCATAAAGCAAAACCTCTGGATTTTTTCTGAAAGTTTAAATTAATTGATCAACATTTGTTAGACTTTGCACCAAATTATTTCAAATTTAATTACAATATTTTATAGGCCACATATCAATATTTTAATTGGGTTCCATTTCAAATCAATGGTACTAACTCATGTTTAAAGCAAAGGTCATTTCTTAAGCACTTTACTGGACAGGGGCCATGTTGTAGCTGACTTTCTTACCATGTTAGTTTCAAAGGGATTTTTTGACCCCTTCAATATTGGCACACTGTATTCTGCTATTGCAGGATATATGTAATCATCTCAGAAGTCAAAGACAGGCCTGCAAAATGTGAATGCCTTATTGAGAACAAATTGGACCAGTGCTTCATGAACTGGCTATAGCTTGAGTGGGTTTTCACCATGAAAAGCATACTCAGAGCAGGACCCATGAAACTGAGAGTCGACTGGTTTGCCCTGCCCTATCCTGCTGTCAAGCCCTGCACGGGCACTGGCACCAGACCCAGAGAAGACTGCCTGTGACACTCCACCTCCCCCTGCAATTCCTGCCCTCCCCTTTGGTCCTGACAACTAACTCTGATAATTGCCTGGATACCCTGAAAAGTTCACATCTTCAAGAACACTGCTGAAAAAGGATTTAATTAATCAAAATGTTCAGCAAGAACAAACAATTGCTTACTACAGAGCAATTCAGCACTCATTCAGTTTCAACAGACAAGTCAGAGGTTGCTATTACCCTTTTTATACATTGATCTGTTGCAATTTAATGTTATGCATACAGTTTTGTTGAATATATTCTGCTGAGCCAAGAAATAATTTTTTAATTGCAAGGCTGCATTTTTTTAAATTGATTTTTGCACAGGCAAACCATGATAAGAATTAATTTTGGAATGGTTTTCAAACATTTCACTGTGTTTTATCTTCTGCTGAAATGACAGTCCTAGCTTCTTCATATTAGGCCCTAGAACCATCATAGCGAGAAAATTCCCATACCTCCACTAGAGACCTGGAGTTCTATAAAACCCTGGGACAAAATTAACCAGCAAATGTCTTTGTACAGTGGTTCTGTGCACGCACAATCTCTGTCTCCACGGAAATGTTGCAATGTTATGGTCTGAGAAAAAAGATGTGTCTAAGAACTTGTAGATAACACCTCTGACTACAACACTGTGGCCATCAGAAATTGTCACAGAACTTACCAATGACCTAATATTTTGGTGACTACGTCACATATAGGCTATCACAAAAGAGAGAATGTACAAACACTTTATTTCAAATTAAAACTACTGCACTGAAGTCTCCTCAGGGGAAAAAAAAAAAAACCATGAACTGAAAGTGGAAAATGTTTTCCTTACGTAAAGCTCATACTCAACAAAAAAAACACATGAAAGAAAGAGCTGCTTATCTCCTGAATGTCTGCATATGTCAGCAGGTCTGATTTCTGGAATGCAATAGGGATTTAATTTGGTTCGTAACTCTTACTTCATTAAACACACAAAAGTTGATGTGTTTATCAAAACCAAAACATTTTAGTTGCTCATTTTGGTATCTTATATGAAGTGTAATGTAACCAGAGAATCCATTTACCACCTAGTGGCATTACTAACTTGAGAAGAATCCACTAAAAAGGTGATTGGTAACTATGATAAACCTACCGTTTACTTTAAAAATGCACCATTTATTCCTGCCCCTAGCAAGAACTGTAGCTAGCACACAGAAAACATACAGAATAAATTACAAATCAAACTCAACAAACCTCTCATACAGGCAACTCTCTTCTCATCATGGTGAACGTGAATGGTAAGCAGGAAAATCTACCGCCATAAATTTACACATTACCCACCAGAATAGCAACTCGTACGCTGCCCAGAACACCACCATAGGATAATTTCAAAAGTCTTGTTACATATAGGCACACAGGCAACTGCAAGAATCGTGGCTGAAGTGCAACCAGCTTCTTTTTTAAAACAATGTACTTTGTATTGAGCAGTACTTCAGATAGTCCCCTTCCCTCCACAGCCCCCACAGCTCTCCCCGTGTGTGTCTGGCCTTCATAATGGAACATTCGTGTGCCTGCCACTGCCAAGTAGTAGATGAAGCCAACAGCAGAGACAGAACAATAAAGTTTTACAGGTTAGGAAGAAAGGCTGCAGCCATCTCCTCCTTGACTGAGAGGAGGCTTAGGGATTTAACAGGAAAACACCCAAGTTACATTTCCTTGGAGAATTACCAGTTACAAAAACAAAAAGTGAGGAAAAAAAATTAAAAATGAAAAGCAGTTTTTCAATGCCTTTAATTTTGCTCATGAGAAACAGTGTCTTTGAATACAGCATCTTAAGTAAATGTTGAGTTAAAGCGACAGTGATACTTCATACGATTTTACAGGTACTCTCTATATAATAGAAAACACATATTTTTCTCATTTTAAAATATGAGGGTTTTTTTTTTCCACTTCATGTGAAATAGCTACATAGAGCTTAGTTATACACTGATAATTATGTCTGGAATGACACAGTTCAAAAAACAAGCCACTTGCATTCTTATGACTGTTTTAAAGTTTCAGGAAGGGATTCCAATCCTTATTACTTTGAGAATAAAAATAAAGCAGACTTTTGGAAAAAAATGCTAAATACAGATGAAAAGCAGAAAGATGCCAAAAGCACTTGGACAAAGTCATTGTAAGGTCAAAATTAATGAGACACAGTGTCTTGTCCTGCCGAGAATTTTCTTCAAATGTGAAATTCTCAGTGCTGTTCCAAATCACTATTGCTTGTATTCTCATATTACTTTGGAGATGCAGCACACAGGCACCCAAACGAGTGGCATGCTATACAATTTAAAGCATCACATCAAAGTAAAAAGGGCTTATGCAAACAAAAATAGTTAGAACATCTCATCTCCCACCAAGGTAAATCTGCCTACATAGGAAGCCAGAAGAGCTGCTGTGAAGCATAGCATATGTAGCTTGTTCATCAGCAGCCTGCACAAATGGTGCTCCAGATGTATAGCTGTTCAAGACAGCCCAAGGCAACAATTTTGATCAATTCTAATGTGATAAAATGCTGCGGGGAAAGTGCAGAAACGTGTTTACATCAGCCTTTAATTAAACTGTTGTTCACTTCCAAAGAACCTTAGGAAACACTAATGAGACACGAGTTTTGGCAATTTCCTCCTCAAAGCAAAGACCCTCTTCCTCAGTCTGAAGCAGCTTGCCATGCAGGCAGTTCCTGGATGAATGTCATCTTGGCACACCACTTGGTAAGCCACCTGTAAGGAGAACTCAGCTGGAATTGAACAGTGACCCAGGGCAAGTTTAAACACCCACCTGCATGTTTCTGTACACCTGACCTGCTTTCTCGATCACCCCCACAACATAGCAGCTCCTCTTTCTTGCCCATGAGAGATGCTTATGAGCAGAGATGGAAGAATCCACTATCAAATACCTTTTCATCTTTTAATTCATGAACTCTTCTTATTAATACATTTTTCTACTGCTTAGTTTCACAAGTCTTTCTTTACAAGGCACAGTCTTGCAAATAACAATTTGTAAAAATTTATTTACAACTGAGTAGTGCAGCATCACCTCCAGAGAAATTAAGACAAACCGATGTTCAACTTACTGTATATATCACTGCAGTGAGGGACAGAAACTATGGAGTCCATAGCACCACTATCAAGCTGTAAGAGGCATTCTTTCATGCCGAAGTTTTAAATGAGCTGCTCTTTCCTAGAGGCAGTACTTGAGATCATTTCTGGTGGCAGGATACACTACATGCATTGCACCCAGCTTGGCCTCACTCTTCACTGCCTCCACCTCATCTGGTAGGTACGCTTGTGTGAGGCACATGTGAAAACTTACACGAAATTTTAAATTTACATTGCATAGCTGTACGATGACAAAGAATCATGACAAATCCCACTGTGCTCAGGAGAACTTGTTTTGCTTTACACCTGCACGTGTGAAGAAGCAGCAGAGCCACCTTGCACAGGCAGAGTCAGCATCACCAATTTTCAGATGAGCTCAACCTGGTTTCCTTTAACATTGTAAGAAGTATGTATTTCTCAACTGTGGGTTTTAATAAGGCATGAAACATTGAATACTGACAGATGAGTGACTTTAAACCACAACCACCTCTCACTTATTGAAAAAAGGCTTGTTATATTTGTCCTAACAACTTGGCACAGGGGCTGGATGGAAACTAAGAATCCTGAAAACCAAAACATTTTAATTCATTTATCTTTTCCACAAAAAGAAGAAAAGGAATAGTGGTACATTTTTATATGGAG
The DNA here is from genome assembly GCA_013397565.1 of Ptilonorhynchus violaceus. Lineage (NCBI taxonomy): Eukaryota > Metazoa > Chordata > Aves > Passeriformes > Ptilonorhynchidae > Ptilonorhynchus > Ptilonorhynchus violaceus. The sequence goes on along the minus strand of VZRJ01004082.1, from coordinate 12,190 downwards.
ATGTGAATAAATAGGAGAGAAAGAGAGATGTGCCTGAACAGCTGAGTGTCTGAGATACTTGATATTTATAACACAGAAACACTGGCTTACAGTTCCTGTTCTGTACCAGAGAGAACAGACTTTGCAACTAGCTTTTCCCTTTTACAAAGCTGTGCCCTAATGATCGACTTGTTGGTGTCTCATTCCACTTCACTGTTTTATCTTGGACCAGAGAGAAGGCCTCCTAAAAATTTATTTATTTCCATGAAAAATTCAGTTGTGGTAATGGAGGCTCTTCTGAGTGAAAAGTCAACAAAAGAAAACAAAGGAAGAAACAAATCATGGTCAGTTCTGTGCTATGAATTTCTGAGACATGTTTAGCAATTCTCAAGGTGAAGGCTTTTGTACACACTTTTGAGAGAAACAGCAGGGTCATGCAGCTGCATGCATATTGCTTAGCAGCTGAGAGTGCTCTGAACTTCAGGAGCAGCCAGTGTTAAGGTTTAGAGGGAGCTGTTTACTTCACGTTTAAAAGACTGATCTGTTTTACTTCACATTTTAAAAACTGATCTCAGTTTTACTTTTACTTCTACATCAAGTGTGGGAAAGCATTTTACATATGAAAATTTTATACTGGATTAGAATATTTCAGTGTACAAAGATTTGATAACCTCCTATTTTCAAATCAGCCTACTTAGCGCCAATGTTATTTTCACAGGCACACCTCCGATATTACACAATCCAGTCTACCAGACTGTGACACCTGTTTTCCCATCAGGAACCATGCCCAAGGCTAATCAAACACTCTGTTGTGCTATTATGCCATTTCACAACAGATAAACCATTTCAGTGTATCATCTTTTGTGACTTGTATTGAAAAACCTAGGAAGAGAAGCTAGAGTAGAATTTCTACCAATGTCATTCTCAGTAATGTAAGCTGTCAAGCAAAACACTAAAACAATACTGCAATTCAGAAAAGCTACAGCAAAATGAGTAAATATCTTGCAATAGCAACTGAATTATTTTTTTAATTAGTCTTATAATAAATTACACTACTTTCTTTTGCATTGTTCAGTAAGGATTAATATACATAAGAGAAGAAAGTGATACAAGAACTTCCAGACAACTGAAACACAAAAGCTGAAAACCCTTTAGATAGAGCAGACATGTCGTTCTGCTCATCCTTACCCACAAGAACTTGCAGAATACTGTACTCCATTGACAACAGTCAAATTCTGCAGGCTGGGCTAACCTTGATGATTTTTTTTACCTTAGCAGAAAGGGGGTTGGACAAGAGACAGAAGGGTTTTACCTACCTGCCCTTACACCTCCCAGCATAATGGAGCAGGGGGAATATAGGGAGGTGGGGTGGAAAACCCAGACAAGTCTCTGTACAAACAAATGTAGGATGGGTTTGTGACTAACTGTATAAAATTGGACAACTGAAATTCTCCATTGCATTAATGATTATCGTATTTTTTATGGGCAGAAAGCCAAACAACACAGTACAGTTCCTGTTAAAATTATATGCACTAGCTTTTGAAAAGTATCATTCTAGTGCGTGGCCATTTAAGTTAAGGTAATTGGGAAACATGCATATGCATTTTCTAAAATTTTTTTTTTTAGGTTTTCAGTTTTAACGAAAGGCCATTTATAAAACAGGGGATGACAAAACTATGATGGTCAGAATAAAGCATTAATATTGACCATGTGCACATCAAAACCATCTATATCCTGAAGTAATTTCAAAAAACGTCCAGCAGTAGGACAGGACATACAGACCTAACCCCATAACTGTTGTTTGACAGTGTCACATGACAGGTAAGTAATTAACTGAAGAGATTATGTCTGTTTAAATTTACATCTATTCCAACCAAGATTAGGCTGAACCTATGGCATGCTGTCCTGCAAAACCTGAGGGCAGCAATTCTTCCTTCTCATCCTTTAAACCCACCTCAATACTCCTCATCAGTAAGTAACAGTAAAACTTCCAGGAAAGGTTTATAATCAGCATGACTATGTTACTATATCTTCTCTGTTTCCTGTGAGGGGAAAACACCTTTTTTTCCCATGCATTGGTCTGCTGGCATAAAGGTGGCCAGCCTTCCTCACCCTCACCTCATACCAGAAAGACTGTCCAGCTGTGAGAGCCCTAAAATGGAGGGACCACCATGGAGAACATAGGGATCTGGAGTGTTGCTGTTGAAAGGAGGTGAGAATGTCTCCACCATCTTCACAGTGACCCACAGGGATCAGCTGCACCTCTGCAGCCTCTCCCGTCTCACATCTTCCTACAACTCAGTTTATCCAACCACCTCTGTACCAACACAGCCCACCAGATGCCACATGGGAAGTACTTGGGAGTAACACAGAGCTCAGTCGGGTGGCTACCTATTAAACATGGAACAGGCACTGCAAGTAATGAGACTGACTCTGGAAACAGAGATAAAAGGCATCAGACTAAAAACACTGTGTTGCTACAACAAATATAAATACCGTCACTAACAAAGCCACATTAGGCTTCGAGAACTCTACAGTGCCATAAAAAACCCTTAAGCAGTTACAGTGTACTTTAGGTACTTGAGTACTTTCTTGTTTAGCTTTACATTTCAGAAATAGACTAGGCCATTTCATCATCTACGAATCACTGTTAAGAATTGTGATTCTTGTGTATAGTTGTGATAGAAGAGCATTGTGGGACACTGAGAAAATCTTACTAAAAAATCAAACAAGTTATAAAGACTTTGGAGCACATTTAAGGCATGTTACGTTATCCTACAGAAAGTCATCCCGACATCAAGGAAAAATGTACAGCTATAACATATCATTAATGCTGAGACTCCAAGGACCTTGGCCAGAAAATAAAATCAATACTGTAACTATAACTGCAAAAGTCACAAACGTATTTCCAGTTTCTAATGCAATAAGATTAAAGGGGTATTTGAGATAAAATAACAGAAGGGAATTTGTTGATTTAGAAGCATTCAGATTATGAAATCTCCTTTTTATTTCTAGTATAGTCTATACTGGTAACAGTTTAGAACGGTTTAATAGGTGTGCTACATTAATTGTTGATCCATCTGGGGAATGGTTTTGAATGGAGATAAAATCATTAATTGACACTGAAATATACTACTTTGATCAAGTTTGCTACAGATTGTATGAAAGCAGCAAAAAAAATAAGATCTTTTCAAATATATCTACGTACATAGCACAGAGACAAAGAATCTATGACTGAAAACAAAAAGGGGACGTGTCCAAAAAATTACAATGCCTGGGTTAAATTAATTTTTTTCATGTCATGGATGAAGCATAACTTGAAAAATAAATGTCACTGGAGACATCTATGATTCAGGAGGTACTAAATACCTATTCTTTCCATAAACAAAAATACTCTGAACCACAAAGGTTAAATCATACAGACTAATACATACCCTACATCTTCTAATAAGAGCTGATCTGTTTCAAAAATACTAAATCTCTTATTCAGCAACATTGGAATAGGAAAATTAACCATAATAGCTCCCCGGCCAAATCTTGCATTAAGACATTCATTTCATCACTAATCATCAAAGGATGTCTAGAGTCACCATCCAGATAACAGGATATTACCACAATATAAAATTCATCACAGAAGAAGTGCTATGCAAAAAAGAAAAAAATTCTTTTGCACTTGTGTCTTTCATTGATCTATACGGGAGACTTTGAGTGTATTCAACTCACTAATCACACATAAAAAGCATTAAGTAGTAGGTCTTTCCACAATGTTTTTGTCAAAACAAAAGACAAAGAACCTGTAATGAGGTTTTTTACAGTGACTTTATTGAGCAAATAATAGTCATTTCCAGGCACGTAAAAAAGAAGCAAACCTTTTTTGTATGCATCCTACTGCATCTCCAACTGTGTTTGTCTTTCTGTTTGTATTTCTAAACATTTTGGTATTCTTCATTTATTCAGAAACTTAAGTGTTCATGGGCTGAAGGAACAGTCAGTTGCTGGTTCTGCCCAGAATAAAAACTTTTTCATCTGCTACTCTGAATACTTGAAGATACTTATGAACTGGTTGTAAATTGATCTAAAGCTATTCTAAACACAGAAGAACAGATATAATCTTCGTGACTTTATTTTTTTCAGAGAGCATAAACTCAACATCATTCTCAGTTAATAATGGAGGATGTAAATTTTCTTGGTGTACAAGCAACTTACTCATTCCAGGGACGTTTTTGCTATCCTGTTCATGTTGTGGTATTTCTTCTTTCTCTGTATTTTTATTAAATGAGTATTTGAGAGATCCTTCACCTATTTTTCTATACTTAGTATCTTTCAAACTTTAAGTGTTCTACATCTTTATGAAAACAATGTTTAAATTATTTCAGGTACCAGCAGCTTTTCTTGCACAATTGCCACTATGGAAAACAAAAGTAAACCAATTCCCTGTTGATTTTAGATTTAACTATCACAGCACTTTACATTATTTGTAACAAGTAGCCACAAAGATCGTTCATTGAACTCTACCAACGTCTTGTTCTGCAATGAGGAAGAAAGAAGAGAACTCAAATTTGGCCTCCAGGTAAGTCTTCCTTGCTAAAGCTATTGTTTGTTACCATGATGTCACTTTCAGCATCACAGCAGCCAACAGGCTCAGAGAAGCCATGGCTAAGAATTTACTCTGGAAATACACTTTGACAAGTTACTCTTGATGAAAAGTACCTCTCACTTCACAAATGTGAAGTTATGAAAATTTATCAAGCGGCAACATTTGACTACTGTGCTTACAATACTCACATTATACTAGTTAAAACCATAGAAAATTATATGTATTATATAGGCATACACAGATATGAAAGGTATGTGTGTATGTATACATTGTTTAAAGAATATTTTGAAATAATAAAATATACAAAGGTAGAAGTAACACGATACTAACAAGACACAAATTGCTTTCAAACATATTTTGACATACAAGGATTTTGAGAACTCAGACTGAGTCAAAAACACAGAATTGCATTTAACAGGTATTCATCAAGGTAAACCTTTGCAAGATGAATTGATCTGTTAGAGATGAAGACTGTGTTCTAAAGCATTAACCTTCAGAAGGAGCATCAGCAGCTGGAAAAAGTCCTGAACCCTGTCCAACACAGGACACCAAAAAGCCAAGGTGTTCTGTTACCGTTCTCAACTCCTGGACCACATTAACTACTTCCTCTTTTAGTTCCCTCACTTCAGAAATGAGGACATCCATCCTTGACGGTTCATGAGAAGAAGGCCCAAGAAGAAAAGAGCCATCGGGAAGAACCCCAATGGGGAAGGAGTGTCCAGTGGATGGGGAGAAAGCGAAAGGGGACAAGTGTCCAGAAGAGGGGTATCCAACAAAGGGGGTCGGGACCTGAGAAGTGGAGGGTCCAACAGATGCTGGCCAAACAACGGGTGAAGGCAGTCCAGCTGTTTCTGTTTAATGGTATGATGGCATCTTGACTCTTGACTGTTGGTAGAGGTGGGTGAGGTGTAAGAGAATGAACATGATGAAGAAACTGTAAAATTAAAATTCACTTCATTGTATATTGGCATTCAGTATTTCCAGACACCTGACTACTATGGAAATCCACATGAATCCCTCCACTTCTATCATCAACACTGTGCATTGATGATAACCCCTGTTTTACTTATTTCCAATGTACACAGTGTTGTAACACTCTAACAGTAAAACAGATCTCAAGGACAAATACAGAAATTGTATGCAATTATGTTAATGAACTTTGTCAAGCCAGCTTTCAGAAAGGAAGCCATAGATGCAAACACTGTCATTCTCTGTTCTGATATTCCTGTTTCACTATGAGTTAAGAAAATAGTGTCTGATTTACTTACCAGTTAGTAAATCAAGGTGTTCACCAACAGTTATTAGCCATTTAGATCCTAAGTAGTCTTTAGCCACTGCATTAGTCACTAGGGGGGTTTTATATTTCTAACAACTTCCTCTTCCAAATTGTGGGAGAAAATTTTTTTCTTACTGCATAAAATTTCTATATTTCTAAAACACTCAACAATTTTACTCATGCAGAAACTTACATCTATCTCACAAAGTGTTACTACTGCAGGCACTCAAAATTTTGTTTAATATAGAAACATGTAAAGAATTCAGTAACAGCAACCCGGAGAAAGGAAGACTGGAAGAGATCTACAGTAAATTACTTTTTAGATATAGATATATTTCCTATTGATAGAAGTGTAAGACATGATCCAGACATTATTGAAGTTATTAACTTCAATATTCAATTGGAAGAAACAAGGCGCAAGAGAGAAAAAATAACTTACACAATATCTGACAGAAGACATAGCAGCTGAAATCCTAATTGTCATGTTAGGGCTCTACTTCTGAGTAATGCATCATTCTAAGACATGACTTTTCCCTTTCTGAGACTGTGGGATTTTTGGAGGACAGTTAGTTACTTGAAAGGCTAATGGCAAAGAGGTTTGGGAGAAATCTTTGCCGTTATAATCCTACCTATTTGCTCTACCAGAAAACCTCAAACTTGTTTCAAAAAATCATGCAAATTGAGGCATGCTTTAAGTATTTCAAAATAGCAAAAATAATGGCACAAACTACAAAATCTTCCCACACTGACTGGATGTCTCCAAAGTAAAAAACAACACTGTAATTCACAGTGGTTTTTTAAATCTGTTTTTAATCAGTTTCACATACTCTTGTGGTTATATATATTTTTTAAATAGTCACAAACTTTTTTTCAAGCCAATGAAGTAAACCTCCAGGACAGCATCATGGCTTCATAAGATTTTTTTTCTTCTATAAGGATTAATTATCTGACTTCAATAACTAAAAAAATACAAATTTATTTTTAATGTTAATTAGAAGGGGAGTTAGATTTTTATATCAGATCAGTACCATAACTCTTTTTGGATTTTTACCAAGTTTATGCCATCTATAAAGGTACTATTTTTAAGATATGCTTACTTATTTCTGTCCAGAATCACATCTTCAAAGAGACAGCTCCCCCGAAACAGTCTATAAAGCACAACATCTGGAAATCTTATCAAAACATTTTTGGAAGTAGTGTGACAGGAAGACAGTTAACAGCAAAAGGACAGTCTGGAGTTTTACAACTGAAAGCAGTCTGGTATGAACAAGATTTTACTGTAAGTGGGCTAGATTTCTTTTTCTTAGTTTCAGAAATGCCACATCCTGGTTACACCACAAGTACTCCTGTAACCATGTCCCTACCCTTCATGATGCATGCTGGCACAGAGAAGCTATAGAACCTATTGGGAATACAACAGAATCACTCCTCTCCTAAAGTCTTCTTACCTACTAAACTACATGATATTTGTTTTTCAAAGCAATGGAAGGTTGATCTAACAGTTCTACTCCACTGCAAATTTTCCTCTTATTTTTTTATCTCAGTATACTTCTATGTTACCCATTAATTTTTGTCCCATTCTCTCTGTCAAAACTGTTAGATACCCCTTAGAAAGCTAGGAAGCTCCTAAATACTTTATTCAAATGTGTTTCAGCTGTCATTATTTTATCTTAACTATCCAGTTGCAAACTACCAGTCATGACATTTCTGCTACATTACAAATAGAGTTAAATAAAGGTATAAAAGAGTCTCTCAAAACTATGTAATTTGAATTTCTATGAAAACACATTACATTTATATAGACGTATTTCAGCTCAGAAGTTAGAGACCTCTCTTTGTCAAGTTCAAAACGGAGACAAGGAAACAGAAATCAACAATGATATATTTTAGTGTCAACCCTATTTCTGATTTTGTCCCTCCCAGAAAAGTTAAAATTGCACCAGAGTGGGAGAGAAGCTATTTACCCATGAACATAATATCTCTGCATAGTCTTATTTGCGGGTACTGTGGAATGATTCACCTTTTTGATGCTGATGACCTGTGGATACTGCCTAAAGAAGCAGTGCCTGTTGTGACTACATAAGCTTTCCCCTTTGACACTGGATAAACACAAATGTGATCCCAAAAGGCTTATTTCTTTCTCATTTATCCCTAACCTCATATAGCACACAGATATCCATAGGTGAGAGGGAAAAAACACAAGTGAGATCGCTGGCACAGAAACCACCTCCAAAATTTATTTGTATTCTCTTTGTGTTTGCAGGCATAAGGAAACAGGAAATAGGTTTTCATAAATACCTATATATAGGTATTTATGAAATATTTATATTTATATTCATATTTATATATGAATATAAATATTCATAAATATCATTGTAAGACTTCTGTGTCCAAAAGGAGCTTTTACACAGATAAATGCTAATATAAGTTCCAGAATCATCACAGAAGATTCTGAGTTGGAAAGGACCCACAAGGATTATCAAAGTCCGACTCCCAGTCCTGCACAGGGCAGCCCCAAGAATCATGTGCCTGAGAGCATTGTCCAAACACTTCTTGAGCTCTGTCACATCAGTGCTGTGACCACTTCCCTGTGGAGCCTGTTCCACTGCCCAAACACCCTCTGTGTAAAAAGCCTTTTTTTAGTATCTAACCTAACCTAACTCTCTCCTGACAGAGCTTCATGCCATTCCCATAGGTCCTACCCCAGTCACCAAAGAGAAATCAGTGCCATGAAGACGATATCAAACATCTAAAAAGCTAGCAGCAGAACAAATATGCCAGGAGCTGCCACATGTCCTTGCCCAGGGAGCCCAGACATCAAGAACAGGCATTGTAGTTACTACTTTATAGTGTTTCTGCAGCAGCAGGATAACCTCAGAAAGTGACTGGGGCCAAACATAACTGTTTAGGGGCAAAAGGCTTCTATTTACCCCAGTACAATGGTTTTCACACTGGACAGTGCAATGTCTGTGCCTCTGCAGGAATGGAAGAACATCTTAAGGACAGAAAAAACAAAGTCCCGTACAGTGTTTTAAAGGCATCCTCTCTGACAGGGATTATTCACTAGGCCCAGCAGTGCTGGAGGACAGGATATTCAGGGAGGAATGTAAACTCCAGGAAGCAAAAGTAAAACACGCTGATTTAAGTCTATCTCCTTTATTGTCTTTTCCTCCTATCAGAGTTCCCTGGTTTATGAAACACTATTAAAGGCTGTTTCAGTCCAGAAGTCTAGCCACCCAATGGCACAGAAATGAAATAAAAGTTCATTGTAAATACACTCAAGAAATTTAAATTATAACATTGTTCACTACTGTAACTGCAACATGACGAAAGTTACTATAAACATGAACAAATCAAGTGTACATGGAACATGGTTCTTTGCAAGAAGAATGATCCAAGACCTAAAATGCAATTGAGATACTTGAGAACTATAGAGATGATCTCTGAAAGGCTCTGTCAGCAGGACTTGTCCTCAGCAGTCTATGTGTCAGTGCACTACTCAGAGGCCCCTATAGCTCACTCAGCAGCACAAAAAGACTTCATTTCACAAATGGGGATATGTGGAGACCACTTCAGAGAGAATTATGGGTTGTTTTCCCCACAACTAAAAAAATAATTTATTTAAAAAGTAAAAAAAGTATTTGAGGTACAATCCAGTCTTTAATGAAAAATTATAATACAGTTTCACGGCAAAACAGAGGAGAATATTTTGCATAAGGAGAAAGATTCTGTCTGGCAGAACTCCTATTTACTGTTCTTAAGTTTGGTTATGCAAAGCCACAGGCAAGAATGTAAAAAAAAATTAAAAGTAAATGCTTCAAACAGTTAAAAACAAGACAATATCAGAGCCTCCATGAGAAATGAAGTACAAAAGAAATCATGAAGAAAAAGACTAGTAAACATTATGTGAGAACAGCCTAATGGTGAGAACACAGATAAGAGGGTAGGCAAAAGCAGACTAAAAGGAGACTAACTGTGACGGAAATGTGAAAGTAAAAGGCAGCTAAATGAAATACCAGTCACATGCTACCTTGTATATGGAGATAAAAGAGAAAAGTTAGCAGGCAAAAAAAAAAAAATTAAAAAGTGGAATTTGTTTTATTTTGTTTTAAAAACAAGCTTTAAAACAATCTAAAAATAAGGTAAGACGAAAAGATCACTCGGTTACTGAAGAACTGAGCGCAATGATCAGCAGTGGATCTGGAAACTGGGCAAATACTGAAAGATCCACAAAGGAAGCAACTGCATGTCTTTTTCTCTATTTCCTTTTACATACCATGCTGTACATTTCACAGTCTCTCCAGACTGCTGTGGAACCACAGCCACAGGATCCATTAACTAACACTGTTCAAGTATATGAGTTTATACACATTTTCAAATCACATAGGGGAGGGAAAAGACTATACTGGCACCTAGGTTCATAAAGCATCAAGATAACATGAGGGGAAGTTATGAGAATTAATTTCACTGTTTCGACAGCCACAACGTTCTTCTCCACGCAAACATGTTTGTTGCTTTGGATAATCCAGAACACACCACCACTTACCAACACCCTTTAACCTATGGATAGAGTCCCACAAAGCTACGTGTGGGCTCTTTGGAAAGAGCCTACTGGATCTATTCTGAGTCACATGGTACAGAGTAAATGTCCATGCCATGGTAATACAAAAACTGAGTCATCTAATGTTGATTAAACCATAATAAGGAGATGTTTTGATTTTTACTTGAAAGTACTGGGCTTCAAATTCTGCTGGGATGATCACAGCATACACAAAATCAACTACCTCACTTGCCACATATCTTTTCAAACAATAAGGCTCTCACCAGACAGAAAAATTATCATGCAGTTGTTTATACAATATCTTGTTGGTTATTGTCTGTTGGTTTTAACTACATTTACAAAACGAGCAAATACATACACCAGACAGGAAAAAAAAGATTCTTCTAAAAAGCCATCATTTTTATTGCAGCAATGGAATGGCAGATGCAACGACTTACTGTATATTTGAACATATTCCAAGGTAAAATAATCCCATGTTACTCACCTTGATCTCTTTCATGCCATGTCCGACTTCCTGCAGCTGGTGAATTTGGAGAAGGATAGAAGTCTCCTGTTGGGCTTGGCTCCATATTTTCATCTATGGAGATGGTTTTGGGTCTTTTGCTGTTGAAGAATTGTGAGATTTGTCAGTGACTATAATATTCAGCTAGTAGTGGTACATAAACCATCTGGATCTCTACAAATCTCTACAAAGAGAGTAATTCAGACTTACAAAGGAAAGAAAAATTAGATATCACAGCCTACATTAACTTGCACAGGTGATGTTAATAATACATAATGCAGGTATGTGCTTGCATTTTTCACATTACTTAATATTTCAAAGATGGCATGAACATGTAATATAAAAGTCTACCAGCATTTCACTGAACAACCAAGAAATGAGTTCCTGTAGCCTACCAAAGAAAGACTGTGTCATGAAGGTATTAAACACTATGCAGAAACCATGAAGCATAGCAAATCACTGGAAAGTATTACTAAGAAAGCCAAGGTAGAACAAGAACTTTGTGAATGTGTTAATGAGGAAAAAATGTAGTTTACAGTATTTCATCAGGTCAGACTCTAAGATTTTCAAAGAGGTCTAGTCTGAAACAAATACTTCTCATGTTTAATTAAAAACAACAAAAGGCCCAGATTTCAAGTAACACTATACAAAATGAGGCAGAACTGCAACACAATGGAGGAAAGTCAAGTTTCTTCATAGAAATATATACTGAAGTTGTTATACTGACTGCCAAAGAAAACCAGGAAGAAGGTTTTAATGTGTAGTAGTATTATTATTACTATTATTACTATTACTATTATTATTATTACTACTACTACTACTGCTACACTGCAATAATTAATCTATCTATTCTAAATAATCCATCTATTCTAATTAATCCATCCATTTCTAAAATATACTTGGTATACTGCCAAGCTGAAAATACAGTGGAATAAAATAGGAGAATATGAACAAAATAACTCAGAAGCACCAAGTTTTGGTGGAAGAATACCTCAGCCCCCTGACAGTCCTGTTAAATCCTGTCCCACTGTTCAGACACTTCCTGACTCATTGGGGTGTAGAAATGTGGGACAATGACCGGTCCTATAGTGCTTATGATTTCATGGTTCAGAAAACCACGTGGCCTTAGGGGTCTGACAGATGCTATCTGGAGTCAGTATCTGGGAGTACATTATCTGGGAGTCAGCAGGAGGGCACAACAGGTTCTCTACATCTGTGGGCCCACCAGCTGCTCCTAAGGGAGGAAATGGGAGTCTTTCTCAGAGATGGGAGAAG
>VZRJ01004081.1:1731907-1958269 GCA_013397565.1 Ptilonorhynchus violaceus | reverse complement strand
ACATGCCCTCCAATATGTTGTGGGTATGTCAGCTACTTGAAGGCTCCTGGCAGACAGGATCAGAAATAATTTGTTACCCCATGCCATAAAATCCTCGTGATCCAAACCTCAGAGCAAACCCTGAGATCTTTGCACCTCTTCTGTGTAGTCGTCTGAAGGATGGCTTTGCCCAAAGCTCGGGATATTCTCCCTAAACATGGAGCACTGATGTGCCCTGTGATTGAGAGAGGTGTTGGTTTCTCACGTTTGGGAATTATCTGCTGAGCTATCACCACTTCTCCCCGCAGTTCTCTTGAGAGAAACAGAATTAAATATGATAAGAATTGATGAACTGTACCAGGAAAGCCCTCAAAGCTATCAGATATTCATTCAGAGGAGCAGAGGGAAGCAATGCCCGTACTCTGGTTGTGTTTTATCACATTATTGATGCTTTGGGATGGCTTTGTGGATGCCATCTCATTTCAAAGTTGGGTTGGGTGGTTTTTTCTCATTAGATCACATCATTTTTGGAACTACTAAGAATTTATTTTTGTGTCAGACCTTTGGATTCTTTTTTCTAGAAATCTAATAGTCCCTAATAGTAGACTAATTGATATATACTCTGTGTGCCTGCATATATATAATATATATAAAAAGGAGGCTTATAGAGGATTAGATTTCCCACATAAATTGCTGACTTATTTAGATTTTTGCATAGCTTTTTCTCAAGAAGGTGGTGGTGGTTCATGTTTGGGAGGTTTTTTTGTTGTTTTATTTTTTTTTCCTTGTTATTTATGAGGGCTTTGGAAAAAATTTTCACGTTTTTGATTCAGAATATCAAGACTCTGGTTGTTGATCAAAGGAAGTATCTTCAGTTAATAGTTGTCCACTTAAACTAAATGCTGGTGCACTCTCACTCCAGACTAACAGAGGCACTACAGTATTGAAGCATTTGGATTCAACAATGGTTAAAAACACTACCCTGGAGTCCTCAGAATAATTTGATTTGGAGTAAATGAATTCCTTTCTAGACTTAGTCAAAGCAATTACATTCAACTAGATGCTGTATTATGGCACAACATTTATCATCGTTTGAGCACTGCAAAGTGCTGAAGAACCCAAACTTATCTTTATTCCTGTGCTGGCAGTTTGGTGGTCAGGCTGACTTTGCATTCCCTCCTCTGCTCACTGGTGGGAAGAAATGTGGAGTTCCAGCAGAATTTGAAATGCTAACCCAAATGGGAGCAAAGAATAGGTGGACCTGGGTTGATATGGGGTTTGTTTACAAATTAAGTTTATATCACACACCTCGGGTTTTGGGGTTTTTTTTCCACAAGGTTGCTCCTGATATGAACAGAACATGAGTTAATACAAACCCTTTTTTCCTGTTCTTCTCTACTTACAACTTTTCTGAATGCTTCACCTTCCAGCAGGATGTGATTGCAATATTTTACTTATGTTGGGTCTAATTTGAATTGTAAAAGTGAGTGGGAAACATCCAAATCTTGTGTCCTCTCTATTGTATTAAAAGTTGCACTAAACTTCAATTCAAAAAATAATAGGTATATATAAAGGAATATGTACATATACAGAGAGAACTGTTCATTATTTCCTCTCATTTTAACCAATGAAAGTTAATGTTGAATTATGCCTTTTCTCATTCACAATACGTATAATAGAACTTTATTACAACTTGTAGTTTTTATTTTCCAACTCTAATTGCAGAACGTGGTTGCACAGAATTACTAGTTGTTGTGTTTTAGGTCAAACTGGAGAGTTTTTTCTCCATTAACAAGGAGGATGAAAAAGCATTTCATGCCACAGCTAATACATGCTTGTTAACATGACATTAGTATAAAGCTTTCAATTTTTTGTTCAGTGGATAATGGAAAATGAGGCAGCAGCAAATTCAACTCCCAGTCAAAGCAAATTATGCAAACTCTTCTCTAGAATTTGAATTGTCTAATGAAAGACTCCACAGGCCAGCTAAGATTTCAGTTATTTGCAATAAACACAGGACACTGGAAATGTGAATTCTGTATCTTGTAGATCCACAATTAATTGTACAATTGTAGTTAGACTGCTTTGGAATACGTTGCCAGGATGACCAATAAGAAAAAGTTGCTATTTTATAACTTTTGGGTGTGTTTCACCCTCTCTGAGCCAAACATTTCCCTGTACCAACAGGTGCAAGTCTGGAGGAGGTGAACATCTCCATGTGATTCCCCAGGCCACCTCTTTGATTACAGTCTTGCCATGAAGCTTCCCTGAAATTCTGGTTTTTTTCTGTCTCTCCAGCTTGGAAATGCATCATCTTCAGTATTGCTCCTCTTGCATTGATGTCAGAGGACAGAAAAGCTTCATTTAGTTTGCCCTTTTCGTTCATTTTCTCATGTGAGCTCAGTAAAAAATGTCGAAGCTCTTCTCATTAGTTACTTTTAAAAGAAAGGCTCTTTGGGTGATTAACATGCAGAACAACACGTGCTTTGATGTGCACCTTTATGCTAACAGAGGAGAGAGTTATTAGTTGTTTTAACCCCTTTTTTTCCTCCTCAAGATTACGAGCTCACGGGTAGGACTGTACAGTCAGGAGATGGAGCTGCCAAACACCCAGCAGTCGTAGCAAAACCCACACAGCAGTTTAGAGCAGGTCAGTGTAAAAGTCCTCTTCTCCATCCCAAACCCTTATGACAGGGATGGAAGGAAAAGACAAATTGTGGAAATGTTTGGAAGAACGACATGGAACATTCACCAGATGGATGCTCTAGACCAGGGGCTGGTGGAGAAGGTGGAACAGGGCTGGACAGCACATGGATTTCAGGCTGCCCCATGACTTTAAAGGGTCTAAAACCTCAATGTGTCATGTTCTGGAGGTCTCTGGAACTATTGCTTCCCTGTGTGAGCTCGGTACCCATTCTGTCATGGAGCAGTGTCTAACTCCACGTGGGTGCAGGACACCACACTGCAGAGGGCAACTTCCCTCGGCATCTGAAAGAGTTCACATCAAAATCCCTGGATTTGGTGTATCTCTTCTAACACCATCAGACTGTAGTGTAAAACTGATGCAGGTGTTGCACAGAATTGTCTTTGCGTTGCTAAAACCAGCCCCTCTCCTCACAACCTGCCACATCCGCTCTTGAGGAAGGGCAGGTCTGCCTCCATCTCCCACAGGCACTCTGAGATGTCCAGACTCACCAGCTAGAGGGGAAAAACGGCAGAGAAATGGCACAGCTCTCATGTGAAGACGTGTTCATAACCCAGCAATGCAGTCC
The DNA here is from genome assembly GCA_013397565.1 of Ptilonorhynchus violaceus. NCBI lineage: Eukaryota > Metazoa > Chordata > Aves > Passeriformes > Ptilonorhynchidae > Ptilonorhynchus > Ptilonorhynchus violaceus. The sequence continues at coordinate 1,955,018 of VZRJ01004081.1, read as the reverse complement.
CTTGCTGGGGATTGTCTAGGAATGCTTGCTTCATTCCATCTGCTTGAGGAGAGGGAGAGAAAAATAGCAGTTGGTGTTTAGAGCTACTGCAGCTATAGCTTCATGCACTTCGGGGCAGTTGTGTTTCAAGTGGGAACAGGCTTTGCCTGTGAGGACATTTGTGCCTGGTTTTAGTTTGTCAGGGTTTACCATGCTTGAGATTCTTCCTGACCTACACCAGGAAGAACAAGGAAGATTTAAGACCTGGCCCCTCAACACCTCATAGCAGCATTTTCTTGCTCAGATGCCCTTAGCCTCTTCTGAGGAATAAAGGCTTTGAATCAGCTTCCAAAAACTGTTGTAAAGTCACATTTTTTTTTCCTCCATCATACTTTGCACTTCCTTTATTTTATTTATTGCATAATTTTGTCAAAAGAAAATCCTTTTACCTTCATATTATAAAAGAGTGTGCCTCCATCTACCTCTCTCAGAAGCAGGATGAAGCCAAGGCAACAGTTAAGAATTCACCCTGATTTTCAGAGGTGCTTGGCTGCTCTTAGATCTCCTTTCTTTTGAAGGTGAGTTGAGAAACATCCATGTAGGATCTAGGCCAAAGACGATGAGAAACACCAGTGAGTTTAGGACAACAGAGAATGGACTCTGAACTGCAGAATATGCTCTTTCAAACCAGTGTTCTTACATATGTGGGTAAGAGTTTCCTCATTCCTAATGAGAGGTGAAGCATGGAAAGATTGAACAGGAGATTGATGACAGCGGCTCCTTTGTCCCACGGAAGGCTGCGGATCCCGCGGTACCAGGGAGCTTTGCTTTGATTCCAGTGAGTGCCCAAAGTATCCACATCCTTCTGTTCAGTTCAGCTGCAGCGTGGGCCCCTCTGGCCAGGAGAGTGGGATGGCTTCTCTCTGCCAGCCACCAAACTCCCTCCAGTGGAAGGTTTTCCGCATCCAGCAGTTTCCCGCTGGCACCTGGACACGGAGCCGGTGCCAGGCTGTGGACACGCAGCCCAATGAGGGAAATTCAGTGCTGACAGTGATGTAAAGAAGATGAAGTCTGGCAGAACTCGGGCTGCAGATTGTGAATGGTCTCCGTGGTGGTGGTTTCCAGGCCGGCTGGGTCTGCCTTCTCCCCGTTAGAGCCTGTGGCTGTGGATTTATTCACATCGCTGTGTCTTGTTAAAGACAGTGCCCTGAGGGTATAAAGGTCTTGTTTGACTGCAGAGCTAAAATATGAAATTCCCAAATCCCCTCTCCGTTGTATCTGATTAAGGAACCTCATTAACCCTCTCTGTGGACAGATTGAGGGGACGTCTCCTTTCTGCTAATGGGTTTTCTGGTAGAACAGCAAACCTACCTGACCCTTGGGATTAGGTGCCATGTTAAACACACTCTGCCAGCTCATGGCAGTGACATTTCCTTTTTCTGTCCATTCTTTCTGAGAAACATCTCTGAACTAAACCCATTTTTCTCTTCTCTTGCCCTGCCTCAGGAGCACTGCCAGTTCAAAAGCTGGGAAATCAGTCACCTAATCTCGTGGACCTTTTTGGGATTCAAAGGGCCGAGGATCTGCTAGGTGACGGTGATGGGGAGATAAAATTTTGAGTCAGTACCCTCAGTTGACCATGCAGAGATAACTGGACCAACAAATGCAGCACAATGCTGGTCGTAATTTCTCCTTCACGTCCTCTCTGCACCATGGAAATTCTTGAAGGCATATGCAGCAGGCTGGTCTGCACTACACCGATGCCTCTTCTATATTTAGAAAGTTATCTGCTGTTCCATTTGTCAGGAAAGCAATGATCTGATAGTTTTCACATTCAGATCTGCTGTCTGGGGCCCACTGAAGGAAATCTGGGAAGGGATAAGATGATAAAGGACGTGCTGCTGAGCGTGGTGCGGGAACATCGCCTGGCGCCCGCAGGGAGCCGGCTCCAGCCCAGCGGGGCTCAGCGGTTCCCCCTCAGCTCCAGCCCACGGGTTCAGTCTGACTTCTGCAGCCCCAGTGGGGTGTCCTCCCTGGTGTTCCCAGTGCTGAGAGTGGGTGCAGGTTTGTTCAGCAGAATCTGTGCCGGAAAACCTCCCCCTGGTGCCGGAGCAGATGCGGAGGCGGTGACTCTGCGGGGCTCCCTCTGGTCTGGTGTGGTGGAATCCAGCAGCCCAGCTGGGCTCCTGCTCACTCTGCGGGGTGGGAAGAGGAGCTGTGTGGCTTTGCTGCTGGAACCAGAGCTCCCCGTGGGGATAGGGAGCTGCTCCATCGAGTTCCCAGTCTCCCGATCCAAGGGACGTGGGTGAGGAGCGCAGTGGTTGGCACACCTTTAGCAAGTGTCTGGTGCTTGTCAGATGAGCTCTTAAACAGGCAGATGCTGGTGGGCAGATTGCCAGAAAGGAAAAGAAGCCACAAACACTCCATGTAGTTAAAATACTTGGTCTCTACTGGAATCAGAGCATGGAAACTCCAAAAATATCCCTGAATTTCTGTTTGCTCAATGGATGCATCTGTGGCTGAATTCTTATCCTAAGCTGCCGTGAGGATTTGCTTATTAGGGAGGATGTACTGTTTGCTTGGCCTTTCCTTCAGCAGATGGGGAACTGATTCTATCGAAGGGGGCTTTAAATAATGAAATTAAATGCTAAGGAAGAAGCAAAGTTGCACTCATTTAGCTCAAGTCCAAAAAGCTGATCAAACTGAAATGGTGGAAGGGCATGAGGAGAAATTATTTAATTTCCTGTTCTTCACTTGGTAAGAGGAGTGGAAATATTTACAAATGGGCTGTTTGAACTAGGCAGTGCTATTGAAACCTGCCGAGAAGATTCACATTTTGGAAATGTTATAAAAACGCTTGACTTCCACCAGGCAGAGCAGGCTGGACAAAACAGCAGGCAGGAGCGGCTGCCAGTTGGTAGCAAATCTGGAGCCCTTGCTGATTCATATTTATGCAACAAAGGATGAGGCAGGGTTGTGTGCTGCAGGCCACCATCACACCCATGGCAGTGTTTGAAGAAGTCCCCTGCAGTCAGTAGCTTTTGTTAAAATCCGTGCCCTGCTGCCCTCCCTGTTTGCTCTTCCCTGGGTCCTCGGTCTTATCAGCCCTTTCATCCCCCACAGGTGACTCTGTTGGGGTGATCCGTGTGCATGACACCTCCAGGGAATGCTGTGACTGATTCCCAGTCAGTGATGATAAGCAAGACTCATAAATGTGATATCTTGCACATATCACAGGAAGGGACATCTATTGACCAGTGCTCACAGCCTCAACAATGTGCTACCTTATTAATTTTCATGGTTTTTTTCTCAAAGACTCATTAACTTGGACAACACAAGGTCACTGTGCACAGAGCTGGACGGGGACTGCAAATTATTTTGCACAAATTTAAAAGAATTCTCTTATGCCCTGTTCGTCCCTCTGTATTAATCTCCACAAAATCCTGGGTGGTCAAGCTTGCTCCTTCTTGTGGTTTTGCCTGGGTTCTTCGCAGCAGCTGCAGAACCAGTTCCTGCAGCAATGTTTAAATGCTTTTGCATAACCACGAGTGCCAGCAATGGTGCTGGAGCAACAATAGCACGTGAATTACCCAATTAAGGAAGGCACTTGGGAATATAAAAATCCCCAAGGGACCCTTTCATGGAGTTGGATAAGGGAGGAAAAAAGTCACCTTAGCTATCAGAGTCAAATACTAAGTGATTATATTTAAGTGAAATATCAAGACTGGTATTCAGATAAAACCATTCCCCTGTGGCCTTTAAATCTATGGCCTTTAAATCATTTTCTTGCATCCCCTGAGCTATTCTGAGGCTTTGCACATAACTTGTGCAAAGTCCTCTTAAACTCTCAGAAAATATCAGCGAATTTTTTCCTAGTGCCCATTTACCACACAAAGAGCAAGTTCAGCCTGGCAGAGAGGGTGCCAGGGTAGCTGTGGCTGCTGGACCACAGCTGGTTTGCAGAAGAACGATTTCTTACAGAAAGAGGTTTGGATTTCTTTGTACCCGGCCATTTTTTCCCGGGTAGAATGAGGTCAAGCTAGAATTGGGCTTGTTAAACGGCTTTTCTCTACTCGGATTTTCCTTCTGTTGAATAGAGCTTACTTTTATTATAGGAAATGGTGTATATTGGAAAAAAAAATAGCATTAAAGAAGGTACATCTGTGACAAGGAAAGCTCTGCAAGTCCAGATTGCCACGTGCCTTTGTACACTGGGCTAATTGGTTCTGGGTGTTATTTTGCTGGCTAACATAAAATGTGTCTCATACTTGGATAATATCTGTGAACTTAAAAATTATACCCTTTGCAAGACTCCTGGGAAACCCAGGCTTACTTGACTGGTGTATTAAAGCATCCTAATTACCTAATTTACAAATATTTCGGGTCTGACGTATTGATGCACCACAAGGTTAATTGCTCTTCTTACTCAATTAGTAGGAAACTTCTGCTCTTTATTACATTAAAGTAAGCCATTATCACTTTCCACATTTTTATATCTGGGGTTCAATAGTGACAAAACTTTTATCTCAGCTCTGCAAACCTTAATTGGTTCCTATCCGAATGCCCATTTCTCCACAAAACCCCACCTCTCAGGATCTTGTCCGTGCGTATTTGCTCTGTGATTCCACAGTGGGATTTGTAAGTAGGATTTATGTACATTTTCCAGGTGTCCTGCTTCAGTTCTTTTTGAGAGCTTTCCTATTTCTACAGATTCATCCTCTCTACATTTGGTGGCTTAGTTGGCTGTGAAAAGGTAATTTTTACTCAGTAGATCAGAGATGGAGCTTATTAAGGATCTTTTTCTAGCATTTGCCAGACTCTACCTATTTCCAGGATTGGGATGTTTCATGGAATACCTATTTTATTTTTAATTTTGTTTTGTTGTGATTACTCAAATGTGTTGACCAGATCAAAGGGAGTGTTGTAGAAATATTGGAAAACAGCATTATAAACTTTTGTTTTGAAATGACTTTTCAATGGATAATTGGGGAAAAAAAAACCAAACCAAAATTAACATAAAATATTTTGATTTAATTGTAAAAATTCAGAATTATTCTTGTGTTTTCCTTTGGAATACATCTACAGAACAAACTTGGAAATTAATTTTTTTCCCTTGGAAATAGAAATTCCCTTTCCTTCTCAAGTTTAGAGAAACCCAGTTAGTGGGCAGGTTTCCACCTTTGGTCTGCAGGTCACGGTGGGGTGTGTGATTTTTTTCTGAAGTGTCTGTGAACACATAAAAACTGGGCCATCCCTGGCAGACTGAAATTCATTATCCCAGAGTCTGCTCCACAGCTGCAAAGCTCTGAGGCTTGCAAACTGGAAGACACAGTAGTTTTCCAGCTCCCAAGGCGACAATTCCTGATGATCTGTTCCTGTACACATTAGTAGATGCTGGAACAAATAATTTATAAGTCAGTGGTGGATGCTGTTGAAAGTCTTTTGATGCTGCACACTTATTACCAGCAGGGTCTGCTTTTTGTCATTGTTTGTTTAGTGTTGGGAGGATTTATGTCGTTTCAAATCATCCCGAGATAGCTGAGCATGTTTTTGTTTAAGTAGGTTAACTTGTCTAAATAATGAAATACTTGCAGATGCTCTGACCCAAACTCAATTGAACACAGATGGGCTGTCTGTGATGAAAGGGAGAATCAATAGGATATTCCAGCCTGACTGAGTCAGTGAGTCAGATTTCATCTTCCTGATGCTACACCTCCCTGAGCTTTATCACTTCTGAAATAACATTATGTTCAGCTCACATCCAAAAGAAAAGAAACATATTTTCCCAGTCCTCCTTCTTAGCAGAGGTCACCCTGGGGTGCTGCTCAGTGCCCTCCACGTGTTGCTGGGCTGCAGACACTGCTGGAGTAGCTGTCCCTTGGCACGTTGGATCCCTGCACGTTGTGCGTTCGTCAGCGTCTGAGTTTGGGAAGGAAATTTCAGTGCTGTCAAATCCAAATTCGTTGTCATTCTGAGAGGTTTCAAACCAAAAGACACTTTCATCTGGCAGGACAGATGTGAGGGGATGGGATCTGGCCAGCAGAGCTCACCTGGTTTTTCTCGTGATGGATGTTCAGGACAAGAGTTCCTCTGCTGGGCAGGACCCTGTGGCATTCGTGCAGAGGAAGCAAGGCTCCCAACTTTGGGGCATTCCCCCCTCTTCTGCCAGGTGAGCCAGGTGCAAACTGTGCTGAAGTCAAGCCCCAGCTCTGATCTTCTGCTGAGTTAACAGGATGGATCCCAGGCTCTGAAGAGCAACTTCTCCATCGCTGTTTTTCCACTCTCCACTAAGGTATCTGCAGACACACTTCCCTCTCTCATGTTTAAATGGCAGCCCTGATCGTCTCCAGACAGCTTTAGAAAGAAAACGTTTAGTTCTGTAGCTTCCAATCAGCTCTTGTTGGTGTGTTACTGAGCAGTCTCCTTGATTGTGTTGTTCTGTTTAGGAAGAGCACCTCTGATTCTGCCTGCAGTGAGTGTGCTTGTGGCTTCTCGTTTTCTCAGTTATTTTATCTGAGCCTCTCATCCCCTCAGTCAGCCTGCACGCCCCTGGAAACCAAAGAGGAAAGCTCCAGGAAGGTTTGGTTCCCTGTCACTCCCACAATTGGAAACATATTTTTAGGGGCTTCTCCCTACTGTTGTAGGGTCAAAGACATGTGATGTAAATTGGAACTGATTGGGAGCAACCAGAATCCTGGTCAGGACTAGGAGTGGCCTTAAGAACCAAGTAAATAAACTTTCCTGAACCCAGGGAAGCTCCCATGGAGAGAATGAAACCCTGCATCTTCACCTTTGCCTTTTCTGAGCATGCCATGCTAAAAAAAGGAATGCAACCATCAGAGCAGTGAGCATCCTTCCAAAGGATTTTATTTCATCTGGGATTCTCAGAGCACTTCTCAGGCCGGAGCCACCACCCGGCATCAAGGACCGTGGAGTGATTCCTGTGCCTGTTTGATCGGTGTTTGCACCACTCAGATGCTGCACTGCAGCATTTCCATGCCTGATCCATAGGAACAGACAGATGCAATCCAACAGCACTGCTCCCCATGGTTCCCAGCACCACCTCTGTGGAGCAAAGGACAACGTCCTCACCCTCCCCTTTGCTTTCTTCAGGCTGTGGTTTGCCCCAGGGAAGTGTTTGTGATCCCTGAGGTGGATATGGAGAGGAGCTCAGTCCCACTTCGGTAGGATGAGGCAGCTAAAAGTGCAAAACCGGTTTAAAATGCAAGCCACAACATTTTATCCCTGCTCTGAGAACTTCCCTGTGTCCCTGGGAGAGCCCTGGCCTCTCCCCTGGCTCGGAGCATCCCTGTGAGGGCTGCAGGGGCTCTCTGGGGAAGGCTGCACCCCAGGCACCCAGTGCCGAGGGTGCTGCTGGCTCTGCTCCCAGCCCCTCGGGGGATCTGTGTCCCTCTGGGGAGCTCAGCTGCCCCAATATTTTCCTGAAGCGATTTCAAACGCAGCCGAGCCTCTACCACACAGACTGCAAGCAGATTCTGTTTCATGTCTGCGGTGTGGAGGCTTGCTATCATCCTGTAACATCTTATTTATATATTTCATGTGCTGTTTCTAAAGGGCTGTCAAATAACTGCCAATTATTTATTCACATCAGGTGGAGCAGATGCAGAGGAATTGCCACATCCAAAAGTTAAAGAGCACTGTCTCAAAACTTTGTAGAAAAGAAGCAATTCAAATTTTAATAACCCTACCTTTTACTCGTGTGGGTTTTTTTTCCCCCCCCATTTCTAAGCTTTTTAGCGTGGGTTGATTACCATACACATCGCTGTAGGTGATTTTGTTTGAAGGTAGTTGAGTGAAAAATAAAGATTAATCTGGACTGAATTTTTAATCACGCTTGCAAATGAATCGCAGCAACCAAATATCAGCTGGTGTGGAAATGCAGTTACCAAGAACACATGGAAGCGAAAAACTTCAGAATTGAAACTGAGCCACTTGGTTACTACCAGCTTAGGACTTAGGACTCGCTCTATAAAACTATTCATCTGGTAAATGGTGGGGCTGTCTTTAAGTAACCAGCATTGGGGGAAATTTTATGTATAGCAGTGTGTGAAGATGGAAAAGAGCAGGGGTGGGAGAGTGGGCAGTGCTGTTGGGAGACTGGCGAGGCTGCTTTCAAGCCTCTGTTCTTTCACAGGCTTTCTGTAGTAACAAATTCCTTATTCCCATGCTGCAGCTCATTTTAATGTGAAATGGAGAGGGAGGCACTGATAGCAGTCACGTCATGCTTGGATTATGTCCTGATGGAGGACCCAAGGCTGATGTAAAAATGTATTTGAAAGGACTGAAGGAAGTGGAATCTTAGACAGCTGGGCTGATGGATGGGGCATGAAGACATGCTTTGGGGCAGCCCTTCAAATTCCTTGCTATAAATTGATATTCCTGGTGTTCCCAAAGGTCTGGAGGGACAGATTTGTGTCCTACCTGTCACCTCTCCTAGGCAGCTGCCTGCTGCCCCATTCCCCCTCCTATTGCAGTGTCTGACACTGTTCTTTGGGTCCATGAAGTGCCACTGACCCACCTCAACCATCACTGCCTGCCCCAGGTGCCTCCCTGGATCGTGGTGCAATCCCCCTGAACATTTGGGAGAAGGGAGGTTATTTGGGGACATTTTAGCTTTTGTTGTTGTTAGTCATTTTTGTAGAGAAGAGCTAATGGTTTGGAGAGTTCCTTAGGATGGTTTTGGTCAGCTGCTGCTCCTGTTGTAATTAGTGTGCTGGTGATTAGTGATTCAAAGGGTGCTCAGTATTTTTATTAGCAAATCCTGCTTCTGAGTTTTGAGTCACTGCAGTCTGCTCAAATTAGCAAATACCATCAACCCACAGCTTTCATCTCTGTTTTCTCATACATTGGTACCTTGGGTGAAATGTCTGAGTCCGTTTGGTTTTCTGTAAGCCAGATCCAACTGACTGAAGCTGGCAGATCTGAATCCCATTTTCATTGCTCCATCCTTACTTAGAAGGCTATAAATTGTTTGAGCTGGAAAAAAAAAAATCTTTCTATGGCTATTTATCTTTTCCTGAACCACCTGGGACCGGTCAGTGACAGAGTGAGGAGCCATTCCAGCCAGTCTGTGATGAGAAGTGCCATCCTCTGCCTCTCCTCACCTCTAAGGGGTACATAGTTTGGGATTGAGTTGTTTGAGGGGTTTTGTATTGTTTTTTACCTTCCCCTCCGCTCCCCAGCCCAAGGAAAACATTTGGGGGATCTTTCCTGTTTTTGCTTTAAAATCACCCAATAACCTTGCAGTGCTCATCACTTTCCCTGTGTTATCGTTGTAGACAGTGCTGAGATTCCAGCTGATTGAGTTTATTGATTTCTGAGTGATCTCCTGAGCGTTATTTCACATCCATGATCTGTCAGCATTGTGTAGACAGCTTGTGTTAGAGAACTTTGTATTTATTATACGTGAAACTACTGCTTTGCAAACTTCCCATTTCAGGGCATTGAATGGGGGCAGGGACACAGGGGACAACATGCACAGCCTCTCTACAAACCACTTTGAATATTCCAGATATTAAAAAAAATACAATTAAGAAAATTTGGAAAATTATATCCAGGACAGATTTCTTTCTTATTTTCTATAGTAACTAAATTAAGTCTAAGAGCACAGCCATATACCAATTTGGATGATCACGGGAGGAAGGGAAACAAAACATGTTGTCCTGAATTCTTTGTGTAGTGCGCATTTTTCCATAAAAAACTTTCACTGTTTAGTACGTATAACAATTTTTTTGTATTTCCTACACCAGTATTTCCTGATTAGTGCTGGTGTTTGAACTCCCTCCAGAACCATGTCCTAACTCCGGGAACCTACTGCAAACCCTGACCTGCTTTGTTCCTTTCCAAAGCTCAGCAACAACACTTTATGAAGAAGCACTTGGAAGTGTCACTGTGATATCCAAGGCTTCGCATCTTCCTGGTGCCCTGGAGCGATGCTGCAGCTCCCTGGGATGCCTTTGCCTTTCCGGTGCTCTCGGAGCTATTTTAGGCAGCAGCCAGGTAATGCTTTTCCCTAACAAACCCCCTCCAAGGGCTCGCCCTGAGCTGGAATGTTGCTCTCTCTCTAAAAGGATGCTCTCACAGGGCAGTGACCAGGATGCCTTGTGAAAACAGCTCAGAAGGGTGTTGTGCATCACATCGCTGCTGCTTTTCCACCGACCCCAACATTCCCGAGCCAGTGCTGTGTCTGTCAGCAGGATGCACATTCAACTTCCCCCACTGGGTCATTCCATAAAGCAAGCGTTCAAAGTGCCAGGAAACTGCAAACTGGTTTGAAATCAATGGAATTCAACAATCTTAAAAAGAAAAAAAAAAAAGGCAAGTTTTAATTCCCAACATCATGCGTAGTTTGCATGTTCTTCGGTGGGACTCCTGGGGACATGAGATGGGTTTGTATCAGCAATTACCCATCCTGGGCTCCTTAAAAGCCTTACACCATTCATTTTCCTGTTGCTTAGCTGATTACAATGATTACCAGGAGCAATGTTTTATGGGGAGCTGTGTTAGACCTCTGGCAAAACGCTCTTCCAGGGAAAAACTTAGACCAGCCACTTTGAATGAGCAGAGAGCAATCACAGAAATCCATTAAAGTAATTTTCTCCCATATTGAGTGGTTTTTCCTTTTTCTGGTTTTTCCTTTTTCCCCTTATCAAGTGTTTTTTCCTGCTTATCCTTGGCTGGGAACTTCAGTCTCTCACATGATGTAAACAGCAGCTCCCCAACCACGAGCTGCATCCATCTCGTCTGTCATTAACTTTCCACTTTCCCATCTGCCACCAAACTGGGCTGTGGATCCTGGAAATATCAGCCTGATCTGTCAGCAGCTTCCCTCTGTTTCTCTTAGTCCCTCAGTCCAATCACAGATTGCTATTTTTTTGTTCTCATACAGTGAAGTTTTTCTGGTATTCTTCTATGAATACTCTTCTCTTTCTCCTGTGGCTTTTTTTCCTTGCTATGGCCGTGTTGCAATTAGTGAGGAGTCAGCTTTAAAAAGTTGGTTCAGCTTTCTCAGAGTTCAGAGGTTCACCTGCCTTTAGCACAAGTGAGACAACCCACAGGGGAATATAGCCAACCACTTACACAAGCATGGTTTTCATATGTACTGGCTCCATTTCTAATATTATCCCCTCATTTTAGGGTGTGCTTTTAGAGATTGCTTTTAGCTCAATCGAATTTTCTTTGGTGGCTGTCGAAATTTAGTATATTTCATTAGCTCCTAATAATGTTTGGTAACACTCTTCTCTAAAAGCAGTGATTGGAAACCTTAATTTTAATATGATTGCAAAAAGCCAAATTATGAAGCTGGGCCAATTTACTGGGATTTGAGGCAGCCAAGCCATTTCTGCTCTTCGAAGTGATTTCTTTGTCTAATCACTGAATGAAGGTTCATATTCAAGATGCCAGAGGCCAATCACCTACAAAACCCCAGTGGAAGGAGATTGCAGGAGTGGGGTGTGATGAAGGGCCCAGGGTGCTGCTGTTGCATGACAAACTCTGGTGTAGACATGAGCGAGGTCAAAGGCAGAGCTGCCAGTGATGAAGATGCATTGCCACAGAAACAGGAAATCTTTTGGGAAACAGGCAACCTTGAGCTAAATGCCAATAAGTGGAATAAAAAGCAGACAGGATACATGTTAAAGGGACGAAAAAGGGGGATTCATGGGCTGGGCAGGTGTGCGGAGGGTTTTTGGGAAAAGAGGATTCTTGTGACAGTGTTGGTTAAAACAGACACTGCAACTGGAAAAAAACACCTTAGAATCCCCACCTTTGCTTCTGACTCAGAATTTCCTGATGTCTCTGGGGTTGGTTTAAATGTTGTTTGACGGATCCAGTGTATCTGGGTGCAAGGGCAGGCCAGTGACTGAGGATCATCTTTGTTTTCCTTCTCCTCTGCAGTGTGATGTGTGTGGTGACATGGCTCTGAGCAAAGGCAGGGAACTGTGAAAATTCCTAGTAAACTGAAAAATAGGATGTTCAACTTAATATTTAGAGGGACAATTAAGGTAAATGGTAACGAGCTTAGCATCAAATGGACATTAACCTCTCCACTTCACCAAAACTCTGCTTTAAACTACCTGTGCTTTGCTCTGCTGCTCTGTGCTGCTGGGCAACGAGTAAGAAATTCAGAGTGACCTCCATAAACCTCCCCAAGAGAAAAAAATTCTTTAAAAAATACAAAGCCTCTCCACCCAAAAGTCTCCAAACACAACTTGGCCATATTTTCATCAAGCCCATGGTGAGAAACCCACCGCAGATGTGCTGCAGCAGTCCAACAGCCAGAACTCCTTTTCCTGGAGGGGCAGGGTTCACTGTGGAGACAGGCCATTGCACACAGCATTTTCTGTCCTTGAACTGCCTCTCACATTTATTCCAAGCTCAGCTGAGTCTCAGCTTCATGCATTAAATAATCTACGAGCCAAGCCCAAAGTTTCCCGGCTCTGCATTCGCCTCTGTTTGCCCTGTGTTGGCACTGAGCTCGTTGCAAGCATTTCTTTCTAATATCTGAGCACCAGGTAAAATTGAGTTCATGTCTGAAATCCAGGGTGTGGAAGGGAGGGAGACACAGGCACTGCAAAGCACGTTGGACTGTTTCTACCTCAGATCCAGCTCACCCCCGCTGATATCCCTGGAGAGCTACAGTCATTGGATTGGAGGTAGAAATGGCACAGTAAGCTCCTTCCCTGTGCCTCTTCTGTCCTGTTTGCTGTGTTTAATACCACACTGAGTCAGAAAATTCTCAGGGGTGGGATTCTGTCATAATAACAAAGTCACTCTGGCAGGGGAAATATGGCTTTTAGTCAATAAAATTCAAATCACAGCAGGAATAATAAATGTCTTTGTTGGGTAGCTCGTGAAGCCCACACTCAGCATAGCATTATAACCACGTCTCCTTTGCTGGGCTTGGTTTTGTTAATGAAGTAATAAGCAAGAATAGAATACTGAGCTCTAATCTTCTCCTCAAATTCACTTTTGTGTGTCTTGAAGTCTGGTGAACCACCTGTGAGCAAAAGATACATCCATTTTTATCATCAGAGCTCAGTAATTCCAATAACTGCTCTCTGCTTCTACAGTGGAGTCCTGTCATTCCAGAAGAAATGTTGCTTTTCAGATCAATTTACAAATCTGGAGAAGGAATGGGAACTTTTTGATAGTTTCATCCCTATTCAATTCTATATGGACTTGAACTGACTTAAATGGTTTTAGAGACTTTAACAATTCATGACTTCTCTAATTATTAACATTTCCAATGTATTTGATTGTAACTGTCAGGGTGCAGAACTGAGGGCAAAAGAAGGTAACTGCAGTCAGTCTTTAACTTCCTGCAAAGGGATCCATAGGGCAGCCCCAATTTCAGGACTGCCCTGTTGGTATCCCTGAGTTCCTGTAATCCTGGCATTCAGCCAACAGCATTCACCCCTGTGGAATTATTTGGAATATCACCAGTTCCTAAACAAGAAGGGTTTATGACATTCCATTGGTTGAGGGGAGATGTGGATATGGCAAACAAATTCCTGCCCTCTGTTTCTAAAAACTTTTTATTTTAGATTTTGTAGTCTTTCTTTAAAAGTAATACCAACCGAGCATTTCAATGCATTTTAACTGTTTTGGCTGCTTTTTGTTGTTGTTTTTTGTGAATATGGAGAACAAGTAAAGATCTTTTTTTTTTCCCCTGCATGGCCATCTTTAACAAGGTTTTCCCCTCACAAGTGGCACCTTTCAAACAGCTGCAATGCTGGCAGCTGTGTTCTGACAGTGCTTTTATGTAAACACAACCTAGCACTTAAAACCCATGCTATTCTTTCATTCTGGCACAAGTTGTTTTCTTCACTCTCTTTTCATTATTTTTAAGCCATTGAACTCTCATTCCTGCGAATTCTAAAGCTGCACAAAGGCCAAGCAAAGCACGAGTGCTGATTTGCCATTGGCAGGGGGAAGGGTGAGTGTTTTCATCAGCGCTGGATTCATGGCACAAAGTCAATAATAAAGCAATATTTATAGAACTTGGAGATGATTGTAAACATACTTCAAAAATTCTCTTCAGCAGCCCTGAAAATGTAATAATCAGTGATCACAAGTGCTTGAGTTATTTTTTTTTTTCTGTTCTCACAGCCAGGCATTCTTACAGCACTGTTTTTGCTGTTTCCATTCCTATCTTAATATAATTTTGATGCAAACAATAAACATAGCAGGAAACCAATGAATCAGGCCCCTTGGTGTACTCCAACAGTCAGCAGTGTTCAATACAGGGCTCAGCTTAACTCTGAACCTTTGAAATACCATCTAGGATGCATGTTTAAGTCCTTCTCTTACGCACGTTCTTTTTTTTAATGAAAGTGCTCCAATAAAAGATGATCTGTGTGGTCTTTTTGGGGTACAAAACCTGCTACTTTGTTCAGTGCCTACACACATCCATCCCCAAGATTTTAAGGTGATGCTGTGTTGGAGCTAATACCTAGTTTAAATCCTGGTTTAACTCCTGGTTCAGTGGCCAGACAAGAGGAGTTTTGCTCCTAAGGCTCCAGAGAGAAGGCTGAGCACAGACCAGTTACCTGCACACCAGAGCACCCAGCACCACAGATTCCTCTATGAGCAGGGTCAGCATGCGTAGGATCAGTTTAGTAGTAAACACAATTCACCTGGAAGAGAGAAATATCTTAATTTAGCCCAGCATTTTGACTCTGCCAGAGACTGATTATCAGTGCTGAGGGGTGAGAGATGTACAAGATCACCACAGTAGCTCACAGTTCCTCTTTGGCTGGGGTGTGTTTGTCCTCCTCGTTAGAGTTCAGGAAGGGGTTTCATGTATTTTGTCACAACCTGCACATCAGTGGGAATAATGGAAATAGTCCTGATGGAATGAGTGGGTCTAGTCAAAGCCTGAAGTTTGCACGGTCCCAGTAATGGGAGGGTTGGATTTGTCTTGTAGGGAAGTTTCTCTTGGCCTCCAGAAGTTTCCCCTGAGGGCAAAGAGCACTGAGGATTTTGCCCTGCATGCAGAAGCAGGTAATACCCAGCAAGATGTTAAATGCTGTGTTTTACCTCCTGGATGTGGTTGTGTTGGCCTGACCCTCCCAAGGAAGCTGGGATTGAGGGGTGTGTGAGTGAGAGGGTTGAACTGGCCTGGCTGCTCAAACAGAGCCTTGAACACCACCATACCTGCGTGATCCTCAACAATTTGGGACTATTCAGCTTTATCTCAGTGCTTGGCAAAACAATACATTCTTCCTCCAGTGAATCAGTCAGTTTCACATGGGATTGTTGTCGCTGAAAAAAATCATTTTTCCAGACTATTACAGGCAAATAAAACTCACCACAACAATGCTTGTGCTGGAAAGTCACATGTGGGGGAGATTGAAAATGGTTACAGCAAAGAAAGCCAGTCCTTCCTTCTGTTCTCAGTCTGTTCCCCTCCATCTCTGTCCCCTCAGCCAGTGTGTCCAGGCTTTCACTTACTGCATGGGGAGGCACTCAAATATGAGAAAGAATAAGGCAATAATCTTCTAAAACTGTAATTTCACTGCCATAGTGGAAGGAGATGGCTGGCTGTGGTCTCTGCTCCTTACGGATGGTGTGACTGGGCTAAATTTGTCCAACTGCTGCAGACAAAACCTTCAGAAACTCCAAAGGGCTGAGCATGAAATGACAGAGGTCCCCAGACCCTACAAAGCAGGTCAGGTTGAGATAACAAAGCTGCTGGTTCCACAGAGGTGCCCTAAAAGCACAGACACCCTTTCTGCTCTGGCCCCACAAACCACAGTTGGATCTCAGGTTAAATCTTGGGCTGCCTTGAGCTCTTCTGGCTCTGCAGCTTCGTTAAAGTCTGCCATGAAAAGTTGTGAGGCCCCTTTTGACAGTCAGTAGTGGCTCAGGGGGGGTGGCAGCAAAGCTTTGGGTAGTTTTGCTTAATTTGTAGAGCAAAACTCTCCTCTGGGATAAATCTCTGTAACTCTGGCATGGTACCCAGGAAGGAATTGGTTTATAAAGAGTAGAGCACAGTCTTGTCTCTTTTAGAGTTTGGCTGACACTTGTTAATGCATTTGAATCACCTTTTCTTTGCCATTTTGGAGGAAAACCCCTGAAACACAAAGACAAATTTTCAGAGGCAACAGATGAAAGAATAAAGCATTAATAACTTAAAAAAACTCCACAAAGTCATTTGCTAAAAAGGAGAAAAAGCAATAACTGAAGTGAACAGATCAGTGCTCTGTGGAGATCATTCACATTTGGCAGTGAAGGTCGGAGTGGGATCACATAGCAACTCTCCCACCTGGGTGCTCAGGTTAAAAAGATGTTTTATGAGAAGCCCTCCTCTGTTATCAGACTCTTAAAGGCGGCTGCTGCTGCAGAGCACTTTTCTCCTTTGTTATTACATGGCAATTTTCCAAAGGCAGGGAATAGCCTTGTGTTTAATCCACTGCAGTTTCTGCCATTTACGCAGGAGCCAAATGGTTGGTGTTGTTTGGGGGAGAACATCAATAACCCCAAAGTGGTTTAATGAAAATCAGCGCCTGCAAGGCTCAGCCAAAATGTGGAGATGAGCTTTTATTTTTTTTCCCCCTCTTGCTCTCCATTAAAATAACATATCTGCTTTGATACTTCTCTATCTTCCTATGTTTAGCTTTCTCCCCAGGCTTCCAACAACTTTCTGTGTGTGTCCTTTACCGTAATGAAGAAAGATGTTGGAGTGCATTGTTTGTTCCAGCAGCATGGACAGGATTTGATCCGTCCCTCTGGCCTTGCTTGGTGAAGGAGACTCTCTGTAAGTTCACAGCCACCTCTCTCTGTCCCTCCTTGCTTTATTTGATGCCCAACCTGGCTGGAGGTGCCAAGCCCCGAGTGCAGGGCTCTGGTTTCAGCTTAAGGGCAGAGCTGGGCTGGGATTTTGGCTGTCTGGGGCTGTGGTCCCCGACTTAGCACACAAGTTGCAATGAAGCAGTGATATATTTGAATCTCTTTCATTTTTTTTTTTTTTTAATGGGACCCTGGGTTTTCTGAATTCGGCTTTTAACATCTGATAAAGCAGCTCAGAAGTGAAAGATAATCTGCCTTTTCACTTCAAAGGGTGTCTATCAGACCTTCATTTTCTGCTGTTTGTCAGGAGGAAACTCTTAATTCTGAACACAGGAAAATATTTTGAAATAACAAAAGTGGGAGAAGAAAACCCAAATTTTTATGGTATTTCAATCTGGACTGCAAGTCCTTGAGATAAAACACACATGTATTTTAACAGTTTTAATACGATTTTGATTTGGGGTGAGAAATTTTGACTTCACTAATTCTGACACTCTCATTATGCCTCCCTGTGTTTTATCTTAATCACTTGGGGTATCATAATGCTGATTAATTTGTCTCCTGGAGGATCTCTTTTATATTAAAGTTCTGTCTGGCTTTTCTTTTTTTTCAAACGCTGCACAAAGAAACAAAAACTAATTAATTGCATTAATAACATTTTTTAGGTTCCTGTACTTTATCTCACACTCAGGCTTTGCCATCAAGTCTGCTGCACAAGGCACTGCTGGGATTTTAAGATGATAATAATCCATATATTTTGTAAGTGGGCTTCCCTATTCTTCTTCTGCCTGTAATGCATGTTTAGTATTTGCAGTTCATGTTCAAATTCACAAGCTGAGTTCTCAGCACATAAATGTATTGCTCTGCTGGGCTGAACAGGTTATGAAACAGAAGAAATGCATTCACTGTGACCATGTTTTATTCTTACTGTGTAGCAGGTTGATACACGATGGACAAAATCCTGAACTGACATCCCAGACAGGACAGAATTTCCTTGGGACGGTGGTGGAAATACTTATTCCAACAAATGACTCTTCATACAAGGAGTCTTGTAGCTGGGTGAACATAAATTCATGGCAATTGAGTATTCTGTGTGGGGTCAGACCATAGAACTCCAGCTTTACACTCCAAGTTATTTTGTGTGTGATTGGGGTGTGTACTTGCCCATCTCAAAATTCTACAAAATAGATGGAAGCAGGAAAATCTTAATCCCGTTTCACTTCCCATAAAATAAACCCAGCTTAATGCCCTGGGCCTGTCAGCAGCACAGAAGGAGAAAGGAAAATTATTTTGCCATAATTGAGGTTTCCTTCCCCGGCAGCTCTTGGGAAGTGGCTGTGGCTCTGTGAGCATTAGAGCATAATGCCTCCCATTGGGTGTCAGCCTTGGACAATTAGTAAGCAACAGCTACCACCAGAAGGCAAAAAGAGAAAAGGGATTAAAAAGAATTAAATGAGGCAAAAGCAATTCAATAATTTCCATATGTAAGGAAAGGATATAATAAGACAGTGATGCACTGCGGATTTATCTCTGGAGTAAAATCAGTCTTTATAAACATACAATGCCTTCCTTTACCCTGCTGTGGTATCCCTCACTCCACGAGCCTCAATCACACGATTCAGGGGTAAACTTTTAATGTCAGGCTGCAGAAAGAGTGGCATTCACATTGGTGCTAGGCAGAGGTCATTTATCTTCATGCGACTGGTTAGCGGCCCCGAAGAATTTTCTATTAGCGACAAACCCTGGGTGTAAAAAGATGAAATTGTGCATACAGTAACGACCAACCGGTTCTCTCTTTCCAAGGAGAACAGCAGCTGCTGGCTGGAATATCATGGGAAGGGATCAGCATTCCTACGGGCAGCCAGTTTGAAAAAACAAACCCAACCCCACAATGCTATAGGTAAATAACCCCGGTATTAATGTGATTCCACAGCTGCTCGCTTTTCCTGGATCAGCCAAGCAAAAAAGGCTCCTGCCCTGGAGGTTTGGGTGCCCCTCTGGGTGTTTTGAGTATTCCACTCTCATGCTGCAATCACAGGCAGCAAAGCCAACAGCAGGGAACATTCTCCTGCAGCCTGATGGGATCAGGCTCCCTATCTCCGAACATCCTCCCGCATTCTGGTGGGATCCAGCTCCCTGTCTCCTAACATTCTCCCGCATTCTGGTGGGATCCAGCTCCCTGTCTCCTAACATTCTCCCGCATTCTGGTGGGATCCAGCTCCCTATCTCCTGGCTGTGCTGCCTGAGGTTGTGGCACAAAGATCTGAGGAGCAGTGGGTGTGGAATGATCCAGTGAAAGGGCAGAGTTGCCTCCGTCAGGATGCTCTCTGGAGATCTTTTATCAAGGCACGGCACAGCTCTGCATCCAGGCTGGTGGATAACATCAACCCACAAAATAAAGCAGGAAAAAAGAGGTTGGAAATAAACATTTTGCAGAGGATCACATCCTGTTTCTGACAGCAGTGGCTGCTCTGTGCAGCATCTTGAATGCCAGTCCTGGTGCTTGGCTCTCTGCAGCCGAGTGCTTCCAGTCCAAACTGGCCGGGTCTTTCTGGTTTGTTTTGGTTTTTTTCTTAGGGGGATGGAATAAATTAGTGAAAATGCCTGGAAATG
Organism: Ptilonorhynchus violaceus; assembly: GCA_013397565.1. Classification (NCBI taxonomy): domain Eukaryota; kingdom Metazoa; phylum Chordata; class Aves; order Passeriformes; family Ptilonorhynchidae; genus Ptilonorhynchus; species Ptilonorhynchus violaceus. The sequence continues at coordinate 1,935,614 of VZRJ01004081.1, read as the reverse complement.
TGACTCAAGCAGCAGCGCTGGCATTTGATCCAAACACATCACAGGGACGAGATGTTGGGTTGTTGGGGGGGATTTTTTACTGTTCCACAGGACATGTTGCTAAATAGCCTGGGCATGAGAACAAAGCAGCTGCAAAATAAATGAGGCAGAGAAAAAGCTAAAACCTGGCCTTACTGGGAAAGAAGTGCAAGCAGATCCTGCCAAGACCAGACACAAAGAAAGAGGGCTGGAGACCTGGAAAAAGAGGCTTGGAAAGAATAATTTGAATGAAGATGCAAAGATTATCGTAGAGAGACAGAGATCTGGGCAAAGGAGAGACAGAAGCAAAGGTTCTGTAACAGAACCCAGTGTCAATTCAAATGTGGGAGAGGCTGAAAAGCAACAAGGTTAGAGAGAGCTTTCAGATCCCGTGCTTTAACACTTTTGAAAGTTGAATTGCTAAAAATCATAGAAACCATAAATATCTGTTCTTAATTTCATGCTTGTAATACACAGGTTATCTGTAAAAAGGATAAAAAAAAAATCCAGTAATTAAGCCTCTCTGCAGAACATGTGGACTGATAACAGGAAAAGAAGTTTTACTCCAGAGCTCCCAGTAGCTTTTTTCCCACTGGCAGCACAGGGCTCTCTGTATTAGTATTAACTACTGTCTCCCTCTAGTATGCAGCATTGGAGAAAACTCTGATAATATAAACTTAATTACTTTTTTCTTTCAGCCACAGTTTTCAAAGGGGTTTTTGAAAGCTAGATTTTGAACTAAAAAAAGGAATCTGAGCTCCTTTTTTTTAGGTTTCAAGTTGTAAAAGAACACTGAAAAGAGGTTATTTTAAGAGTGAAGTGTAATTACAGCTGGTTTAATATGTAAAGTGTGATGCCATATACAGTGTGAAAACAAATCAACTCTGTACACATCATAAAATCATCAGGGCTTATAAAAGTGTCCTGGTAACCAGCAGCCAGGGAGCCACAGAAATCTGAAACTATGGCAACTCTGTGTAGGAAGAAGCATTCATTGGAGAGAGAGAGAGATTAAAAACAATAGCCCCTAAATCTCTATATCAGCTTGGGTCCTCATTTTCTCAGCAGTTTATACCTTTTCAGCTTCCCAAGTAGAATTCTTCTCCTGCAGCTCTCAGAACAGCTGTCTGTGTGGTTATTTTGAGGAAAACTTAGTGGTTTCCAACAATACTCTGGCAGCCTGCTCTTGCATGCACTGACTTGTGAAATGAAGAGACAAAGAGTAGTTTTGCTGAAAGTATAAAAGGTGCAGGGAGAAAAAAAAAAAAGGGGAAATATCAACTTCTGCCCTTCCAGGAGGTTTGCAGCCCTTGCTGTGTGAGGAGGATTCTGGATCCCAGGCTCTGGGGCTGGTTTGCCCCACTGGCTTTGCCCCGTGCCAGAGCCCAGAGGGTTCAGTGCAGCAGCTGAGGGTCAGCAGAGGAGGGGGAGCTGGGCAGGAAACTTAAAACCAGCAACTTTCCATGGCTGATTGTCCTTTTCTTCCCTGCCTCCAGTCCCGGTTTAATCCAGCTCCTGGACAGAATCATAACTAGGTGGGTTCCTTTTGTTTAACAGGAATGAAAGGTAACAGATCTTTGGCTGTGTGTGCCTGTAAAGGGCACGTGGATGTGTGTCCCAGAGTGGGCTGAGAGGATTTGCTGTACACTCAGATAGCTGGGGGTGTGTCTGAAGGAGAGGCTGCTCTACCTGCAGCAGCTCAACCCGTGGCCAAGGTCCTTTTCTGGGTCAGTAAAAACCATTCTATATTTATTTTTGTTTTAATCACGTTTTTGCACAGTTAACACTCCTCCTCCGTGATGTATTCTGTTCAAATCCCCTTCTTTCCACAGCCATTTTCTGTGTGTACTCAGCGAATGGAAACTGCAGCTCATTTCAGAGGAGTTTCAGGCAGCCCAGGTAGCAGAGCTCCACACGCACTTGCTTGGATGCCTTGCATCCCTAGTAGGGAGCTAAACAGTGTCCCCATGGCCTGAAAGTAAAGGAATTAATGGATATCTGATCATGCTTTTGGAAAGTATGGTCTTATTTGACCTAAATTTTAGGAGTACTTCGATGTTCCTTTTTATGTGTGGATACATTCCAGCAGTGAATGGCATTTCTATACCATCTATACCTGTCCAGAAAATTAAATTCTAACCTGATAGAAGGTGCTGGTCCATGATGCCCCCCAAATGTTATTTAAACATCACAATACAGCAGCAGCAACGTGCTCAAATTCAGAAAGAAGCTGCTAGAAGCTCAGCTTAAAGAGTATTTGGCTGATGTGGTCATTTGTTTGAAACCCTTCTTAAAATTCTGTAGATGAAGAAGCTCTGTCTACATATCATCCCAAGCAAGGAGAATTGCCAAAAAAAAAAAATATCTGATGGTATAGCTTATTTATCTTCTTGTTTGAAACACCAGGGGAATTTATGCATGGGTTAGCAAGGTGCATTCCTGATCTACAGCACTGAGCTGTCAGGTGCTCAGATGGGTTCAAATATTCTGTCTACTTTCCCCTTAAGTTAGGGGAACATTAATGGAGTTTTGCTAATTTTTAAGTATGACAGTTACACGAACTGTTTTGTCTATAAATTTTAAATATGTGGGTTTGGAGTAACTTATGCTCTTCTGAAGAGCTTCACTGCCCTGGCATCAGAGCAGAGCTCCAGGCCTCTCTGCAGTGTTTGGATGTGCACCGGTGCCACTCCTGACCAGCACACCCCAGCCACGGCCACCTGAGGCAGGTCACAAGGCTCAGCCAGGATGCCCTGTGGGGAAGTGAACCATAGAAGAGTGAATATCACTGAACTCAAGACGTGTTCTAAGCTCACTGCAAGGTGGGCAACCAGCTGAGAAGGCACAAAGCCAAGTGATGGATGTATTTGTGCGTGGGGAGGAACAGGAGGAGACTGGCAGCAAGGCAGCCCTGCCTGTGTTGGATCAGAGCAAACGCCCACCTTTCTGTGGTCCACATCCATGGACAGCCTGCACACAGAAGCAGCGAGGCACTGACTCACCGGTTTCTGATGTTCTCCTGGGGCAGTTTCCTGGGCAGAACTCAGTTGTGTAATATGTGCTTTCTTTAAAAATTGAGCTGCCGATCGCTGCGTTCACAAAGGTGTTCAACCAAGTGACCTTCTCTGACCATACAGGGTTAATTCCCACACATATGTGAGTGTGGGGAAGCCAAAGGCTCGTTAAACTTTCATAAATTAGGAGGTTGAAAAGAATAAGACATACTCTGCCATGGCTTTACTTTTATTTTTAGATTATTTCCTTGACTATAGAAAATAATTTGCTCTGAATTAATGACAGTCCGGGGAATAGGATTTTTAGGACTCAATTATGAAAATCATTGCTTTACTCTGAGAAAACAAAGTGAGCAATTCCCAAGGTGTCTTGTTTTCCTGGACACTTCTCACTCCAGGCAGTGGTGTGAGCCCATCTTATTTTTCCACAGATATTAAAAACAAACTCCTGGTGTTAACAACTTCCAGCCCTTCTCCCCCTCAATTGCTGCTGCTCTGCCCTGAAGCAGGGGAGCTCTGTAGTCTCTTAATAAGTCTCCCTTCCTGAGGAAAGCAAGGCTTTTATTTTTAGACCATCAAAAATCGGCTGCTTTGTGCAGGTTGTCTAAGGAAGGTGGAGCACAATCCCCGATCACCTCCATTCAGGGGTGTTTATACAGAGTTTAACCAGCAATAATTCAAAGGCCTGCTGATATAATTAGAAAAGTGCTGGCTGAGCGTGGGCGTGCGCTGCAGCTTTCAAAGATATCCAGAGCCCTCATCATCTCAGCCTACTTGGATGAAGGAAAAAAAGCCTTTGAGGGAAGGCATATTCACAAAATGCACAATAGAGGAGGCCTCAAGAAACTGGGTATTTTTTCACCTAAGCCTTCTACAAATCTTGTCTCCTCTGGAACATGCAGATTAAAAGAAATCTTCTTGCTAAGTACCAGGCAGGCACAATTCTCAGCCATGGAACAGACTGGCTGCTTGGAAGTCAAAACGCATTCCTCAGAAAATCCCAGATTGAGATACGGCAACAATCTCTGAGATCACTCCTTTCTCCCCGTCCAAATGTGTTATAGTATTGCATCAGGTGAACATGAAAGCTTTCTAAGACACCAGAAGCTTTGGGAATCCTTCCTTTAAGCCCTTTTAAGCCCCGCTGCACATCGTGCATTGATTTTCCCACATATATTCATATTCGGTTTTCATTTCGTTTTGCTTTCACTCAAGTCAGCAAATCCCTTAATTACTTTGCTGCCTATAACTGCCCACAGCTCTGTCTTGGTTCAGAGGAGGCTGCAGCTTTGCTGCGAAGGGGGAGCCTCAGAAACACAATGGGGTGGCAAAGGACAGGTTTGGCTGGGCAGTGCCACCTTTGAACACGTAAATTCACTCAGGTGGGGTTGAATAAGAAAGCTTTGAGAGCAGCTGTGTTGCAGACTGCACTGTGCATGCTGTGTTTACTCACTCAGTTCCTTTCTGTGAAAGGAACTGCCAGAAAATATTGCCATGTTCTCAGCCTCTTGCATTTGGGGTTCTGCATTAAATGGGTTTTTCATGCCATCTTCTGCATGCCACCATGACACAACGAGCCACAGGTTCCCTGGGGAAAATTGGAGAAAGAGAGGAGCCATTGGCCACGGGTTTTGTTTTGGGGCACTCTGTTTTAGATTTGAGCTCAATCAGGAGGAGGCACATTAAGTTACATTAATATTTCATTCTCAGTTTTGTGAACTAGCACATCTTTCTCGGGTGAGAGAAACACTTAAATGCTTCCTTTACATGGAGTGGAAAAGGAAAGGAGAAAATTCACGTTTGCTAATGCACAGAGCATCCCAGAACGGGAGTTCCCCAGAGTCCATAGGGAAAGGGTCCCTTAAACATCTTTTCCCATTTCATGGAATCATAGAATGGTTTGGGTTGGCAGGGACCTTAAAGATGACCCAGTCCCACTCCCCTGCCCTGTCCTTACCCTTTCCAGTGCTGCCTCAGCAGGCCTTGGCACACCCACTGTGGACCAACCTGCAAGGAAGTTGGGAGAAAGACACTTTTCAGCAGGAGGCACTCACTGACATGAATGCTGAAGTGTCGTTTATTAGCCTGGCACAAATAATAGCTGTGCATCTAAATCTTTGTAAGGACACACTCATAATGCAGCCTTACACATAATACAGATTTTTTACAGCAAAGTTAACATAAAAATTGTCCCCGAACAGCAGCTGGGTCATTATGGAGGAGCTTTTGAAATGGAAAAGGTCGGGGAAATAACCAGCTGCTTCCTCATCCTGCCTGCGCTTTCACTCTGGGCTAAATTATTATTTCCCTAATTAATAATCTGCATGCAGATTAAAATGATTACTCTACAATATATATTGCATGACAATAAAACAGTGACAGCAAATTGTGCTTCAGTGTGCATAACAGCTTAACTCTCTAAACAGAAGATGTTTTCTAACACTCAATTCATGTCCTTCTGCTGATGATTAAACCCTCACTGATTTTGTTTTTATTAGTCCTCCGTCATTATTGTTCTTTTATCACTATGGGGTCTTTAGAATTAGCCATAATGGCTCAGAAGCGTGGCTGCTGCTGCATTCTCTTATTAAATGAAGTTACCTCTTGAGTTGTCAGGGACTGAAATCAAACCCCTTTTTTAAAATGTTCCACAACTCTTTAAATATTGATTATTGCGACTATGTAGAGCTGCTGAAAATTTATTTTTGTTTAGTCTAGTTCAAAATGGGGAAAACTTCCATGACAACAGTGACAGTGCAGCTGCTGCTTTCTCCTTGGGAAGAACGGCCTGGCTGCTTCTCCTTGCAGCCCTGGAGTCCCAGGGGCTCCCACCTGCCCTCTGGAGCCTCTGCTAACTGGAAGTAATTTTTAATGGGTTTGTGTTTTGCTTGGTCTGCATTGGATTGCCAAACCAGCAGTTCTTCAGCAGGCCAGGGAAAGGATCACGTAGGGAGGCTTTCCAGGGCTCTTTGGTGCCTGCTGGAAGTGCAGCTGCCTCCAGTGAGGTTCTTTTCCTTCCTTTTCATGCTGCAGGTGAGCAGTGCCTGACTCAGTTCCAGGGAAAGGAGACCTGGGCCAGCAGTTCCTTGATCAAGATCCTGCAGTGACAGGAGTGACAAACGAGACAGAGGGAACTGCTCACGCTGCCTGTGATGAGGTTGCTTAATTGTCTAAGCAGTCATTGTCTTCTCTGAACGCAGCAAAAAATAGATTTTCTGATATTTCTTTCCTGTACTTGGGCTTAATTAGCTAAATGAAACCAGCCTTGTCTGTTCTCACCATTAACTAAGAAGAATACAGGTCAAGCAATGGAACTAAATCCATCAGTTCCATCCTTCAGGAGTGTGGGTTCGTTTATATCGAGGTCTCCCTGAGAAGAAAAAAAAATCCAAAATCATTGAAAGCTAAAATCACTGCGGTCCTTCAAGGAGCTCTCCTCATTTGTCATGTCCTTGCTACTTTATCTCACTTCTCAGACACGCTGTAAGTCTTTGTTTCAAATGATTTCCCCAGCTGTTAATGCTGTGGAATGGAAGAAGTTAGGGAAATGGAGAATTTTCTGTTGACACATGCCTCCTTTCTGATGGGAGCCTTGAGAGGAGTGCTGGCACGTGAAAGCTTCACCCTGTGAGCCTTTCCCACTGGAGGCTGTCCCAGAAAGCCAAGGACTGTCCTCCTCTGTAAAGCAGGTCCAGGGTGTGGGACAACTGCTGGCTCCTGCTCCTCAGGGTTCTAGCCTGGGCTGCTCTTCTCTTACAGGATTTGTCATGTATCCAATTAAAAATCTCTCTGCAGAGTGCTTAGCTATGAATACAGGAACATATTTTCCTTTCAAAATTCCCTTTCTGCTTCAACAACACTTATAATCCAATTTTCACCAGCAGAGCTGAATCCTGTCCCTCACCAGCGTGTTTACAGTGGATGGAGAAGAGCAATCACACATATTGATTTCCTTCCCTTCCTATCTGTTCCTGTTTTTTTTTTTTTCTGAGAGTGCTATAAGTAACTCAGCTTCTTTTTCCCTTTCCTGCTGCTAGTCGCAGCCTCAGGTAAATAACAAATACCTTCAGGAGAGTTTGTGGGAGGAAGATGGTCCAAGGAGCTGAGGTGTGCTGGGCATTAACAGCACCTTGCATGCTCCCTGTGTTGCAAGCCAGACACAGGCAGGGGCAGAAGACAGGGAAGACCTTCTGTTCCTTTCCTTTCAGGGAATCCTTGAGGTTGGAAAAGACCTGGAAGATGATTGAGTTCAGCCTGACCCCTCAGTTCCTCTGCTGCAGGCCATGTGGCCATGGAATAACTTGCTTCCCACGGTAGGGAAGGGAGAGTCCAGGAGGAAGCAGCCCTTTGAGTCCCATCCCATTCCCTGGGGGGCTTTGGAGATGTTTGTTGCACTTCACTCACAAACAGCAAACATGAATAAACGAGAGAGGCTGCCTGGCAGGCTGTGAGGTGCCTGTCTCTGGGCCCAAGGCTGGAAATCCCATTATTCCAACTGATTTACGTGCTGGATGAATTTGACCTGCTGACTCATACGCTGCAAAAATGATTTTTCAGAGTACACCACCCTTGCAGACAGCACGCAGTGGCCCCATTACTGTCACAACTCAAAAATAATAGATCTCTCCTAAAGAATACAGTTTGCCCATAAGTTCATTACCGGTTTTGAATATGTATTTATTCTGTTTTGTGCATTAACAATTAAAAAAAAAAAAAAAAAGAGTTTGTTCCAAGTTGTCAGGAAGCCCTCTGTTTGAAAGCAAACATGAATAGGTGTCATCCCACCTAATGTGTGTGTCTGACACGTCCTACTTTCCCTGTTTCTGTCCCAAAATCAGCCTTGTTTCCTGCCGGGAGGATCCCCAGCAGTTTTTGCTTCTCCCAAGGGCTTTGTGCACCCCCCACTCCACGTCAGGGCACAACTGGGTCTCCCTGCTCTCTCTCTGATTTTGGTGCCTGGACGTGCCCCCATTTTCCAGGTGTCACGGCTCTTTTAGAACACAGGAGATTTACTCCCCTCCTCTTTCTGATCTCGAGGAACCTCCCCGGGCTGCAATAAATAAAGCACCGAGAGGTGGGGATTGCAGGAGTGCAGCTCAGAGCACTTAAATCAGCTGCTGCTCTGAACTGTCCTCTGAAGGTGCCTGTCCCTCTCTATTGATCACAGAAAGTGCTTACAGAGAGCAGTGTTCTGTGCCCAAAATTAGCCTCGGTGAAGACCCCTCTGTGTATTTCTTATTGCAGCCTATCCTGGAACGGGAGCAGGCAATAATTTCTGTGATTATTGCATTCTCCGCTCAGCTTTGCTTGATGATATTGAAGCCCGACACAAACGTGAATGATTTGAGTCTTTCAGTGCCCATTTGGTGTAAATAAGGGTTATTAAGGCTGCATTAGGACAAGGCAGAGCTCTTTGCTGTTGGTTTTAATAAACGCAGTGAAACAGAGCAGTTTTAGAAACCCAACCAAGGCAATAAAATTGACTCCTGACAAGTCAAAGTAAACGAAAAGAAGGCACCTCGTAGGAAGGCAGCAACCAACTTATTAATTAAGAAAACCTTTGACTGGATCATCCCTCTATGTGCTCTCATTTCCCACTGCTGCGGTGTGAGTCCTGGGCAGGACTCACAGATTTTACCAGACACTGAGCAGGGCAGCCTGGGAACACTTCCCTAAACGGGGCTGTTCGTTGTGGTTGTGCAAAGCAGCAGCAAAAGCAGCTTAGGACTGAAAAATTAGAGATAACTGTTGGGCTCTCACTCATTATTTGCAAGGAATTGGGCCCTTATCGTGCTCCATTCCTTATTTAATACAGAGAGACTTCTTTCAGCACTGAGGGCTTGGAGACCTCAGTGTCTCCCATTTCTTGTGAGGGTGTGAGGCTCACCCTCCTTCTCCTCCTCGAGTGACAGGTTTGCACAGCCAGAAAAGCTTTGGGGGTTTTCATCTTAACTATTTTTATTTTTAATAAAATATGCTAGAAAAAATACCTCCATTATTCTGTCTTCCCGTTTGAAGCTGTTGTGACATAGGCTGGTGTCAGAAGCTTTTTTCCAACAGGGGTGATGAGGGCTAAGAATGGGCAGTGCAAAATGACAGAGTAAGATACAGATGATACAGTTTGTTATTATTCTTTGTTGTTTAACTGGCAGAGCCACTTATGAAAGGGATATAAATTATTACATCCAGGGAAAAGAAGTCTGTAAATGTTAATTTGCTTTTTAAGGGCACAGACAGTATAATTTGGAGCACAAGTGGGAGAAATTACTTAGGAGCTGTGAAAGCAAACCAGAATAAAATTTACATTACCTCCTTTATTTTCCCTTCCCTTTGTTTCATCTTCTCTCTGAATTATTCCTCACTTACTTTTCCCCTCCAGACATCACAGAGTTTTGATTTTCCTCTCACTACTTTCTTTAAATGGCCTAATGATAAAAAGTCTCCAGACTATTTCCACCAAGCCCCTTTGATTTCATTAATGGAAAAGTTATACCTTAAATTAAATATTTCAGTAGCTGGAAGATTAAAAAAATTGCCTGCAGGACTTGCCAGTTGAGCATTGCCAAACAGGAGTGATGGGGGCTGTTCCAGAGGTCAGAACGTGCCTTGGACTTGGAGAAATGTGGAGTTTCAAGTGAAAGCAAGATGAATGCATGTGTTCAGAGCTGCTTGACCACAGAGCCAAGTAATGCAGACATCCAGTTTTTCTATGGGAAAATATATCCTGCCTTTTGGGGGTTTTTTAATGTTTATTCTATATTTTTGTTCATTATTTAAGTAAAAAAAAAGTGGAAGTATAGTGTTTAACTTTCAGAGCCGGGTGAAAAATTGAAATTCTTTCTGTTCTGATTTGCAAAATTGAAAAATAATAATTGGGNNNATAATTGGGGGGGAGGGGGGGAGATGTGTTTTCCTGAAGAATTTGAATGTTTTATGAGAAGATCGCGGTGCAGCGATGACAAGGCTGTATCCAAAAGCAAACACGGGTTATTGGTTACTTCTCATTTTTTGAAAATGGTGCTTTTCAGGGGCCATAACCCAATTTCCCTGTGAAATATCAGCATTNGGATGGGATGGGATGGGACGGGACTGTCCCTCATTGTGAGCAAACGTGAGAGGAAAGTACAATTAAGGATTGCTAATCCTTTCAAAGGCTGTTTATATATTTAATTATACTGACTGCACCCCGTGTTCAGAGAGGTGGGGTTCCCAAAATGACCATTCCAGCACTAATTCAGTGAAAGAGCTGTTACTGCAGCTACCCTTGGCACGGTGCTGCACTGGGTTGTGTGTGCTGCAGGAGAGAGGAGCAAATGTTAAGTGTCTGTGAAATTACAGTCGTGTCACCAGGAGTGACAAGTTCATTCAAAACATTGCTTAATGATTTTTTTCATTTTTTTTTACAATCTGTAATTTTTGCTTAATTCACAGCGCTGTAGGTTTTTATGGATATTTTTAAGTTGCTTAAATCGTTGATATGACTTTTCTAATGGTGTTGACGTTGGTTGTTTCTCTTCACTCATCATGTTCTGCTGGATCCCCTTCCCCTGTCTCTCTGCTGCTCCCTTTGTATCCTGCCTTGTGCAATGCCAGAGCACAGCACAGGGTCGGCCACCCCACCTCATTCCAGGAAAGGAAGCAAATAATCCCTCTGAGGAACAGTGTGGCTCTGGCTTGATTACTGCTGTAATCACTCTGAGGTATTACTCTGACTTCAGTGTCTGTTGGAGCAACTGCTATTTCTTTTTATTTTCTAGAACAGAGAAAAGAGAACAGCTTTTAACATATGTCTCTTTCTCGTGTGAGCTACCACACAGTTCCAACTCCAATACATACACAGAGAGGACATATGGTTCAAAAGAAGTTCTTTTTCTTTGAATAAATCCGGAAAGCAAGCTCTCTTTTTAAAAAGAGAAATCATACTTTTTACCGCATGCCTCCTGGTACGCATGTTGAGAGTCAGGAACCTTTTACCAGATGTGCTAAACTCGCTGCTCTTCAAAACAAAAAGCCAAATCAGGTGTAATTTTAACCTCCACATCCTGTGCTTGTGTGTGTGGCACTGTTGTTGGTGTGACAGGCTGTGAAGCTTTGAGTGCTGGCAGTGCGCTGGAGCAGGAGGATGAATGTTCATACAGGTTCATTAGAAGGTTCTGTTGATGAAGGCAAGGAAACAGAAGTGTGTTCTTGACCTTTTCTGGTTTTTTTGCCCACGTTGAGAGGACTATTACAGAAAAAAAACCCCCATGTAACCTTTGCAAACATTAAGCAAGGTAAAAGGCTTTGGTGTAACTGAGATTCAGGGAAAGTGTTGCAATTTACTGTTTTTACAAAAATCTCAGGGAGGTGGCAGGTGCTGAGAAAACACTGGTGCCTGTGGCTGCTGGGTTACTCACAGGAGATGGAACCTGGGCTTGGAAAATTAATTACAGTCAAGCCAGCATAGCCCTCTATTCCCTGCAAGGTTAGGACCCCACTGGAAATAATCCTGATCGTTTTTATATTTAACTTAGAGAGATAAAAAATATCATGACATGGGTTTAGAGTACCCCAGTCTGGTTACACGCAAGGAAAACACAGCAAAAAATTATTGCCAGCAAAGCAATCCATTCAGAAAGGTTCTGTCAGATTTTCATTCATTTCGGGTGATGATCAAGCCACATTTTCTGTATTTGCACTTCCTTCTCTTTGGTTTGGGTTTTTATTATTGAATCTGTTGTGTTTCTTTCTGGCATGGAGGAAACACCGGGGAGCATTTCGCTGGATGCCTGAGCACTGACAAATGCAACCATTTCATACACAGTGGGGACCCTGGCAAGGCTTTGATCCCAATCTATCAGGAACCAGGAGACAGTGGACCAAATCCATCCCTAACACAAACTTCATCGCATTCCTGCCGGGTTGCACCGGGGCTGAGTTTGATGCACAGTCCTTGACAAGCCTGAGTTCCCTGTGTTTGTGGTCTGAAGGGATCACACACAGAAATCCTGTGTGCAAATCACAGGCAGTACCTTTAAGAGCTTGCCAGTCACTGCAAAATCATTGCTGTGCTGCGGCCACTCAGCTGGACTGAATACGTTAAATAAAGTGTTATTGCAAGACGTGACAGAACGTGATGGCAAATCCCGCCTGACAAAGGGGATGGGTGGGTTTATTAAGGCTCAGGACTGGGTGTGAGTTCTCCTTTCTCTCTCTGGCACTCTGAAAGGCTGCCCTATGGATGGCTGGGGAGAGGGGCACATGCCAGTGGGTGGTGCTCAGGAATCAGCAGCTTTACAGGGAGAGTCTCTCACTGCTGTGCCCTCCAATGGCTCCCCTTGTTCCCTCCTGCCCCAGACCCCACCCAGGAGCTGCAGGATGAGTGATCTTCAGTAGAGACCCATCCTGCATGTCAGCAGCCTGTCTTCAGGTGCTTCCCAGCCCTCCAGCACAGCCCTGGGGATGATGCTCGTGCCCGGAGCCATCTCCTGTAGCTAAGATGCCCAAACCACCAGCACCTTGCTAAGCAGGGGGAGGAAAGGGAAAGGAAATTCTGCTCCAGGCCAGGCACTTGTTTGCAGGACTCTCAGCCATCCAAGGAAGAGCCTGTTGTATTCCCTGGCCAGAAGGGGTGTCCAGGCTCCGAGCTGGCTCTCAGCTTCGAGCTGCAGTGCGATGCACCTCTCCCCTTCTGTATCTGTAAAATGAGAGTGCACAACATCCTCCCTGCACAGGGCTGCTGTAAGGATGGTCGATCAAAGACATGAGGTGCACCAGGAATGCATTCTCCGTTGGCCTGGACAAGGGTTTCGTGCTCCTGCGTGTGAGTTGCCCTGTGAGCAGGATAGCAAAGCTAACACAGGACCTAAAGGGAGAGTCATGTGTAGCCTGAAGCTGCACTGGGCTCCTGGGGGGAGGTATGACAGAAGAAAAAGATGCATCTCATTAGCAGCAAAGTTCCTCCCTGCCACTGAAATTTTTAAATGCTAAAGTAGTCCCTTTGTCACAGAAAGCCTTCCTTAGTAGAAGCTCTTTTCAACAGTGGTTGAAAAGTCCCCATTCATTAAATGGGAACGTGGAGCCTTTTGGAACCAAGAGTGTGATTTGTGTTTCACAACACCAAGGTTTGCTATCAAGTGTGCAGTTTAAACAGCGAATGGACACAGTCATACAACTTCCCTTCTATCAGTGCCTGTGAGGCAGCAGAGCTGCCAGAGCTCAGGAACTCCTGACATCCCTCAGCCCATCAGCACACGAGGGAGCTATGGCAGAGAACACATCCCATTCCACCTCCTTGGGCATCTCCTGCCCGGTGTTCCCAGCCTCAGCCACTCATGGGGCACACAGTGGCACTGACAGCTCTGAGATGGGCTAACACCAGGGTTGGGACTCATTCCCAGCCATGGAAGATGTCAGTGAGCAAGAACCTCGAAAAGCTTTCACTCCCCAATCTTGTGACTGGGGACTAATGAGTAGCAGAGCAAGATCTGTAGCCAACAGAATGGTTGCTTACATCATTAATGTAATGGTTAGTGGGTTTTCCTTGTGTTTTTCTACACATTCCAGCACATGACTTGTCATATAATGGAATATTTGTATGTCCAACATAGAGAAAAAACCTTCAGAGCAAGTGTGTGTTCTTCAGCTCAGATAGAAGGTGCTTGATCAAAAGTCTTCTCTCAGCCACTGACAGCTGGATATTTCCAGAAGCAGACTTGAGCTTATTTTTATAGGTTTAAGGTAAAGCTGACAAAGAGAATTCTGTGTTAAGAGTACAGAAACAAAAGAAAAAAGAGCAATTCCCATTACAAAAAATCTTCTAGCAGATACTATAATCCAATTTTAGTTTAAATTTAAAAAATAATCTGTCATCATCAGCACAGTGTGGTGCATATTTCTAATAACAAAATAATCAGAAAATACATTCTGGTATAACACTTATGTGTTTAGTGTCCCATCTAAACTCTCATACTTCTTCAATGGTGGCTTGTATCAATTAATAGAGTCTGAGTAGGGATATTTGCTCAGATTAAATATACTGTTTAAAAACAAAAAGTACTTTTGGAAGCATGAAGAGCTTAGCTAACTCATAACCAGGGGATATTAAATTAAACCAAGAAAGACTGCGAGTAGAAGACGTTCTTAGTAAATGACATTTAATAATCATTCCTATCAATTCAGAAACACGGGATAGATATGCTGCATCAATTATTTGCTCCACTTCTTCTAGTTAAAACATTGGTTTCAGTGAATAACCCACAGCCTGCAAAGGCACGGAGCTGCAGCTGGGCTGCAACATGCACCAATCACACCAACACAGCCATTCCTTGTGCCTTTGGGCCTCTCCTTGTATCCATCTCTCATCTGTGATAGTCTTGCTTGTCTTTATGTCTCTCCAACAGCCCAGCACAGGTTGTCCTGTGTGTGCACAGCTGTTGGGTGGCTGGAAGGAGGAAGAGAGGATGGAGATGTCAAGGATGTGGATTTAGAGATGGAGGTCGGGGTCTGCGCCGAGCTCGCAGTTCGCTGAGCCTTGCCAGGACCATCCTTGGAGGTATTTTTCAGTGGCAGCACCAATTCCCATAATTGCTGCTCCCTGTGGCTCTGTTCAAAACACTCTGCAGCAAATCTCACCTGAGCAGAGGCGCTGGGGTCCCTTTTCATTGCTCCATTCCTTTCCCGGAGGCACCAGGGAAAGGGCGATGTCTCCGCTGGATTCTGGTTGTACCTGAGCCAGGTGTGCTCCATGGGATCCTATTGCTCCACATAATCCTATTACTCCACCTTTGTGATTCCCAGAACAGAAGGAAGGGGGCTCTGGGAGTTAATTAATAAACTTTGTTCTCATCTTGGTTGATTGGTAGAGCACCCTAGAATTTTTCTGTCACTTTACGATGACACTTTGGCAGATTATTACATGGACTCTGGTGATTTAGAATTAGAAGGGAAACCTGTGGAAGATGCTTCTTTTTCACAGTTTAAAAAATTAAACCATTTTAAAAATCTTCCTTTATCAAAAAGAATTACCTCTATTTTGACCAACTTTGTAAAAGTTGGAAGCAGAAAAGTAGCATAATTCTTAAAAATGAGGAATTTAGTTGTTAATGAGACGTGTCAGTCAATTAACCTTTCCTTCCAATTAGTGTACATTTGTAACCTCCTGCTTGCTGAGGTAAGCACAGGATCTCACTCCTCACTCCTGGTAGGGCTGGCATTAGTTTGATTGCAGCTCCAGAGCTCAATCAGGAGCTGCAATTAGTATCCCCCAGTGTGATTACAGCGTCTCTGCTTGGACATCTGACAGATTTCTAATGTTTTCCAAGTTTCTCATGGATGGGGAAAAAGAAGAGGCCTTGTAATTTTCATTTCTCAAAATAACCCCACAACACAGAGTGGCTTCGGTTGCAAAATTAGTTTGGGTTTCTACAGAGTTTTATCATTTGTAATCTCACTTCAGATAAACTCAGAAAGACCTGCTACTCATCAAAAGTAAAGAAAATTACAAATAGCTTGTAGCACTCCAGATGAATGTGGATTGCCTCGAAAGGTTTCATGTATTTGGGGAGTTCAGCACAGAATATAAGATGTACTTTTCACTTGACTCTCACATCGCTGTCTGGGGGGAGTTTTCAGGCAGGCAGCAGGGCAGGTACCACCCATGCAAACAGGAATTCAAGTTAACAAATTGCTGATGTCCCTTCCAACCTAAACCATTCTATGATTCTATGCTTGGTTGTTGTTTTTTTCTGGCTTCACACTTCTAAGTTCCATCTGGGAGCGTAAGATCATGGTAATTAAGGCTGTAAAGCACCTCATGAGATCTGCCATTTGCTGCCCTCCTGCTGAGGTAGGGTCAAATTGCCCAAAATGTGCTTCTTTCACCTGTTTTAAAAAATTCTCGAGATGTTTCTTCTTTTTCTTCTTGCATCTTGTGTAAAACTCTATTTAATTTACCCCAGAATGGGTTTTGCCTTTTTTTGGTGTCAGTGATATTTGTTTGTGGTGAAACAACTCCTCTGCTACAATATTTTTGCCTCGGCAGTAATTGTACTTATTGTAAAGCACTGGGACTTTTAAGTACTTGTCACACACACCCAATGCCTTCTCCCAGCTGTGTCCTTGGGAGTGAGTTAAGACTCTGAAAGAGAAACATCTGTAAGAGACGTGCAGTTTATATTTTTATATGTTCTTCGAGTTTGTGCTTTTTCAGGCTCTGCTGCAGAACTTTGAAGGTCATTTTAATTGCACCATTTATAAATTGCTTTCTTGGCCACACAGTGCCACTCACAGCAGATTAAACCTGAGACTCCATCTCTGCCTTTGTTTTATGGGAAAGATTGATAAGTGATTTACTCTCGGTAGAATGGTTTAAAAGTGAGCTCTTAGATAAATGATGAGGAAAAAGTTGTTGGGTTTTTTTCCATGTGGAATTATTTTCCACAGAGAAAAATTGGGCTGTTTTTCTAAATCCTAATGTGAGGATGCACGGACCAGATCCTCGGCTTCAGTAAATTAACAGAGTCAATATTGATTTACACCAACTGCAAATATTTTTTCCCATAATATTTCTCCTTGTACTGTGATTTTCTCTAAAGCAAACCCTAATTTCTTCTCCCCGAACTCAAATTCTGGACTCTCGTAATTCCTGCATCTGTTTATTTACTTTCTGGCTTGTATTCTTTTAGCTGGGTTTATTAACATACTACATTTTTCTCCCCCATTCAACAGGATGTGCGCTGCATGTTTAAGCTCTCATTGATAGTCCACGTTTGCTTTCTGTGATATTGTTATGTTGGAAATCAATAAAAAGGCAATTTAGGAGTTTTCTCTGAAGTCTGGTTAAAGAAACTGCCAGTAATTAACACGGGAGAGCAATCCTGGAGCCTGGGAGCCCTCGGATTTCTGACTGACTTCGGTAGGATTTAGAAGGGTCCATGGACTCCAGACCTTTCATTCCTTGTCATAGCTGGGAGCTGGGCCTAGGCAAGAAAACCTGGCTTAGCTCTTTGCAAATCAGTTCAGCCCCAGCAAAGGGAAAATGCTCCTGGGCCTTTTCTCCACGTATGAAATACAAGAATGGGATTTTGTAATTCCAACTCTCAGCAGACAGAAATTCAGAAACATCCATTTAAAAGGCCTCGGATTTTTTGGCGCTTCCTTGGAAAATCTTGACTTCCAGTGAGCCCTGAAGGCTGGACAGCTGGAAGGGAGTTACCCAAAGCCACATCCAACCTTGGCATGGGGGCAGGCAAATGGCAGGCTCTGAGCTGCACGGCAACAACTCAGGTGATTGGAAAGCTCAGGCCGGGAGATTGTTGGACATGGAAATTCCATCTGGTTTCGAATTGGACTGGGAATGTGCACAGCTGTGCAGAGGTTTTTTGGTTGTTTTGGGGGTTTTTTTCCTCCCCAGAAAAGCAGAAAATAATGCATTAAATCAATGTCTTGTCTGCTTCAATAGATAACTGGTATTGTGTGAGGAACAAAACTGTACCTGCAGTTCTGTCTACCCCACGCACTAATCAGTGCTCAGATAAATGCATTTTAATAATTTATTATCATTTATCTTCGGTGCAGCTCTATTACGCTTTTCATTCTTGCTGTAAATATGTAAAATGCCGTTAATCAACCTTTGTTAGTGAATATTTGATTAATAGGTAGCAGATGTACTTGCCCCTGTGTATGCTGCGTTAAATGCAATGTACTAACACATAATTCATTATTTTAATAACACACCGGGCTAATAAATCAAAGGAACACTTGAGAATGCAACAGCCAGAATTACTGGAGGCATAGCTGTGCATTGTTTTAAAAGTAATAAATTTGTGCATTGTTTTAGGTGTGGTGTGGACTTGATAATCAGCTGCCTATGAGCTCTAACATCACATTCCTGTGGGAATGACTAAGGATTAGCAGAGAGCCCTTTATTTCCCCCAAACCCTCCTCTGTTAGAGAGCAAAATCCAATACCTGACCCAAAGACCTCACAAATCCAAAGAGACAGGATGAATAAAGGGTGAGGAGAAGGAGCAGCAGGTCCTGATGAGCACACAATGCTGTGTCTGCAAACATCCTTTTCACTCCGTGGTGGGTGTGTTGTGCAATTTCAGCCTGGCCGGTGGGCTCGAGTCAGGAAGGTGGCAGAGCTACCCCAGAAACCAGGGAAGAGAGAGGATGCTGCAGTGAGGAGCCAACAGGAGACAACATTAAGGGAGAACTGGTGCAGGGAGCAGGCAGATGTATGGAAATGCACAAGTGATGCTCAGCTGGAGCAAGCTGGTGTTTTCTTTAATGGGCAATCACTCATCAGCTGAAGTTTTGTGTTCAAAATCTTTACTCAGTGTTAATCCTGGACATTCTGATGTGATGGTTGCACTACTGAGCCAGCCCATTCTGGTGACATGTGTCACTCAGTCCCCAAAATTCAGGGCAGGGAATTCTCCAAGCTGAATGGCTCCGTGGGGGAGCCCAATATTGTGACTCAGGGTTGGTTGCAATTACGGAGCCAGAGCAGACAAAAATAAATTTTCACAAAATCTAAGACTAAGCCAAGAACTGAGCTTTAATTCCATGAGTCCCACGTGAGCATTCCCTCCTTCCTCAGCACTGCCCATTTCTAAGGGAAAATACATCTTATTTATGAAAATATCATAGTTGTGGGTATATTTAGTGACAAGTATATAAGGTACAATGCAGTACCACAGTTGTGTGTGTGATTTACTGTTCTCTGATCCATTTCACAGGCTGCTTATTTTGGGTGACCTTGGCAATGTGTTTGATTCAATAAGGGATTATCAGCTTTGATAGGCCCTGTATTTAATTCTGGAGCTTGGTTGAAAGCTACACTGCTTTGCATTGATTTCCATGTGCAATTAATACATTTTGTCAGCGACGAACGCGTGCAGGGATAATATACTCGACTCATTTTAATCTTTCATGTGTGCATTTTAAATCAAAATAGCACCTGGTGGCCGAGCCCTCCTGAGAAGTGGTGGATTTGATGTGGAAAAGTAGCATTAAGAACTGCTGGCGTGATATTATAATAATTTTCAGGAGCAAAATAACAAATAATACCCCAGAGATGTGAGTAACTCCAAACCTTCAAATCAACACCATGGTTAAATGGCTTTCTTGTGCCGTGTCTTACTCATACTCACAAGGCAATTGAATGGCAAATTAGATGAATAACACAAGAAATGATTCCCTGGAATGTGTAATGTCTCCACTCTGATACTCCTCCAAGACATGACCCCTGTACAACAGATAACAGCAGGTATTTGGTTGTATTGGTATCCTGAATGGAGCTGGCTCTGAAATGAGATCTCAGCTCCTTGAGGATGTGTCATCCTTTACTATGGGTTTTGTTCCAAATGGAGAAAAAAATTTAAAAAACAAGCTGGAATTTCTTTGAAGTCTCCGAGATCTTATAATTAACTTTGCTGAAATACTTAATTTTGGTCGTTCTGACATATTACAGTTGTATCTTTTTTGACAGGCATCATTCAGCGTATAATCTAAAAATCATAGCTACCTTAAACATTCAGTTCATACTTCAAGGCAAACAAACGTTCCAGCCTTATTCAACAGATTTTTATCTACACTATTCAGGAGATCAATATCTGTTTGTGAAGAGCTTCCATTCTGTCAAATCTGTGTTTTCAGACATAAGACTCTGTGAAGCTGCGAACTTTTTCATCTGCCCTATATAGGAATGGACCTTGACTGATAAGAGTGTTTCAGCACCACTCCTGTCAAACTTCACAGGATTGAGACCATTAGAATGTACATCAAAATCCTCTCCCTTTGTTTTTTTTTTTTTCAAAAACAGCCAAATAAAAAAGCAGCTTTGTAGGATTGCCTTTGATACGATATAGACCTCCCTTTGGAGCTGCAGTTCACGGGAACCTTTAATTTCTGATAGGAAAAATAAAGCTAACGTTGAAATCTAGACCACAAATAAATAATAATAATAATAATAATAATAATAATAATAATAATAATAATAACCCTCTGCCTTTTAAAAATCTGTTTATATTCTCACAGAGCTGCTGTTGGTACAATTGCATGTGACTGCCTCTGAAACAGTAATGGATGATGTCTTCACTGTGCAACGCAGTGAGTGGAAATGTTATTCCCAGTTTGCTGACAGATATTCAGAAAAAAGGTAGAAAAATGGTGAGGCTTATCTCACATAACTTTAGACATATGAAAAATAGATTTCTGGTCTAAATAAACTAGACTCCCTCTACATTCAGTAAATAGAAAGAGACTTTTGGGGAGTGATTTATTCTACTTATTTCAAGAGGTATCATTTGTCTTGTGGAGGTAGCCTGGACAACTCACACAAACACCCAGCATTTAGAGGGACATTTGGGAATCAAAGGGATCTGCACAATTAAAACAAGGTCTCCAGAACTGTAGTTTATGGATAAAGCTGTAAATCCTGTAATGGAGTGGTTGAATATGACTACTTGGTTAAATCTTCCTTCCCCTTCTCTGACAGTGCAGTCAGCCCTGGAGAGCAGGGCTGTTGTAGCAGTGCTGGGTGAAAAGCTGGACTCAGTGATCTTAGAGGTCCTTTCCAACCTGAACAATTCCATTATTCTCTCATCATCCTCCTGTACTCCAGTGCACACCTACAGCAACTAACCACAGTCACCCCTTCTGTGAGAACACCACCTCCTGTAACCCTGGGAAGAGAATAACTCAGTTACAGGGGGGGTATTTGCCAGATCAGGGGCTGTGTGTTCCATCTGCTCTTCCAAGCCCTCTGTTTCCACCCTGAGAGAGGAGCTGCACCTCTGCCAAGCATTCTCATTCATTTTGCACTCTCTGTGTTTTATTGGCTGTGTTTACCCATGCTCTCTGAATCTTTCTTCATTAGCAGCCCCTGGCATCTGACAGGTAATTTGCCTGCCTACAGCTCCCTCTATTAGCAGAGCCTTTACACCGAGCCCGTGGAAGGAAATGGATGTTGTGCCATTTAATGGAGTGTCTGTCCCTCATCTGTTTTCAGTCTGTCCTGTCCTTCCCACCTCTTCCCTGTGCCAGTACTGGGAGCTGGGGGGAGCTGCTCACACCGGAGTGGGTGTTACTCTTGCACAGATGTGTGTCCTAAACCAGTGTGTGCTGCTTGATATTCAAAAATACTACTCGTGCAGATGTTCCCATCATTATGCCCTCCCATCTTTGCCTCTGTCCCTCTCTCATACATGAACAGATTGCAGGGAAATTTTCCCTTTTTTTCCCCTCCAGAGAGCTAAATCCCAAGCCAGCCCTCTAGATTTTCTTTACTTATTCCTGAGCAGCAGTTCACTCAGGCATATGGCTCTCTCTCCTTCCTCACCGCTTGGACAGATGTTTTCCCCCGACTAAGTACATTCTTAATCCATGAGAGAAATGAGAAAACTTGCATGATTTGTTAAGAAAAAAGAATAAAACCATTTTTTTTCCCTCATTCAAGCTGCTTCACAGTTGCACGTTTCCTTTATGCCGTGATTTTCATATCAAAACCAGTTAATTTAACGAGACCAGAAAGTTTGTTCTGATGACAGCTGAACCCCAGTGTGGTGGGTGCTCTGCAAGAACAAAACAAGAAAGATTTCCCTGTGCCTGGAACAGCTTCTGCACATGAAAGGACAGCAAGCACAACCAGATGAGAGGATTCAAGGTGGAGATGAGACTCCTGTGCTTCCCATAATAAGCAGTGGTCAAAGCACCCCCGCTGCCTAATTATAATGATTGGTTTATGGGTGAATGTTTGAGAGATAAGAACTTATTAGGAATAAATGTCTGATTAAGGGCAGGCAGAAAATGCTGAAGGTATATTTAAACAATCAGGCTAAAACCTTTGAAATTATTTCTGGGCCATTTTAAGGTCGGCGTTAGCAGCAGCTCTTCAAGAATTCATTTTCTGGTACGTTCATCTGGCGTCGGGGGAAGAGGAATGTTAATCTATTCCCTGCTTGTGTGAAAAGATGTTTCCTTACAATGGTGTGGGTTTTATTTGCCCTTCATTTTTCCATGTTTCCCAGACTGGAGGCACGATGAGAGGGTGCAGATTTGGGCGTGCAAGCAAACATGGGAGAGTTTCCCAAGCCAGCAGAAGCTGAGTGTCTGTGCACGTGGGCAGGGCTTTTCATTCCTGTTGTCTGCCTCTCTTGCAGACACAAGTGAATGAAAGATCCTCTCTCTAAACCCTTCGTTCTTCACTTCTTGCCATAGCTTTTCTTAAATTAATGATTACAACCAAGGTTCTTATATGATGCTCTCGTCTTTCTCACCGTAAGCATCCCACACACATTCACACCTCCCACTGTGACAGCTGAGGGAGCAAGAACGAGCACAGCCCCAGTGAAAGCAGAATCAAAGAGATTTATTCAAGGGTTATGCAGTTTTTTGATGCAAGGAGCTCTTCCCGTGACAGTGGGCTGTTGGCTAACATTCAAGGTGATCTTCCCCGAGCCTCATTAAGCTGTCTTCTGTAGTTAGCTTTAAAATGGGAGGCTGGTGGCTTCCTCAGCTATCTGAGGGAAGAAAGGATGAGATTCATCTCTGCTTGCAGTTCTTTTATGGCTGAGTAAAGTGCCCTGACTGATATTCAGAGTGACTGAATGCAGAGTGAAGAATGCTGGCTCCAGCGGAGCCTGCACAAGAGATACAAACTCTGCTGAATTGGCTCTTCACGTATTTTGAAACCCTCCTGTATTAATAGGCTTATTTTTCAGCGTGACCCCAAAGAGACCCAAAGTACTGTCAGAGTGTTTGAGGCACACAGTGAAAGGGATGGGAAGTTAAACTTTTTCTGGGTACTGGAATCAATGGGGCTGCTGCTGTGACCTTCAGATCTGGCTTGGAATAAGAGCTTTGGACTAGAATGAGATCTTATTTCCTGGGGGGGCAGGAGGAAAAGCTTGTGCAGGGAGAACTTAGGTGGTCTGTGGCATTCACAGCACTTGGGCTGTCTGAAGGATGAACCATCAGAATTGTGATTTTTTTTTTCTTTGCTTCTGAAAAGCATCTGGAAGAGACAGAATCACGAAGGGCAATGTTGGCCAACGTTGCTAAATCCCAAATATTGCCAGATTCTCTTCACCTCTTCAAACAGATAATGGAGCTGAAGGAAAAGCTTGTCCCAGGATTTTAAAAGCCTCTTTATTTTCAGGCAGTGCATGCAGTGTCTGTTTCAGACAGAAAATTCCAAGAATAGGGGATAAGAATGAACACTCAGGGAGAGTGGGGAGGCAATGTGCTGGCCCTGGGCCTACAGCAACTCAGTGATCTTAGAGGTCCTTTCCAAAGACAGACAGAACACACAGAATAAACCCCACAGACAGACATCATTGGCATCCTTTGCATTTGGTGTTGCCTTTCTGCTGGGGGGAGATGTGTTTATTTTGATATTCCCGATATCATTCTGCACCATGACACTGCACCTCCCCAGGGCCCTTCCTGCAGCCAGCGCCAGGAGGGGTTCTTTGGGCTTTTATTTGGAATATCTGAAGTCAGATGGGCTGTTTAAGCTGCCTGTGCTTTCTGGAATTTGCATTCTCTGTTTTCTCCATTGAAAGCAGCAGGAACTGCAAATATCAATTACAGTACCTGGTGCAGGTTCCTGTCCCGGGTAACCCCACTGCAGTCAGCTGAGCGTGCTGCTCTGGCACAGTGGGATACAGGATGGGTTCAGAAGCACAGGAATCCTTCTCCAAAGAATCATTCTTATCCTCCAAATATTATTTCTTTGGGTGGAGATTATCCTGTTCAGCTGCAGTGATACCCCTCAACCCCCAGCGTTGTGGCACGATATTGCTCCTTTATTAAGCCGTAATGCCCGTGGATTTTTCCAAGGCTCACGCAGGGGATGTCCTGCAGGTGAAATGCTGCAGCAGGGATATCTGGGTGAGGAGGGGACTGCAGGATGCTCCCCTGCACAGCTTTGCCACGGGAGGGTCTGGGTGATGGAAAACCAGCCAGGAAACGAAGCCCCATCCATCTCACACCCGAGCACTGGGGAGGAAAGTTTGAACGGTGCTGTGGGGCCAAACTGCCCGGCCTGAGTGAGTGAACCAACACCCTAATCAGAGCTGACAGCTCTACTGCCCCATAATTACAGACTGCCAGGGGCGCTTCTGGGGCTGTCAGTGCTTTTGGGAGAGTTTGCATCTAAATTAAAGCGGAACTTCAAAGGGGTTTGGTGGAGATGCGTTTCCAAGGAGTCTCAGAGATGTGAAAGACGCTCGGTGATTAGCATGATGCACTGTACCAGCTGGCTGCTACTGTAAAAAAAATGAAATAAAATAAAATAAAGAGTAGCAGCCGTGCTGATAATCAGAAATTGTATCGTGAATCCCATTAATTTGCTTTTGAATTATTTATGGCAGTTTTGTTCCAGTAGTGCATCTCCTTTCAAATGTTTATTTAGTTTCTCTGTAAAGAAAAAAAAAAAAAAACACAACAAAAAACCACAAAAAAAAAAACAGGGAGGAAGAGAGAGAAATCTGGAAAATCTCCAAGGGTTAGCTCACCAGCAATCTGTTTAGATGTCCTCTTCTCGACTGAGCCCTGCTCTGCTAAATATTTATGGCATTGTTTAACAAATAAATGTCACCCACCTCCCCATTTACAGTAAAGCAGAAGCACTTGAAGGGGGGATTACCTCTTTTCTACCATGAGGGGAAAGGAATTCCATGTGTTAATTGGAATATGTGTTAATATGTGTTAATATGTGTTAATTTCTGGGGAAAAAAAGCTAAAGCACAGAACTGCAACTGCAGACATCTGTCTGTCCACATTACAGGTGTTCTGCCTGGAGCTTTTTTTCTGATCCCATCTCTAGACAACAGCAACAGGAAGAGTTCACAGCTTCCCAGTGTTTTCTCTTTCTTGTGGTATTGTTTAACTACTAATTGGGAGCAACAGGCAGATCCTCAGGACTGGATCCTGTGTTCTGCTGCACACACACAGCTCTGGGCACAGCTGTGCAGCCAGCAGGGTCTCAGCCAGATCCCAGGCAGGAGGAGGGGAATGGGGAATGGGGAATGGGGAGTGGGACCCTGGCCTCCTGCAGAATTCAGGTGTCCAAATCCCATTCAGGTGACCCCACTGACCCCAAATGGAGGTTAAATTTTCTAGGTATCCATGCCAGTTTCCCATCAGCTCCTGTGCTTTGATATGGAGTATTCTGCAACAAGGATCCTTTTTAGCTTAATTGATTTTGTTATGCTTCACCACCTTTGTTGCAGCTCCAAATCTTTTAATGGATGTCCTGGTGAGGCAGAGCACAGCGTGTCAGACCAGCCCTCTCTGTCCAGCAGCGGTGGGTCTGGATCCTTCATAAGAGTGCATCCAAATCACTGAAATACATAGGTTATGTTTCTCCAATATGTTCATTCCTGGCTGAAAACAGTGACTGGGTGCAGCACTTATAGGGGGATTTATAGGAGTTTAAAATTGTATTGAGTTTGATGGCTGTGGGAGAAAGAAACACCAGTTGCATAATTCAGAAATGTACAGCTTGGCTTGTGTATTTCCAATACTGCTGATTGGTATCTGTGAGCCCTGTCAAGATTTTTCTCAGGATACTGAATCTATGCGGATGCCTCCACACTTATCTGCCTGCCTGTATTGTGCCAATCTGGACAAATGTGGTGCCTGCAGAATCCGTGTAAACAGCTTGTGCTGGGGAATTTGCAGCTCACTTACCATTAGACCAATTTTTAACAGGCAACTTTTAGCAGAAGTGTCTAAACTTTTCTGTTCCGATGGATTCATTCCCACCCTGACAATCAGCGTGTTAGAAACACCTCTTCAAAAAAGGCAGTGTTTCCTTCATAGTTTCATTATTATTGCTTTCTTGCTGTTGCTGACTTTGGGTGTTTGTGTTTATTCATGATAATTTATTCATTAGTTCATTTGCAGTTGGGGCATACAGTTAATAGCACACAGGAACTCCTTCCAAAAATGCAAACCTTTTTAAATGAAAGTCCCCTTCAGGGCTGCAC
Source organism: Ptilonorhynchus violaceus (assembly GCA_013397565.1). Lineage (NCBI taxonomy): Eukaryota > Metazoa > Chordata > Aves > Passeriformes > Ptilonorhynchidae > Ptilonorhynchus > Ptilonorhynchus violaceus. The sequence goes on along the minus strand of VZRJ01004081.1, from coordinate 1,909,604 downwards.
CACCACTGTTTTCTAAGGCAGAGCCTTCATTCTCACAGGACTGGTTTGCAAAGTTTCTCAGGGATGGAGAGGTGGCCAGAAGCCTACGTGACCTTCGTGAAATATTTTCTGAGAAAATATTTACTGGTTTTTATGAGAAAATGTTGAAAATTCATCAGGTTTCTTTCACTGATGAGCAAAACCTGGGCCCCTTCAGCTGTAGTCCTTTTAATAGTCACCTCTTTTCAGGGTGAACAATGAGGAGCTCAACGTCCCCACCTCAGATTCCAGTGGCAGCTTTAATTGCAGGTTGGGAAGGAGGCTGAGCACTTCAGCTTGGAAAGATTAAAGATCCATGCTTGGCTTCCCTAATGCTGGCTGGATCGCTGGAAAAGGGGTCCCAGAGGGGCCCTGCTCGCAGTGGACACGGACACACACATGGATCCTGCAGGACTGCAGGTGGTGGCAGGGTCACTGCCCAGGGATCATTCCTAAATCCACCCTTGTCCATCTCCTTCTATCCCACTCAGGAGCCCAGGCTGTCCTCACTCAGAGCTGCTTCCTGGCAGACACCCCACACACAGGCAGAAGTTGTTTCTTGCCCAATTCTGCTCGTTTTTCCCCTCAAGTGACACAGATTCCATGACTCAGTAGCACGGCAGAGTTTTATTTTTCATAATTCACCGGCGTTTTTTTCACTGTTAGAATTACCACCACAAATCATTGCTGCAGAAGCTCTTTTCACCAAGAACTGGCAAGTTATTAAAGAAAAACACTCAAAGACATTTAAACAGAGAGCTGGCATTCCCATTTACCCCTTGGCAACACATCAGCTGCTCCCAGACACAGGGAGAGGCAATTTTTATGGAGCCTCCGTGCTCCACTGCAGTCGCTCTCCCCCCTCCACCCACTTTTCCTTCTTTCTCACTTACCTCATGGAAATTCAGAACATTTCCCCAAAAATAGAGTTCAGATCTGGAGGCTGGGCATGTATATGCTGGTAGTTTGTAATTCCTGACATACTTTTGGTGGCTTCAAAGGGTCCCTGCCAACTGCTGGCCTGGGAGCAGCCAGACCAGCTCAGGGATCTAAGGAGCACCATCCCATGGAGCCTCCTGCCTGGTGAAAGACATTCAAATTCAAAGCACTACTGAGCCCTGAAACAGGGATTTAACACGAGTCCGTCCATCTGGGACTGGATCTTGTACCTTTTCTCCACTCTCACTTTGCACTGATTTACCTGTGCTGCTCCCTACCAGGACAGCTCTGAAAAGAAACCCTGGCTGAGTGGAAAAGAGCTTGCACAGAAATTCCCACGTGCCAGGATTGTTTTAACTGTGGCACATCCCCTTTTCTTACCTGCTTGTTCCTCTCTCCTTTCTGGTTGGCCAGTTCAAGGGGAAACCCACACCAAAAGCTGTGATTGGGAAGATGTGCCCCTGTTGTGAAAAGAACTGTTCAGGACCCTGCTCAACACTGTACAGACACAACTCCTTTGCTTTTCATTTCTGTTGCCATTTATTCATTTCTACAGCACTTTCCTCAAGCTGAGGTCTGTATGTACACGTGAAATGATATTACAAACATTTAAATGATATTCTAAACATTTAAATGATATTATAGACATTTAAATGATACTATAAACGTGCTAACTCTTAAAAGGAAGCACAGAAAAATCTTTGCTACCTCCCTGAAAACAAAGAAAACCGAAGGATGAATCAAACTCCCCGTTGTTAATCAACCACTTGCAACAGGATTTCCTGCCTTTTAGGGGAACGTTTCTCCTAATTGAAACAGGATAAGTGACTTTCAGACAGCCAACATAGGCTAAAATATATCACAGTCGTGTAACTCCATTCCTGTTGGCATCATCTGAGATGGAGTCCTCGGGAACATATGGAGTGCACGGAGTGAGAATGGATTCAGTGATGCTCTTCGTGTCTGCTGGCTGGGGAGTAATTGTAGCAGGAAAAGAAGAAATCACCAACTTGTACTGGCATGTTCTTCTGCCTGCTTAGATTTATAAATGCAGGCATCCGTGGCCAGCAAAGCCTTGGCAATAAGCGAGTGCTGACTTCAGGCTGCTATTCCTGCCTGAGATGTGGTGGTGACAACATCCTCTTGTGTCATTTGGCTACGAGGAGCAGCTCTGAATCTATTCCAAAGCAATGAAGTAGATGTGCTTCCCAGAAGTTTTCTGGCCTGCTATGGCACGTGATTAAACAATTGAAGGTGGTTTGGTGGTTGTCACAACAAACTCGGTCTGAAATGCTCTCGGCTGAGTTCCTGGTTTGCCACAAACTTTCAATTTGACCGAGGATAAACCATTTTAATGTCAGTTGTGAGGATGCATCAGCAGGTCTGCAGGAGGCACACGGACTCCATGGCCATGGGTGACGTGGTAAAACAGCACCACAGTCACAGCTTGGAGCTGGAATTTGCTCCACCAGGTGGAATCTCTCAATCAGAGCAGAGCATTTACCCACACCGCGGGGAAGAGCTGCCGCTTGTGGGTGAGAGCTGTGGCAAGGTGTGCTGGCAAAGTCACCGCAGAACATTAAGGAAGCAGTTTTATTGTATGATGGCAGGTTCATACCACAATCATAAACCAAAAAAATGGTGCATCTGCTTTTTTGGTGGGTTGGCCACCACCCAGCCATTCTCTCACTCCCCATCCTCAACAGGACGGAGAAAGAGGAAAAATCATGTGGCTTGATACACACAGGAAAATTACTTAAAAATCGTGGGGATATTGTCCCCACCCAAGACCTCAGAGTCCCCAGCACCTGGGCACGGGTGTGCCTTGAGTAGGAGCTGGCACTGAGACCTGAGGTACAAGCAATAAATCAATATTCTGTCATTTTTCTCACTAAACAGCCATTCCATGTTTCTGTGGGAGCAATATATGGATTTTCCTTCTCCCTAGGAGCTACAGGGAATAAGGGAGCTCTGCTGATCGGGGCTGAGAGTCCCTGAATGATTGATTTGGGAGCATTTTGTCCTCAGGGGTTCTCTGATCTTGCTGCTAAATGTACTAAATGCTAATGGGGAGTAACACACTGTCTTGAGGAATGAGGATCTGTCAACGTCACATCTCAGAGGAGGATGCAGACAATTCCAGATACTTTGGAAAAACAGTGCTGTGCCTTCAGCTCAGGGAAAATTGAGCTGGCAAAATGTGTAGGATTTAAATACTGGAAAAAGTCATGATTCAGGATTTCAGTCTCAGTTCCTCCGAGATGAATTTATTAAGAAGATACAGGTGATTCATAAAAGAAGTTGTTTATAGGAGCGGTTTCCTGGTGATGACATCAGGACTGGGTCCCAAATCTGCTGTGGTTCCCTGAGCCTCATCCCAATCCAGTGACAGGCTCTGTGTGGGGAGGATTGCACTGGAAATTTTTGATAATCAGGCTGAATAGAGCCACCCATCTCAACCACGGGTACGAACCAAAGCCTGCCAAACCAAAACCGACCGAAGCTGGTTTTCCTGCAGCACTTGGACATTCTCCCTGGGGAATGTGGCTGTCACAGCATCCCCAGCAGTGCTTTGGAGAGTGCTGTGTCTGGAGGACACGTTCAGAGCAGCGCCAGGAGTGAGGAGTTCAGAGTGGCCTGTGCATTTATTCAGGGTGATGGATGGACTCCCACGGGACCAGCAGGCATTCCGGGATCAGCTCACCTCATAATTTACCATTAGGCACTTCCCCAGTTCAACACCCCTCGGATCTGAAACACAGGAGACAGAAATGAGCAATAGGAGGGGGGGGGGGGGGGGCGACCATTCTCTTTGGGTNAGGAGGGGGGTGGGGGGGAGCAGAGCCTTTCCTTTGAGTATGGAAATTATTCTTCAAATGTCTTTGTTGACAGCTGGCGTGGCACAAAATAAACACAGGTCTATTTGCAAGTAAGCAGGAATTAGCATAAACAGCAGCTGCTGTATTACCAGCAAACATGTAGCAATAAAGAACTTTTTTCCTGCCTTCAGAAACAAAGGTAGGTAAAAAGCCTGCACGAGATAATGAGTTAGTTAACCACCTGTTAAAGTTCCGAGCACTGACAAAAGGCAAGAACTATTTGTTGATGATATAAGTATTTTTTTGAATAAGGCTTTCTAGTTGAAACTGAACCTATCTTTATGATACATAAAATCTAGTGCAGTATCAAAAATATCCTCTTTCTCAGCTCTTCTGTCTCCCAAATCAGGGGTTTTCCTACACTTGTCTTTTCAGTTGCCTTCTTTCTGCACCAAGAAATAATTTCTAATGTCTCTAAGGCTGGTTGGCTGTGATTTCCACCTCCTTCTTCTCCAGCTGCATAGAACAGAAAGGCAAGTCAAACCACCAGGGCATACAATTGCATTTGTGACCAGATCCCATTCTGCAGGAGAAGTTTATGGTCCTTTGTCTCCATTTCTTTCCCTGGTAAAAGCTAGTTAGTGGCACACTCAGCAGCACTGTCATATTTTAATAAAAACTAATGACCCAACACAGTGCAGTGCAGAAACAAGGCAAGGAGCAGTTTGAAGTGCATAATTTTAGATTGATGGTGCTTGGATTTACAGCTTAATCTGTTTCCCAGGGAAGGTGGCTTAGCTGTCCCATTACCCTGGCAGTGGAAGTCGTGCACCCAGACCATCTGCAAGATCTGCAGTTCCAATTCTCTAGATTTTCCTTGTACTCCAGCCTTGGGAACCACATCTGGTTGGCATTTGCTTGGACCTGCAGATGTTTGTGTCTAGAGTTTCTGAAAATAGGATTTTTTAAAAAAATAAATATGCACTAAAAAATAAATAGCATTATCTAGAGTTTACATAGAGCTTGATACCTACAAAAAGGCACTTTAATGTAAGGCTCAACACGCAATGACTCAAAATCAGTGTTTTTCCACAGTGAGTTTTGGTCCAGAATGGTTCAGAGTCAGATCCTGATTCTGTTCCTTACCAGATTATTCCCTTTGTTTCATGAGTTAATCAAATTAGTTGAGTAAAATGTTACTTACACTCCATCAGGGTCTGACTAAATAAATCTGATCCTTGGAGGGAGGATGAGGAGTTGTGTTATGGGATGTAACATGGAAAATGTCACTGTCAATACCAGGATGAGAGTTTAGAAGTTTGTTGTTTAAGGCCCCATCTTCTTTTCATTCTTTCCTTTCTCACTGTTGGTAAGTTTAAAAATGTGTTTTATTTTGTGGGAGTTTTTTTTTTTTATCAATAGACACTTGCTTTAGCTGATAAAAGATTTTTGACAATCTTTTGTATGGGAAGACTTATGTGGCCTGTGTGGAATGTTTGTGAAACAACACATTTTTCATCTGATCACAGTTTCATAGTATTTCTTCTGTTTCCACTGTCAGCTTCTGTTTTCAAGGTAACCATATTTCAAAAGTGTGGTATCATTTTGGTGGGTGAAATACTTTGGAAGCTTCAGAAGTAAAAAACACACATAAATCTTCCACAGCAGGTTTCTTTAACAAGCAGAGAGAATCAGATCTCACAATTTGCATACAGATGGGGCCAAGTTTTCTTCAACACCACTTATTAAAAATACATTTCTGTTTGGCTGTGGGGTTTTTGGAAGGAGTTAAAAATCCTGTTATTTACATTACAGATGGAGACATCAGCACCCCAACCACAGAGGTCGCAGTAACTTTATTGCGATCCCATTCACAAAGGGCTTTTTTTTTTCCAGAGTTTTGGTTTTGAATTATTTTTCTTTCTGAGAACATTTCATCCACTCTATCTGTCTTCTAGTTATCTTTATATCTGCGAGTGTCTGAGCATGTGAGTCTGTGTATATGCAGAAAGAGGCACAGGATTATTTTCTGGCTGGTGTGAAGTCTTTACACTCCCAAAGTGGTCAAATGCGATTTATTTTAGGTGAGATCATTTTATTCTCTCTCTCCTTACACTGATTTGAACTCTGATTCTTTCACCTCCTTCAAGCAGCACCTCAGCCCATGAAGAGCTGTGTAAAATCTCCATGGAGCTTCTCTTGGAATAAAGCAGTTTGCATGGGAGCAAGAGTATCTGTGGTTTTCTTGACTTCACAGTGACAACAGGAGTAGAACAAGATCTGATCGAATCTCGAGTCAAAACGGGGAACATTTGCATTTTCTGTTTCTGTTTTACATCGGGCAGATATCAATCTGATACCAGATTTAAGTTCAGACTGAAAATAGAAGAGTTAAGATCCTGCCAGATTAAGGTTTTCTCACTATACAGAAGAGAGAAAATATTCTAGGTAGGAAAATATGTCAAGGTGTGGGAAGGGTAGCGAGAGAACTGGATAAAACCTGAATTCACCGAAGATACTGAAGGTTTTCTTCTGATTTTAGTGAGTCCAGCATGTTACAATTGAATTAAATCCTTTAGTGGACTCCCTGAAAGATCTGATGTGATTCATCACAGACAGTGCCATCATCTGTTTGCTCCTCTGTCGTGTGTCTCATTCTTTCTTCCACATGAGATTGGTGGGAGAATAATCCCTTTGGTGATTGTTGGGGTCAGAAATTACACTGCCACAGAAGCAGATCCAGCACAGTATAAAAATGCCAGTGTCATCTGTGTCTGGGCACTGGTTTGCTCTCCAAAATCCACTTCTGTCAGAGTTGCAGTTCTAGGTGTTCTTCTGACATCTTTTCTTTGGCTTTTATTTTATTTTCTTTTTCTTTTCCTCCATCTTCTCCCTACTATTCCTTACTGCCACTGGAAATAAGGGAAGTCTCTCCTCTTACTGCATCTCAAGGCCCTTCATTTACTAATTATGCCAGGAAAACTCCACAGCAAAACCCCGAACCGCACCCTGGTGTCCTGGATCTCGGTGCAGTACCCAGGCCACAGCCTCCCCCTTCTCCACTTTGGTTCTGCAGCTGTGCTCTGACATTTTCTGGGTTTTCACTGAGTTTCTCACCCCAGTTCATCCTGCTGGGATGTTCCCATGCCAGCACTTCCTTCCCCCCAGGAGCCCAGGGGGGACAGGGCTGGCAAAGACACGGCAGTGCAGGCACAGGGCAGTTGCTCTGCTCACATTTTGGCTTTTCTTGATCTTTTGTGCTTTCCCTTCCACTCTGCCAATCATTCAGCCAGCCCTTTTATTCTGCTGCCTGGTCTCCCTTCAGTGAATCACTTTGCTATCTGATGGGGCCCTAGTAATTCACTGCTTTTTTTATTTTAATGAAAAACCCCGATTCTCTCGATATCAGCCCTCCCAGCGCTGGGAGCGTGCGAGCCCCTCCTCACGTGCTCATTCTCCGAAACCCACATTCCACAGGGATCCTGCAATCCATTGTTCCTCCCTCTCTGGTGCCACAGCCAGTCTTGAAAGGAGGCCACTTGAAAAGGGAGAGCAGCAGCACTGTGGCTTGTGGTTTCCTGGCACATTGCTGTACCCTGAAGGATGTATTAAACAATAAGCACTTCTTAAACAAAAAGCTCCTGTAACCTCACCACAGGCACTGACTCTGCTGATATATTATTAATTTTAGGCACTAACTGCAAATTATCTGGATGAAATACCACTTATCTGCTCTTAATACTTGGCCATCAGAAAGATATTGCCTCTTGCAGGAATGGTCCCTTCCTTATCTGACGGTCCAAGGAGGGTGAACTTGGGTTTCCTTCCCTAAGTGGCAGCAGCCCAACACTCAGCATGGGGAGCAAACCCTCTCCCTAAAGCCCACAGTAACAAATCGTGAGAAGAATAAATGTTATCCAAAATTAAAAACGATTAAATATCAAGAGTCCCATTTCTGGTAAACAAATACACATATTTCTTTTTTCACACTAAGCACGTAGATAAGCTACTGACTCTTAAACTTTCCTCAGTCTCTTACACAGAACTGCTGTGTCTGTTTAGACTCTTATTTATATTTATTGTCCAAAGGCAGTAAACATTCATCATTTGTCTCCTAGGGATTGTGCCAGGCACTTAGGATATGAGAAATGGTTTGGGATAGTAACTGTAAGATGCTGCATGTAATTACACAGTGGGATTTTAAAAGCATTTGCCTTTGTCCAAACCATGCTCCCACAACTCCTTGGGGTTGTTTTTTTTTTCCATTTGAATATTCCCAGTTCCTGTGTTTAAGAGTCAAGACCCTTTTTAGCTCTGTCATGAGGGGTTGTGTGGACTCCCAGTTCTGTTCCCAAGGTTGTCCATGCACTTCCTGGGGGCAGGGAAGCTGTAGAAGGCTGGGAAGTTCCATCCAAACCTGGGCTGGACAAAGGGCTGGAGGCCCCTGGCCATTGCAGGATCCCTCTGGTGGTGGAAGGAGAAGTAAAAGATGCTTGGGCAGGGCAAGCCTCGTTTAAAGGTGTTTTTTGTGGCTGTGGATCACGGATGGGCTTTGAGGGTTTTTTTGGATGGAGAGGCAGGAATTGCTCAGCAGCTTGTGAGGCTGCTGCTCCACTGCAGTCATTAAACTCCTGCCTTTGCCAGCTGAACAGGCTCTAAAGTTTCCCATTTGCAGTGGGGTAATTATCTTCATCATATCAGGGTGTAGGAGAAACTTCGAGGAGGAAAATAAGACCACACCGCTCTTGTTGGGAAAACTTTATTTCCTTTAATGTTCTGTGTTTGTGTCTCATTGCCTGGACCTCTCCCACTAATCAGCTTTTAATGACTGCTCCCACTGATACGAGAGCAGCTGATTCTTTGTGTGCAGTCTTTGTTTCCTGGAATAAAATCAATTAAGCTCCTTGTTTCTCTGACCCCATCTCGTATTAAAGCTTAGCACAACAATTGGAGCACATTATGGTCTCCATTCTTGTACAATTTCAGTTCTCCAGGCATTGCAGCAAGTCAGGTGTCAGCGCAAAGATGAATTTCAGTGCAACACGATGCAGGGTGTGTATTTAAAGTCTGCAGTGATCTAATTATTACACTTACATGCTTCACTTTGCAAAAATGGTTTAATCAGCCTGTGACACCTTTCAACAGCCTTCTTGAATTTTTTTTTTTTTTGGTGAATATTCCAATGGACAAAGTGATAAATTTGTGGCAGGCAATTTTGAAGATTTTCACAGACTTAAAATACCGAGCTGTTGGAAAGACGCTTCTCGAACACAATGTAATGTTTCAACAAGCAACTAAACTTCTGTTGCTCGTTGAAATATTTTGTTTCCAAATTAACTTAAAGTTGAGCATTTCAAATTAAAGTTTGCAGAAGATGAGCTTTTACACAAAGATTTTTTTTTTGTCCTGTCAAAACTACTTCAACTTATTTTGAAGCAGCTTTAAAGAAAATGTTCTTCAGTTACCGTAGCTCATGGCAAGATCTCTTCATTGCTGGAGAGAAAATCAGCACTCCCCTTTGCATTCTTTTTTAAAATTGCTTTTAACTTAAAGCAGGTTATGGGGCCTAATTGATCAGCCCCTGCAATCTTTTGCTGCTAATTGGCTGGATGTGAGGTGATAAAGGGAATAATAGAAGTTCCCATCATGGCACAGGAGACACTTTGAGCTAGATACTCCGTTTTCTCATCAAGTGCAGCATATGTGGTTCTGTAATAAGTCCTGAGAGCAACCAGAAGAGAAAGGGTAAAGGAGCATCTGAATTTAGTTTGTTCACATAAAAATAGTCCTATCCTACAACTATCAAGATTTAATTAAAAAATGAAAAGAAGGGAACCAAATTGAACTGCACACTTGGTCACGTTATCACCAATTCTAGAATATTGAATAAATCGCTGTGCTTGCTGTGATAGCCTCTGTGGAAAACTTCAGTGACATTTCACTTTGAAAAAGGACCTCATTGTTCCCCCCTCAAATGTGATTTTCTGAAAGCCAGATTTCCCTTTCATGTCTGTAAGCAACATTTTCAAAGAATTTTTTTTTTTAATAATTGGACAGAGCTCTTCATAGGACTCCATTCTCTTCAGCAAACTCTGGCTTTGTTTATGGCTAGAATGTGGATTGTAAAATGAACGACAGAACCTCTGCACTACAGGCACATCCTGCCTCTCGTACTGTGGGAAAAATGGAGAGTAGGATTTTGTCATTTGGGTTTGCCAAGGAGAAGGAATTTCTCAAACCATGGAGAGACTGTGCCCAGGATGGAATCATGAATCAGAGCTCCATCACTCCCAGCCCCTCTTCTTCAAACACAAGGACTGCAGTGACCCAAACCCCAGCCCCAGTAGAAGAATGGGGACATATCTGATTACTGTGGGTAAAGGACTGTAAAATATTGTATAAATGCAGGGTTGAGTTCTCCTTCCAGGCTGAAACATGAAGATTTTTGTCTTTTAAAGGGGAAAAAAGTTGATTCCACGAGTGCCATCTGAGACTGACCGCTGTGCTTCTGCACGCCAGGCAGTGCTTCCTCTCCAGTCTGGATGGTGAAGTGCTGGCCACACAGCCTGGGCTGAAAATATTGGTGAAACAGAGAGTGACAGCAGAGCTCGAGGTGCCTGAGTCTCTGGTGTTTGTAGAAATGCTGGTGGACTGTACTCAAGAGTGAGCAGAGATGGACATGAGGTCTGTTATCTAAATCCTGGACGGCTCTTGGGAGACTGTGAGAATAAGGGAACTATGGAAATCATTTGCTCAAATCTTTCCCCAGTCAATACCTTGCTTGATTGGTGTCTCCTGCCCAGCACCTCCACGAAGGGAGCCAAAGAACCCCATAGGTGACAGGAACACCACTGCAATGTCACTGGCACTGCAGTTTGGCCAAATGTTCTATTGACTGCTCCCTGCCTGCCTGGGCTGCAGTTCACAGCACTGCAGAGCTTTTCTGTTTGGGGAGGCAACAGGGAAAGTAGAGACAGAGGTTATTTTCCTGAGCAGCTTCTGCTTTCACTTCCTTTTGTAGCTCCCTGAGCCGGAGAAGAGGCAGCCTGGCCCCAGGCTGGGGCTTGCAGAGTCAAGTTCTCATTATTCCCAGACAGGCATCTGAAAAGTCTTCTTGCTTAGGCTCTAATGATGAGGTGGAGAGAAGAAATCACCCAGTGTTTTAAAGAGGAATTGAGTTGTGATCATGGTGTTGGTGCTGAGGCTTGCTTTGGTACAATAGCATCCCACACCACAGCTGCTGAAATTCTCACAGGGCCTTGCAGTCTCCTAAGCAACTGCACTCTCTGCTATCAACAGGAGATTATCTGCTCTGGACGGGTGCAGAAAGAGCCTTGGTCTCTTCTGCAGATGACAGGACTTGAAAGAGAGCAAAGAAAATTAATATGAATATTGCTAATAGTATTTAATGTAGCCTGAGACTTGAAAACAAGGAAAAATAATTTTGTGGCTGCAACAGAGGTGTTATTTTAACACTTGTAGGCTTGACCAAACAGCTGGAAATTTTTGTGACTTGCAACATCAAGGAATTTCAGCAGTTCATGGTGTTCAAGAGCTGATGGAGCAATGTTCAGAAGATCCTGCACCGCCAGTACAGAGGGGTTGAGGGAATTACCTTTAATTCTTTTTGCATCCTCCCATGATATTCAAACCCTGCTGATTATTCCATAGGTGATGACAACACTGCTGACATAAATGGGACATTTTTTTGCCAAATTTCACCCAGCATAAACCTTTTCTTCTGTCTTACTCCTTCTGTGTATTTCTGGCTTCCCACCCCCACTCACATCACAAGGGCACCAAAGAGATTAGATCACTTGTTATTCCCACCTTTTACACAAGGCTTCTCTATACAGTATAAATCTTTTTGTTTTCCTTAATTAACCTTAAGCATTTTAAGTCTGATTATTTTTGAAGTCCCTTGGAATGAAGCGACAGCCGCAACGGGGCTATTCTGAATTCTGATCGTTATATTTCTCTAAAAATAAAAGCCCAATACGAGATTCATTTAGAGCTGTGCACCTGGGGAAACTCTGATTACTGCCTGCGGTATTCAAGGCTATTAAAATATTCATGGTGAATGTGCCTCTTGCACCAGGGGAGAATTCCAGCTCCTCGTGGGCTGGGAAGCAATAAATGTGGTTACTCTGCTGCCATGGCACAGACCTGGCCTGCTGAGGAGGGCAGTGGGGCTTAAGTGGCGAGACAGATCCCAAATCAAGTTCCTTCATGAGGCATTTCAGGCTGTGAACTCTTCCTTGTCCTGGGAAAGAAGCCATTTGGCCACTGGAGCAGCTCGGGCAGCTGGGAGGGAGCTGGTTTGGTCAAGGAGACACTTTTGGGGAAGGCACTTTGTTTTGGCCTCGCTGTGAACCCCAGGATCACAGTGCTAAAAGAAATTTGATTTCCCACAGGATTTTTTTTTTTGCCAGTCTTTTTGGAGCTCTCTGTTTACAAGGATTTCTGCAAATCCACTGGAAATGTTGTCCATCCCATGGGAATGGAAATGTCTACTCGTGCCTTGGAGCACTTTCCTTCTCAGTTGTTCTCTCTTATCCAGTAGCAAAACAAAGCCAGAAGGATCAGGACTTTTATATTTATAACATCCCTGCAAGTGGATGTTATAAATAAAGGCAGTAAATAAATATTTGTTGTCTTGCTTTTGATAAACCAAACCCATGTCAATACCCTAAAAGAGAAGCTGTGGTGTGACTGAGGCTGGAAAAGGCAAAAATTCACATTGGGAGGAGAGGCAGAGAATCAGTCCAGAGGAAAATAAAACTGTCCAGAGGAAAACTAGACCCTCAGAGGGGAACTAAGGGTTGGAAGAGTTTGTTCATCTGTCAGACATTGAAGCTAATTCAAGTTCACACTGCACTGGATTCGTATTTGGCTTCAGTTGAGTTAATACTCAGTGTTCACTATTTGGCCCCATGTAACTCCAGCTCTTTTAGTACATCTCATAAACTGAAGAAAGTCAAAGGTGTTGCCATTTTCACATATTGAACCATAACAGTGACAAAAACTATAATTATTTATTAAAGTCCCCTTGCCTTCTCTTATTTAGGCGCTAGGGAGAGCTGGAAAAACTATTAAAACGCAATAAAGTTCGAGCAGAAAAACAAACTAAAGAGCTGAAACATAATTATCTCTTGCTGCAAATGATGCACAAGCAGCATGTAAAGCTACCAAACAAATGATACGAATAATTTGATGGTGCATTAGGACACTGAGGAAATTTAGACACGGGACCAAATTACACTCGGATGAAACACCGCCATTATTGAACTCAAAAAGGGTTTGTCATGTACAACAGTCCTAATATTCTGTAGGTTTTAGCCTATCATTTTTAACCTGCCTTAATTAAATATTAGCAACATGTAGACTTTGTACTTCAAGGCTAACAAATCTGAATATTTAAAAGCTGTTGCCTAAAATGGCTTTTCCTGCACACACAAGCAAACAAACCCATAGTTCTCAGCTAATTACCACTGGTGTTGGCTCACCTTGCTCTTGCTGTTGGGAGTAGAATAATTGTCTTAGGAGCTTCCATCATTTCTCCGAAAATATCTCTTTCTTTCCACTGACTGCTCACCTTTTCAGCCTAAATATTTATTGGTTTCAGTACGGTGGTGATTTATTTCTATTTGTTTTTAATTTCCTTGTGCAGCATTTCAAATGTTTCCACAAGCCACGAATGGATTGGTGTTAAATTACGTAGAGGTGCCACATTGCTCTGGAATGCACGTTTTTGATGAGGTTATTAAAACTTTGACAATACAAATTACCATAGCAACAAAAAGCATAAATTCACAGCCTATTCCAACCTCTGGAGTATGAAAATAGTTTAGAGCACTCAAACATTTGGCAGCATAGCACAGCTCACGTGCCTGGCTCACACTTCCTCACTATGTCCTAAAATACATCAGCAGCCACTGGTCCTCCATCTCTCAAAGAGGCAAAAGTCGAGACTTTGTTCTTCTTTATTTTTATGGAAAGCATTTGATCCAGCTCTGCTCCTTGCTGACAACTTTCTCTGTGACCTTTTGGTGATGATTTGAGCATCATACTCAGCCAAAACCAAACAAAGGTGTGAGTAGGATCGTCTCTGTTGGTGATGGCAGAGTGGGGCTGAGGGTTTGGCTCCCATCCAAGTGCTCACACAATCACTTCTAATTTTGTTTTAGTGTTCTAAGAACTCTGGCTTTGGAAATGGCTCTGTTGTGCAAGGTGCTGGAAAAATGCTGTCAATCCTTACTTCCTGAACAGGTATTAGTTAGCAGATCTCAACACAGTGCTGGAATCCAGGAATTTTTCCTTTTACAGCAAAGGAAAAGTTGGAGGTAGAACTAGGACTAGAAGAACTGCTTCCATTTCCCCCACATATTTCATAGCAGTTATTTCACTCCTAATCAGCATTTGGTGACTGCAGATAATCCCACTGGCACCTGCCCTTTATGTCCTGAGATGTGAAGAGCGAGGTTAAAATGCCACCTTTTCTCTCCGTGTTCAGATTGACCTTGATGTGTATTTAAATTTATTGTGCAGTCCAGGATGGTTTGGTCGGGCAATGGATGTGTCTGCAGGAGGCAGGGAGGGCAGGGAACACGAGCTCCTGGGGGTTTGGTACCGTCCTGGTTATTGATGCAGGTAATTTCCCTCCAGTCAATAGTACAGTCAGAGAAGTAAGAAGAAGTGATCTAGATTAAATCCTTATAGGAACAGGGAAGCAGTGGGCATTATTTCATGTCTTTGTGCTTTATGGGTCAGTTTTGTATCCCAAGGTTTATGGGGGCATTCCACGGGGAGCATGTGCTCTATTAAGGTAACCCTCCTAATGCTTCTCCCTGATGTTCCCGCTCTGAAATCACGCTGCATCCTGTAAATTTAACCTGGAAATATGTTCCTATTTCCCCCAGCCCTCTCTTTTCTGTGCTGATGTTTATTACCACAGCCTATATAATCTGCTGGGCCTCTGATCCCTCCATGGCAACACCGTGTACTTAACTCTGCGAGGGTTTGGGTTCTCAGACACCCTGCTCGGGCTTCCTGCCTGCTGGGAATGAGCACCGGCCCTTTAGCAGACAAGGACATCCAAACTGTCAGCAGCTCATGGGTTTTGACTCAGGTTTGATCAAAACGGACACTTTATGGTTCGATTTGGTGATATATATGTAATAAAAACCAGTAGTGTATTACAATCCTGCGGCTTCAATCCTAAACAAGAAAATAAGGATCAGGATTCATCAGCAAAGTACATTATTTAGAACCTGCATGATCTATTTTTATGTCTGAAGCTAAATATGGAGCACATAATCAGATTTATTTTATGGGGGGAAAGCGTTAAACATTTTACACCGTTTAAAAATTTAAGTAGTTTTAAACTGTTTATTTCTTTATTAATAGACTGTAATTCCACTTTGGAACAAATAGCATTCCTAATCTGCAGAAACTATAACATGGCAGATCCTGTTCTGCAGCTCATTTGCTTTATTCCTGTGTCTAAATATCAGCAAATAACAGAACAAGTCTCCACTTGTTGAAGGCTGGAGGAAAAACCTTCTGACACCATGTCAGAACTGGTGATGTGTTTTACAATTACAATAGTCACAAAACTTTCAAAATTCCCATTGTCTCAGCACTTCTCCCTTCCAGAGTGACATTGGTGTAATTTTACTCCGTAAACAATGTCACTCTTATCATAGCTGGAGTTCAACCCCAGGATAGTCTGTTTAATCACAGCAAATGATGCAACTTGCTCTTTTCTTTATTTCCTCTGCGAGTGAGAAAGCAATGCCACGTTCCCTTTCTTTTTCTGGCATTGGCTTGCAGGAACCAGCAAGAACATCCCCTCTTCTGCAATACTATGGGGAAAAAGTGAGTTTTCAGCCAAAATTCCAACTATTCTATTAGCAATATTTAAAAAAAAAAAAAATTCTGTTTGTGCCAGGCTTGTCATAAATTGTTGTGACAGTGAATGAAATGCTGTGTTATTTCCTCTGCATCGAGAAACTGAATCATTGCCCTACTGAAGCAACCAAAATTCTGCACTAAGGGTTTCCAAAGAACTGAGATGAACTCTATAATGATTGAAAGAAATGGAAAGTAGAACATACAAAGCCACAACAAGGATTCTTTTTGTTTTAAAAAGTGTGGGAGAAACTTGAGAAACTACAGAACAGCAAGTCTGATTTTTCTGCTAGACAAAATGGTAGAAAACTGTAATAAACAGAGTTGATAGACACCTGGATAAATACAGTGCAGAAGAGACAACATTGTTTTTGTAGAGGGAAGTCATATTTCACAAATCCATTAGAGTTTTTTGATGGAATCAATAAATATGTGAAGGGTGATCTGGTTTGTGCTGCATTAGATGGATTTCCAGAATATTCCAGGTAAGATTCATCACAAAAACTTTTCAAAGTAACTGAGCTGTCATGGGCTGAGAGGAAGGATCTTTCTGTGGACTAACTGCTTTAAGAAATAGAAAACAAAGGATTCTTTTTAATCTCTATTCCTATTTTAGTGTCACATCCCTAAGGAGCAGGTAACCTCCTTAGATCCCTCCCACCCTGAATTACACTGTGATTCTGTGGTTAAGGAAGCTGAACGAAGAGAAGGGGGAAAGGGATGGGATTGGATCACTGGGGCCAAAAAGGGACTTATGACACCACTCTGTCATCACTTCTTGAGAATAAAGTGCTTGTTCTGATTCAAACTTAAAGATATACATATAGATATATAGAGAGATATATAGATAGATCTATATAGATATAGAGAGATATATATAAATCTCTATATATCTATATCTATATCTCAGTTTTTCCTAACTGGAAAGGTCCTATTGAAGCTTGTCAATATCTGGAATAACTAACTGATAAGCTTTGAAAGGGAAGAAATTGGTGTTTTGGACTAAATTGTTGGTCCCTCCCACATGATTTTCATGCTGGTGCAATGAATGAAATGCTCATAAATTCTGCCCCGAGTTCATGGGACTCTCTCTGAATTCAACCCCCACCCAGATGATAAAGGTGACTGTCCAGGGGAGTCTTCTCTTTATTTTAATTTGGATGGGAATACTCAGAAAAGGTTTATCAAAGGGCCTGTGCTGTGGGAAAAGGTGGCAGCTGACAAAAGGGATCATCAGAGCAAGACCTGATGGTGCAAGCAGAGGTTAAAAGGAACGTGATAGGACCAGGCCTGTGAAGAGAATCGTTTCAGAGAACTATTTGACATCACAAAGCACTTTATTTTCTTTCCCCCACAGTAAACCTGAACGATCTTAATGACAGAAAATGAGATCCAGCAGGTGTAAACTACAGCAGTTAAATATTCATGAGCGAAAGCAAGAGCAGGAACTGAATTTAAGGGCGGGGTCAGCACAGGGTAAGATTCTTCAGGGCACTGAAGCAAAATATCTGTGAGGCTGCAGTGCAGACAGTGATGGAAGGACAGCTTGAAAGAAAACGGAAATGGCCAAAGTCAGATTATTGATAAAACTATGAGGGAGACACAGGTTGAACAATGTTCTTGAAATGTGGCTGAACCACTTCCGGGGATATGAAATTTTGTGCCAAGGAATTCAACAGAAGCCCTGGAGCAGAATTCCAATGAGAGATGAAGACGTGGAGGGGCTGACTTCTGACCTTCTGCACTTTTCCTGAGATGCTTGGTCGCTGTTGATAAACCTGCTACCTTTCTTCAAGTAAATGTCCCAGAACAGATAAATTAATAAAAGTTCTGAGGGGTGGCTCTTCTCCCTGATTTTCATCTAGGGAATGTCACTGGGAGAGGAAAGCAATCCTGAAGGTGATAAAATGGTGAGCTCGGACATTCGAAGTAAGAAAAATAAGCTGGAGAATTTAAACTGAGGCCTGGCCACGTGGCATGATTTCAAGAAACAATTTTTTTTCCTGGTAGCAGAGCAGGACTGATTCCACTCAAGTCTCAAATAACATCTTTGTGTGTCAGGACAATTTGATGATGTCTTCTAACAAGTGTCTGTTCCAGGCATTGTGTGCAAAGGTCAGCATGTCAGATGTTACCAAGGACTCAATACCTTCCAAACAGCAAAAGTTCACCTGATGAGGCCTAGAAATGCTTTGTAAAACTGGTGCTTATTAGAGGGAATCCAGGAGGGGTTCTTGCTCCAAACATTTCAGTGCATTTTGAGAACAGCACCTTCTCAAACACCTCTGAATGCCAGCTCAGTAAAAGGCTGGGGAGGCTTCCACCCCAGCAACTGCAGTTTGAAATTGCTATTTCATTTTTGCAGTTGTAGACACTGATGTTAGGCACATTCCAGGCCTATGTGTGCATCAGGGTTCTCATAAGAAAGGAGAGTTCCTCTCCAAAGGCAGGAGGAGCTCCGTGTGCAAGGATTGGGATGACCTGGGGGTGTGTGGAAGGGTCATTGGGTTCAGTTGCAAGCTCTTTCATCTGGCAGCCTTACCTGGTGTGCATCCGTGGAGGAAAGGAGGCAAATTCACTCTCTAAATGTTAACACATGAAAGAAATGAGAAAAATTGACCCTGCCCTTGAAAGATCATTACAGTAAGTGAAATAAACCACACTGAGTGTGACATGTGATGAGCTAGAAATGGAGCTGTCATCAAGAGACTTAAACCAAGGAAGTCTTAGAAGACTTTCTGTCTATCCTGGGATTCCAGATGTTACTTGAGAATACTGGCTGTCTGTTATTGACTCTGTTCTAGACGGGGCACTGCTCATATATCCCAGCCCAATGCCCTGGTGCCCACAGCCCTGAATGCATAAGGATATTCTCTCGTTTGTGAGTTAATTCTGCAGGAGAAGTGTTTGGCATCCAGCTCGTGCTCCCGATTTAATGAGCTCTGTGTAACCCACAACCAAGCAAATGTGGTTGGATCTGTTCTTCTGCTCCCCCACTCAAACGTTATGGAACGCTGGGGAAGGAAATGGAGCATTTATGACAGAATTTCCAACCTGTTTGCATTTTTGGACGAGTGTTAGTAGGATGCAGAAGCCTGGAAACAGCGGGTAATATCTTGCATTTATAAAGTATATACTGTTCCAAAGGATTCCCCAAGCATGTTATAAAACTAAATGGGATTTTCAAGAGTAAGTTTTAGATAAGAATAAAATCTGCTGGGGAGGGAACAAATCAGATGGAGAAAATCTATTGACCCATTCTTCAAAATATGTGCAGAGTGCAGTGGGATTACTTTTCTCTCCGCTGATGAAGATATTTGCCACTCTCATTTTGCACTTTCCACCAGAAGACTAAAACACTTCTAGGAGGTGGCTGTCACTGCCCTGTTCTTGTGCAAAAGGAAACTGAGGCAGGGGGAGACAGAATGGCTTTTGCCATACTGGAAATCACTGTAGAGGCAGGAGGAATATCCTGATTTTCCCAGTCCCACACCAAACCTTCACCTCCTACGGGTCTGGCCTTTGGATAACAAAGGGCAGATTTCAGTTGATATAAATCTCTGTATGTGCCCAGGAGTTAATGGAGATGGGGCACTGGAAAGCACCCGAGTGTCTGTTGTGATCCCCGTGTCTGTGTGGAGCAGATCCCTTTTGTTTTACCTTTAGAGGAAAAATTACTGATTAACTGGGATGAGCGCAGCCGTGCTCGGTCTTGGACTGTCCCCTCAGCAGGGATTCCCACAGGGATTGGACGCTCCAGGATCCAACACGCTGCTCCAGGGAGAGAAAATCCCCGTTTTACCTGTGCTGGGGCGAGACAGCTGAACTCCCCCTGCTGTGTACCTGTGGAAAGAGGAATTGTCATTGTGAGGAATTGTCCTTCTCTGCGAGGGGAAGCTTTTAGAAATGTAGACAAGGAAGCAAAAGAGATTGTTTCCATAGCTACTTAGCTTCCATCGTGGAATTGCTCCTGGGAATTATTGGAAGTCAGGAGGTTTGTCCCCCCTGTAGCCCTAGGATCCTGTACCTATTCTGTGCTTCTAAGACCAAGCATTAAAAAATTAGATACTTTTGTTCACAAATCTGAAGTTTTCTGGAAATAGAGTATGACTGAAAGCAAAAAGGAGGATGCAGTTTTGCTTGAAAATTTAAATTGTTTTCCAGCAGCTCAGCATTATTTTCAGGAAGATTTTCACCTGAACTGTGGCCAGTGGGACCTCAGAAGCACCTGAATTTACGACGACAGGAAAAGAAGTTATTCTCGTGGCAAAACATAAAATAAGGGACAAAGTCCAAGACTTTACAACAATCTGACTATGAAATGTATTGAGAAGTGTTTAAATAGATCAGCATCACAGGGGATTTAGTACTTTGGGGAAGGATTTGACCCCCTTTTTTCCTGAAGAAGAGTCTTCTCTTACCGGCGTGATGCTCCCCTTGGGAATGCTTACACATTTGGAACGACTGAATATGCTCAGAGATAAAATAATAACTGATTACACACAGTGCATTTTTATTAACACTGCAGTAATGCAGGTCACCTTCAAAAATAGATTCCTTTTAGAAAACAAGGAGAGTGGCAGTCGAGCTACGACTGGAAGGAAACAATTATCTCAAATGCTTACTGTCTATTTTGTTTTTATAAAATAATACGTTGGAATAAGTCCTCTTTTAATGACACTGAAGGGAGGTTGGAGGTTTTCAGATAAGAGGAAAAAGTTGGCATGCAATTTTCAAGCGGGATTTGTGAATTATTTGTAGTTCTGTATAATCCTCGATCTCCTTTGCAAAGTGCTGGGGCTGATACTGTTAGCCCTATTTTACAGATAATGAGAAAGTGGCATGAGGACTTAATAACTTGCCCAGGAAGTTCAGTCAAATTAATTGATAACACACAATATCAAAACAGAAGTGGATTCAGCCCCCACAAATTCCAGCAGAGACGTTTCCAAAGCCCCGCTTCATTTTGATGAGAAACTGCATCTATTTGTACCATTGCTGCAAGGCACCTATGGTTAGCATGCATTCCACCTCCACTTCTGCCTTCCTGTACTTGTGGTGGACACAAATTCCTGGATTTGTTTGTCTTTTTGCTGCTTTTGTTGTTGTTTGCTTGCATTTTGCAGGAATATTTGTATCTCCAGCACAGCTGCATGCACAGTAATACCCAAATATTTGGGGAGGTTCTGGGAGAGCAGCTCAGCAATGCCTGCCTTTGCCCTGCCCTACAGCACTGTCACCCTGTTGCACAGCTTCCTGGCACGACTCTTGCAGAAATGGCTGTGGAACCAATTAATAATAAATTATTGATCTTGGCAGCTGCTGGGCAGTTTTCCCCAGCTGTTGCTCACACTTGGACATGTCATGTTTCTTCAGTTCTGATTTACATAAGTGGCAGGATTCATCATAAAAACAAACAAGATATTTTTCTGTGTCCTTTTGGTTTGAAAATGGGAGAGTTCACTTCCAGGCTCCCTTAATTAAGGGACAAGCTGATGCTTTTTAACATGTCTTAGTGTTAATCTTAAGTTTAAAATTGTGTGTTAACTCTCTGTGGAGGTACTTGAAAGTATACTTAAGTATTTGAAATTTTTGCAGCCAAACCTGGGGTTTGGTTTTCCTGAGTTGAGCTCTCGTGGTACCACCTTGTCAGCTTGAAGGTGACCCACGGGGGTGGCCCATACAGAGACTTCAGGATGCATTAACCTAACCTGCATCGTATCCTCAGGCTCTTGGCTCGGGGCTAATGGACAGCTGATGACTCATTCCATTGCACAGACTCTGATTTTATTAAAAAAAAAAAAAAAAATTTATCCTGTCACTTTTAAAACTACCCAAACCTTACAGAATAATGAAGACCATCTGAAAGGGCTGCTGGAGCGAGGCTTTTAGGATGCAGCAGCCCTGCTTTCGACTCCCTGCCATTTTGATGCTCCCTGCTGGTAATTGCAAGAAGCATTTGAGCTATGCTTTTTCCACTTGTCTAGCTCCAAGAGCTTTGCCCACTGATTATATCCGTCCTTTCTCCTTCAGAACAAAACTGTTTGTCTCCACCTGTATGTACAGACATTTGAGCCTCCACCTCTGAGATGTGAGTACAAGTTTTGCTCTCCATTCTGGTTTTTTTGTTGTCCTTATTCGCTGGGGAGTGGCTGGATCATTTCTTCAAGAGTTAGGTCTAACAGATGGAAGCACACTTCCTGCTACAGGGATCATGCCCAGGCCTTGCTCCCCAGCAGATAAAAAACCTTCACTAACCCATTTTCTTAAAATACCCCTACTTGCCATTTGCCTGTTGTTTCTGCTCCCACAGCAAGGGATTCCTTTTGCCCCTCTGTACTTTCTTCTGCTTCTAGCTGGGTTTACCTCTGCCAAAAGTACCTTATGAAATGTGGGATGTGCATCCTGCTCTCCACAGGGGCCCATCCTGCTGAGCCATGTAGGTTCATCCCTAAAAATCTGAACTTTCTGGCCTGGGATCTCTAACTTTGTTGCCACCAGGACTTGACTCTGCTTCCACCTGACCTTTATGGCTCTTACTGTTACTTTGAAGTTGTGTCTCTTCTTCCATGCTCAAAATGAACTACTTTTAATCTGTTTGTGGTATTATTAAACCAAATCCCAAAGAGATTTCTTTCTTAGCCTCGTGGTCTGGTCTTCCCCCTTAAGCTGGCTTTGTTTGGAAGGGATCACTTTCTGCCTTCCTGATCCAAACTGATCCTGGCTCTTTCTCCACTCCTCATCCAAGCCACTGCAATCCCATAAGAAGCAGCCACAGGCCATGATGCAGCCAGATGTTTTTTTCTGAGAAGCTTAAAAAACATCACCCATGCAAGCTGCAGCCAAGAGCCTGCTCAGGATCTGGTGCTGTTGGGTTGGGAAAGCAGGAGCAAGGTTCAGGAGAGAGGCACTGTGTCATCTGCTCTCAGTATTCCTGCTTTGTCCAGAGTCCTGTGTCCGTGCTGGCTCATGCAGAGGGTGCCTGCCTGAGAACCTGTTGTCAGGTATTGTTCAATTTGTGTTTTACAGGTGACTTGGCTGTTTCTGTTTGTGGGGTGTCTGTGCAGACCCTGCTGAATGTTTCCCTGAAACTCTGACTGACCCTTACAGCCGCAGGGGGAATACCACAAACAGTGGTGCTGAAGAGGTGTGATGCTCCGGAGGTGGTTATGGGATCATGGCCATTCTCCATCGGCTGGGACCATTTAAAGAAGGTTCTGATGCTGTACATGAGTGCCAGGACTTCCCTCTGCACATGCACCCACACCCCCCCGTGCCCCAGGTTTGTGTGGATCCACGGAGACCAAGGGTTTGCTCCCAAAAATGCAGGAAAGAGGTTTTACCTCTGAAATGCTGGTCTGCTTCTAAATCTGACAGGGCTGTTATCTTTCACAAAAGGGGGAATGAATTTTCTTGTCTTGTTTAGAAGATTTCTTTCTGATTTTTTTTTCCTTATTTTTACCTTTTTATGACACTTCAAGTTAAATACCTATTTTTAAGTTGTTTGCATGTGGCAGTTTTCATATCTGAGGGAGGACGGACTTGGATTAGATGGATCTTTTCCAGTAAAAGGCTCCCTGACAATCCCTGACAGTACTGCATTTATATCTTTTCTATTACACTGCTGTTTACACTCCCCACCTCTGTGAAAAAGCAGCTCTGCAGAACGTGAGATGCTGCTCAAGTTTTCTGAATCTTAGGATAACATCAGGGAAAATTCAACAGCTTTATTCTCCAACACCCTCACACCAAATACAAATAAATGCTCAACCCCCAGGCTTACCCTGCCAGACTGTTCTAAACCCAAACCAAAGCTGAGCATTAGCAAGTGCGCTCCTCCTCACACACAGAAAAATTCTCAATTTTCCCCAAGATGAAAATTGTAATTATGTTAAGATAACACACAGCATTAGCGCGTGTTGAGCTACAACATTTATAAATGTCAGTCTGCCGACAGTTGGCAGCAATGGAGGGTTTTGATTAAGTAGGCCAAGAACACTGGAAAAACGAAAAATTCTGT
Organism: Ptilonorhynchus violaceus; assembly: GCA_013397565.1. NCBI lineage: Eukaryota > Metazoa > Chordata > Aves > Passeriformes > Ptilonorhynchidae > Ptilonorhynchus > Ptilonorhynchus violaceus. Next base: position 1,885,898 of record VZRJ01004081.1, on the reverse strand, counting down.
GGAGCCTCCTCTGTGTTGATGTGTGCTGCAGACAGAAGGGTGGGCGAGCAGCTGCCTCCACCCACGAGTGCAGCGCTGCTCCCTGGCCAGAGTGAGATTCAAGAGGATTAGAGGAGCCCAGGGTTTATTTTTGTTGTTGTTGTTTTTCAGGAGAAAATATAGAAAGGGGGAAGGTGAGAGAGGAAATATTAACAACCCAATCCCAACCAGCCACCTGCAGACTTTCAGTTTTGTTTTTTTCAGAGGGGAAGTGTCCAGTCCCCATGTGGGATTAACTGTGCGTGTGGGTCTGTAGAAATCTCAAAAGATGTTGAGCAAACTATACCCCACCTCTGTTTCATATAAAATTGGCCAGGAATTTTCTGATTAACTGGTTCTTGCTTGAGTGTCATTTCTTTGTAAGGAGAATCAAAGAAATTATGAAGGGTTTAAGACACTCCATTAGAACTGTTGCACATCCTTGGATTTATCACACGGGTGCAAGTGAGAATCTATGAGAAAATCTGCTGAGCTTCCACCTGCCTAGCTGATGACTTAGGATAACAAACCCTTTTTCTCCAGGATGATTCACCTCATCCTTAATTCCTTTAATAGTCAAGACCATGAGATGGTCCTCAGGGGCTGGACCTTCAATTCCAATCCAGTTGGAGGGGATCTGGAAAATTGTTCCGTTATTTTATAAAATTGTTTCTTGGTTTCCTGAAGGTAAACTTGAGAAGGGAAAATAATAAAATTTACACATCCCAAGGTTACAAAAGGAACATTTTGAGGAATATATAAATAAATATACCCAGGGTAATGTGAAACCCATATTCTCATCTGAAAAAGTGAAATATCTACTTGGGAATGTTCAGATTTTAGAGGTTTTCATTCTAAAACTAGATCTTGAATGTGTAGGATGGAGAGATGGTTTTAAGTCTTACAAGTGACATTACAAGTGTGACATAGATTTGGATTTTATTGCTAAAATTACCTAACTAGTGGACATTCCTAGATGATTTCAAAGGCATAGATGTCCTCAGTATGAGCTGTGTGGGAAGCCTGCAGAGATTTTAATCAGTGAAGCAAAACTTCAGGAGAGGATTCAATCTACTCTTCCCTTTTGGGACCTGGAAGTTCCTGAAGCCAATCCTAAAGTAACTGACACAGCCAAGTACAGCAGCAATGCCCAGGGATGATCTGACCAACCCTGAAAAACAACCCCTGTGGTTTGGGTTTTAATGCAGCTTTTCAGTGCAGTCTCCTTGCTGACTAAATGTTCCATCTGGCTTGGCTGGTGTTTATCCAAGAGCTCGGATTTTTTGACCTGTCAGTGCAGATGTGGGCTGGGTGCTTAATTCATATTTATTTTATTAAGCAAAAGCAGTGGAGGGGAGCAATGCCAGTTTGATAGCCCTGGAAAAGGAGGTTGGTAGAACAAATTTCAAGTCTTTCCTTAGCATCATTCCTGTCCTGCAGCAACCAATTACAAATTGCTCAGCAGTGCTGTAGGGATGATGCTTCCAATCTGCTTCAAATCAGAAAGGGATACTATTCTGTTGAACTGATACAGAGAATATCTCCCTGCCAGATGTTTATAAATATGTTTAAAAACAATAGAGACTGTTCTGCAGGTGCACAAGGTACATGTCATTTAAGGATTTCACAGAGTAGCCTGAATTGCCCATTTGCACGTGGAAAACTGAAATACCAGATGGCAGCAACCAGCCCAAGGTAACTCTGCAGAGCTGATAATTGAACCTCTGAACTGCAGTCAGTGCTCTACCCTTTAAGTTACATAAATTGTTACTGATAAATGTCACTAATAGTGCTCCCATGTCCATTAACTCACGCACTACAGCAAATTGTCTGCTCACAGTGGCACAGAAAATGTGACTCCCAACTCCTCACGATGCAGAGGTGAAGGGGGTGATGAAAGAACAAGGAGAAGGGATCTGTGATCCACAAAGCAGCCAGCTCACGGGCACTGCCCTGGGTTTGGGGCGTGGAGGGTGGGCCATGCACAGGATGCCCTGTGGATTATTCTGAAACCCGCTTTAAAGATATAAATAAATAAATCGAGAAAATGGAACCTATTGGTGGGACTGAGAAATGGAAATCAACATAAAGAATGGCAGGGGAGAACAGCCATGAGAGGAAAAACAGAGCCCAGCTTGTGTTGCTCTCTGACCTGGAATATACAGTCACGAGCTAGTCAGGTGAGAAATCTGCACAATCTTGAGAATAAAACTCAGCTGTCATCTCATAATAAAAGTGACTGGTGCCTCTGGGAATGAGGAACAAGCTCTGGCTAAGCAAATTGCAAGGGCTGTTTGTCATCACAGAATGTTGAACGTGCTTTTCATTTACTTGTTCCTTTCCCCCCCCCCCTTTCAAATTGCACCCATAAGTCATGGGGGGGGAAATCTCAATATTCAGCTTCATTAGACAAACTTATTCTTTGAAATTCAGGGCAAGGAGCATATGGAAATTTCTACAGCAAAGAACAGACACTGTACCCAGAATAAAAATCAGCGCTGTGCAATATTGAAATGAGTGCCATTATGGGTTATTTTGAGTCAGACCATGATATGATTGAAATTCAATTACCTCTTCTGCTTTGAAGGGCCAAGGAGCTTGGAGAACACAAAGTTAGACCGTGAGGATTAAGAGAACAAAGAGTCCATGTTGATTGTTGTTCTTGGTAATCCTCTGCTGGCTTGATGCTGATGACCTCTCCTGAGAGCCCTGGGGACACAGACAGTAAATGCTGTTTGTGCCAGGGCTGTGCAGCTGGCCCCTGTGTTCAGACTGCCTGATCAAAGACAGGCTTTGGGCAATTGATCTCTTAAGTAGCCAGAACATCTTTGGTAGAATCAACCTTGTTTGCAGCTTGCCCTGAATGTCTGATTTGTGCTGAAAACTTGTTGAGTAAATGACTTTAGATCTAGTTTGCATATTCTTCTTCTTCTTTCAGCCTGAATTTCTGCTTGTCTCTGTTCAAAGGCTTTTTTCTTCTTTAGCTGGAGTATAAATCTTGTCATTAACATGGGATGTGGAATTGCAGGGAGAGCAGTCAAGTGGTGTGGACTCAAACCACACTGCTTTGATGACAAAATGGGTAAGACACTGAATGCTCAAAATTCCATGGCTGTGGCCTCTCACCGTGCTGGGTGACAGCAAGACAAACACTCCAGTCTGGTGGTCAATGGGGTTCACTTTTTTTATTTATAACACAAATTGTTTTCTTAAAATTTTGCTATGGCTTTTTCCAATGATGATTTCTATCTCTCAGCCGAATTGGCATTTCCCATTCTTCAGGAAAATCCTTGCACATTCCCACCAGGATGAAGTCAGAGTAGCAATTCCAGTGTGGAAGCAGAGGAAATCTTGAGTTTGTAGCCAGCAGAAGTTGAGCTTGAAGAGAAAGCTTAGGCTGAGATTTGTGTTGCTAAGGGGATAATGCATTTGTAGCAGATTTATTCTTTGCTTCCTCCTCTGTAAGTATTTCCTAACTCACATTTTTAATATGAATCCTGTTCCTTTCTTACACCCCCTTTTAATGCATAAATGTGATTATCGGTATTTTTTAAAAATAATAACTCGTAATGATCGCAGCACCATAATGGAAACAAACTGAATTTGAATTCCATTTTGGGGCCCATTCCGTGTAAAAATGGGCTTCAGGCACAAATGCAGTCTTTGCACAGGCCCCCACACTAACAGAGATAGAACGCAACATTTTGTTAATGGCTCTAAAAGCAACTGTAGCAAAGCAAACCCCTTTAGGGTAGAGAGATGTGTATAATTAGAGCTGTAGATCTCAGATTAAGTCATTTGTCTTTGACTCCTTACGGGATGCATCGTCCTGTGGCCCTGCGCAGAGCCTGCACTCCAGCAATGGCACAGAGGCAATTGTTACAAACGCCTTTGCCTTCTCTGGAAATTAGGATTCAAATTTTGTCCTTTCGAAAGCCCAGCAAAGAATGCCTCTGGAATTACCATTCCATAGGTAGCGAGGGATTATTGCCGCATCCATTCCCTTCAGCTCGCACCAAGGGCTGTTCCTTGCGTGCTCCCTTCAATCACCATTCCCCCTTGGAAATGCGTGGCCTGTGGCTCGCTCCCCTCACCGTGGTACCAGTGCTTTTTATTTTCCAAGACAGGCACAAGTTCTGCAGCCCAGGCTCGCTGGAAGGTTGCTGTGTTAAAATAGACTGTGCTGCCCCTGAAAATTGAGAAAATAATAAACAGTTCTTCACTACAAACTCAATAATAATGCCTCACAGATGGAGTGGGATGAAGGAGCGTGTTTCATTTGGGTTATTAAATTCAGACAGGATTTTAGGAAGACCTTACTCCAATTTCCATGAGAGTCTGGCTCCTTCTGTCTGGAAGCACCTGAGCACAGAGCCACAAAAATTCTTAGAAGGCAAGAACCTGACCCATTTTTACACGGATCCTTGTAGTGTGTGACTGTGTCACAAGCACTTTGCCTGCTCTCTGACCCCACACTGTGCTGAGTTCATTAGCACTGGCAGAGTTGCCTTCTGTGCCTCAAACTGCTGCAAATAACAGATGAGATTGGGACTTGTTGAAATTCAAGTTACATCACTCTTATGTTTTCTCTACGGCCTGATGCTCCCGTGATCTGCTCTCACACTCACGGGCATTTTGCAGCAGCCAGCAAGGTCCATGGCATTGCTTCCAGCGACTGAGAAACCCAACTTTCACAGCCTTTACCTGTGATTTACAGCATTTCCATTTGTTTATGAGAAATAAAGCTCACAGGTGGTCATAGAGAAGGAATTTCAAAGAGGATAACGTTTTCCATTTTCCAGTCTCAGAGGACTCTTCTGCTGAGCAGATCTCAGTGTCAAGTGCACTTTTTGGAGAACACTCAGAATGTATTTTAAAAGTTCCTGGTATCTTTTACTGCTCTTTGTTCTTTGGCTCAGTGAATGCATAAAAACCAGGCAGGTACTGCCTTTTTCTAAAGACTCCCAGAGCACATCAAAGAGGACTAATTATCTTTAGAAAAGCACTCGCTCCCGTTGTAGAAATTCCCAGCTATTGTTGTCAGACTGAGGAGTAATCCAGCAAAAAACTTCAGTGTAGCTGAGGACAAGTGATTGTGTTTCAAGGATTACAGGCAATTTAAGGCATGGTAGGAATGCATTTCCTTTTTTTTTTTTTTATTTTCAGCTATTTTCCAGTTACGAAGTGCTCCTGTCCTGGCATGAACATCCGCATTCATTTGGCAAAAAAACACATTTCTGATAGAACAGCAAATTCTGTGATGGTATTAAAACCTTATTTTTTCCATTCCCAAACTTGTATAGACAAGAAAGAGGAAAATTATGTCATCTCTGATGTTGCAATAATCGCTTTTTGTCCACTCTTCATTCTTTTTGTGCATTGAGGCACTGAACAACCCAATAGTGCCTCATGTTCAAAAAGCACCATTTTCACTGAGTGCAGGACTGTGAAGGATTTTCCAGCCAGTTTCTCCTCCATACAAAGACAAATCTTGATACAAGTTCATTCACTGAGTTATTTTTTGATGTCCAGGCCTATTTGTAAGAAGTGCTAGGGATCTTCAGCTCTCCATGTGATAAATAGAAGAGCCCTCTACTGATTTCAACCTTTCTTCAGGTCAGGCTCCTTAATTAAGGACATTAATATCTCAACTGGAGTTTCTGTGATACTCTGTCACACTCCTGCAGGAAGAGAAGAGGTCACAGAATTGTCGTGTTCCCCCTGCCAGTTATGGATGTGCATCAGCTGGGGGAATCATGTCCACACAAGAACAGAAAGCTGCTGTTCTTATTTAACCCTTCTCTTTTTTTCATTCTCTTTTCATGAATTGGTGTTCACCTACAACCTAAAGAATTATTCAGAGGAAGGGAGAAAAGTGGAAGTAAAAAATGTTGGCTGCTTAAAAAAAAAAAAAAAGAACAAACTTTAAAAAAATATTAAATATCTGGTGAGTCCTAACAGCAGAACACTGCAGGGTACACATTAATGACCCTTTAATGCACTTCTCAGGTGGTAAATGGCCCATTAATGCTCCCTTGTCAGGTCAGCTTGTGTAATTTATTCAAATTCACAGCCAGGGCAGGGTGAAGGAGGGAAGCAACACATAGGAATAGGGTTTGGGACATAAAAATCACAGGTCTTGCCCTTTCACGGGGGTGATTCTTTCCAGATGCCTTTCAGTGATCTCTTCTCCCCAAGGAATGGAGCCAAACAGGGTGCCTGTCACTGGGACAAGTGTGAGCCATTGACACCCCTAAGCACAGAGGCTGCTTTCTCCCATGTGCTTGTGCATCCCCTTTTCACATGAGCCTCATCCCTTCCATGAATAATTTGTTCCCTGGGCTTTGTCCACAGCAATTCCATTCAACAGACCCGAAACATTCAGAATGGCCTTATATCTTTCATAGGCATGTCCTTGTCCAGGCCACAGCACACGAGACTGGACAGGGCACCAAGGTATTGCTGGTGAACCTCCTGCTCGTGGGGGTCAGCGCAGGCTGAGACTGCCTGGCGACATCCCACTCTTTCCTGAGCCTGGAACGCTGTGGCTGTTGCCCAAGCCCATGGTGATGGTGATCTCCCAAGCCTGGACCCTGAGGGAGGTCTGTGCAGGATTCCCAGGCTCCCCAGCTCCCCCTGAACCAGCGTCTGTGGCACAGATGATCCACGGATTCCTGGAGCATGGGAAAATACACCTGTATGGTTTGTGTCAGATGTTTGCCTCACACATTCCTTAAAAACTGCAAAGACAGAGATTCCCCAGCTCCCCACACAATCTATTTCAGGGCTGAGTTGTCCTTAGTTTTACAGAGTGTTCCCTGTGTTTAAGCTAATTCTCCCCCATTGCAGATGCAGCCCATTACTATTACTCCTCCCTAAAATAAGCACACAAAAACTGCTTATTCCTCTTCTCTTTGCTGCAGCCTTTTAAGTGCTTTGAAGACTGTTATCCTTTCTTTCAGCCGTCTCCTCTGCAGACTGCACAGCCCCAGATCTTTCAGCCTCACCTCCTAAGTTTAACACTTTGATCTTTCTCACTGCAGGAATGAGTCAACTTTTTACCTGAAGTGTAGTTTCCAAAGCTCCATGCACTTACAGGAGAGTAGGGAATGACTTGGCTGTCACACGGCTTGGAGCTAAACCACTGTTTGTGTTTTCTGTGTGGTTTGTCAAACTTTTGGTTCATATTCTGCTTTTGACTCTCTATAATCTCAGATTTATTTTTTTTTTTCCCCTTTCTGCACAAAAGGGACTGGTTTGCGTCTTTCACTTTGCGCTTCTAAAAAATGGTTGGGCTTGAATGTAGAAATTTGGATTTGTTCTTTGTGGGCTACACCCTTTTTCATGTTTCTTTATTTATTCACCTCTTCAGCTAAATAGATGGTAATAAACAAGAGGAAGACAGTTCCTAGCTCACCACATTAATTTCCACAGCCACACTGTGACCAGAGCTGAAGAAAATCATTGTCTCTCTCAGGCTTTAAGTGAGGAGTTTTTTATTTTAACATTTTCATAACTAGGTAACATTACCTTTGAATTTTCTTTACATATAAACTGTAAAACTGTAGTAGTTCCTCTCTCAAATTCTTCAGTTATAATGTCAAAAAAAGTGAAATCTCTTGACAGTGCTGTTGATCTTTTCTTCCTTATGAAGTTGGGAGAAAAAAACCCAGTATTTCAGGTAGCAAATATTAAGTTTGACTCATATTTTAGATGTGGCAAAAACTCTTGTTTTGCCTACGAAGAGCTAGAGTAAGAGTGATGTGAATCCTGGTGATGTTAAACACTGTAGCAAATCCCCAATTTAGTGGATCCAGGTTTTCGAACATCTTTGTTATGATCCTGCAGGTTATCACCTTGTCAGCATGTGTGTAGATTTTGTGGTTACAATAGGATAAAGCTGCATCCTCCACAATGAAAGCCTGCAGAAAACTGCCTTCACTGATGTCGGGTTACTTTCAAAAGTAAACTATTTTTGTTACAACTCCTGATTTCTGTCAGGGATAAAAAATGGCACCGCTTTTAAAACAGATTGTGACAGTGTCAGGGTGTGTGATCACTCACTAGAGAGAGAGGCTCTGTGCTGCTACATGTGCTCCTAATATTAACATTTTCTGATTTTAAACACTTTGCTTAGTAATGCTGAGCAGGGGTGTTTGAAAAAGCAGAATGTGTTTGACCATTGCTGTCCCTTTCAGAGCCCCTAACAGCTGAGCAGCTAAATCCCCTCTGAGGGATGTGGGAGGATGATCCATAGCTCATTGCTGTGCTCTGGAACAGTGGCCAATGGCCCACGACTGGCCCACAGGAGCATATTAAATACATTTTGGCTTGAGTTTTTTAGGAATGCCTGGTGACAAAGAAATACGGGTGCCTGACAGACACTTAGCACTCCCCAAAAAAACCAGAAAGTGTGGTCTTCTGCCAACGGCAGATTTTTCACTTCTGAGTTTAAATCAGCTTGGATAAAGATTTTCCAGATGAGCCCTGCCTGGTGGATCTCTTACTGTAACACACACTTGGGATGTTAAATCCTCATCTTTACCAGGCAGTCAGATGCATGTTAGCACTATAGGTGACTGTTCCAGCCAAGGACTGAGCCATATACATACATATATGTGTTTATATGTGTTTTAGGGAGTTTGGAGGGCAATTGTGCGAGCTACAGGGAGATCTGAGCTTTTGGGACATCACATCCATATAACGTGTTCAGCATCTCTTTGTTCTCTCCCTGTGCTCTCCGTGCATGGTGGTGGCAGAGGGACAGCCAGAAGGGTGCTGTGGAACCTGCTGGCATCCCCAGGGATGCGGGACTGCCAGGAGGGGCCCAGGGAAGCTCGGGGAGCGGCACCCACACCCTCCTAATGGGGACAGAGGGAGGAGGGGGCCTGGGCAAGCCAAGGAGAAAACAGCGTTGTCTGTGTGGGATTCCAGGCTGTGTCAGAGCCATCCCTCCCCGCAGGGAGCTGTTCCATCTGCTGTCTGAGCAGAAAGCAGCCGGGTAGGTGGGAGAGGAAGTTCTGCACCTTGGGGAAGCTGCTGTCCTGAGCTCCTGAAAAACACGTGGGACAGCATGGCAAGCTCACCCTGTGTCCTATAATGGGAAAGGAGCAGCAGCAAGTGCAATGGAGGAGAAGAAATGCAAAGAGGCAGCCTGGGGGGATCCTGGATCGGGCAGGAAACAGGGTTTTCCCTGACCTTCTTGGAGCTGCACCAGCTCACGTGGGAGCGGGACTCAGGTAGAAAACCCCTCCACAAACCAGCCCCGGCCCACTCCAACTGGAGCCACTTCAGCGGGAGCCTAGAGGCAAACTTCCCGTCCTGGCAGCGCTGCTAACCACTGACAAGGTGCCTTTTTTTAGGGGTTGGGGAGGGCACTTAGCCAAAGGCATCCTACATTCCTTCTGCCGAGCGCGAAGGTTGCCAGAATTAGCGCACGTACAGAGTGCACAATAAGCCATTCCCCGCTTGATATGCCAAGAAGGCTGAGGGATCTGTGAATTATGCCGCTAGAAGGAAGCGCACACCCAACATCTTGTCCATCAAAGCAGAAAACACCTCTAAAAGGCAGCAAGAAACTGTTTAAAACCAGCAGCAGAAGCGTGCAAATAAAGCCCCGCGCTCGCGCAGACAGCTCCGCGCTCCCTGCCAAGAGTGAAAAAGCAGCGCACGCCAGAGCCTGATCGAGCTCTCCAAATCCACCCCGCGAGTGCCTCTGCAGCGGCTCTTTCCCCGGGAATGCGAAATTCCGGGAGCTGTCTTGAGGGACACATTTCACAGCGCCGCTACCGTAGGTACAGCGCGGAAATTGCCGTAGCCGGAGCAGCCCCGCACGGCTCTTTGCTCCGTTTTGCAGGGGTAATAAACATTAGCTGAATAATTCAGGCTGAAGTAAAAAGGCCCCATAAATTCTTTTTTTTTTTTCCCGTTGACAAACAGTTATTTCTGTCATCCGCAATAACTGTTTTTAAGGATGGCGGAACGAAGCCGAGTTTTCCGTTTATGAGTTTCAAACTTCCTTTTGTTTGGGAGGCCTGATTTATTCAGGCTCCAGCGACGCTTCGCTGTGGCGGTGTTTGAAGCCAGGATTTGAGGAAAAACATGATCCATTGGCAAGAAAAAGGAGAGAGGAGAGATGTATTTATTTTTCAAGCAACTGGCCCAATGTTTTAACAGTCAGGGGAAGAAAGGAACTTGATTTCTTACAAGAAATCTCTGTGATTTTTATATATTCATCTGTGAATCTGACTGGGAAGCTCACGGATGTGAAAGAGGATTAGGGCTTCTCATTCAGATGCAGGTGGTCAAAAAGTTTTTTCTGAGATAATAAAATTAAACTTGTAAGAAAACTGATGAAAGATCCAGGTTCATTGTGCCTGAAGAGAACATTTAGAGAACGAGAGACAAAACGGGTTCAGAGGACATTGCTCTGGGCAGGTAAAACCCTGTGCCCAAATAGCAAATGAGAGATGCAGGCAATTAGTTAAAGCATCATGGAAAAATGACCAAGTTCTACACTAATGTATGCTGTAGGCAAAGGGAGGTTGAATAGAAATAATACAAACCCTCCTGTTTTGTTCCATATTTGATCCTACCTCACTGTGTTCACTTACTTGAACACAGTTTCTTGTATTGCACACCAGAGCATGCGGACTCTCCCCTGGGTGTGACATTGCAACCAGTCTGGGGCTTGGCTTTGGTCACCCAGGTAGGATGAGCCACAATGATTAACAATATGCATTAATTCTTGGCTCTGCTTGTCCTTAAACTGATGACTCCACATATCCATCCCACAGCTTTTGGCATTGGTTGTGACCTGGGGCCTCCTGGATGTAAACAAGAGCAGCAAGTATTCCAGGGCTCAATAATAAATATTGTACTTCATGGCTCAGTTTTTAGCTTACGTGATACATTGTTGGAGATAGAAACTGAAAACTTACAAAAGGAAATGGAAATACACATTTACAATGTTCTCTTTAATTGCAGAGATCTAGTATCTTATTACATCTTTATTTCCATGAGTATGATCAAAATTCTGCCCTAAGTCTGGCAGCAGTGGGGTCCTTGCCTTCTGGGTGAGACCAGGACTGCCAGGCAGAGCTGGGTAGAGTTGAAGTGCCTTTAGTGAATAATTGCTTTTTGGAAAAGTGAAGTCTCCTGCCTGTGATCTTGAGTTTCCTGCTACTGGGCAAGTTTGTGATCTGTAGGAGATGTGTTGCATGAGCTCACTGGAATGCGGTCGGGAAGCAGAAGGAATTCCATGGCACGCAGTCTGCAGCAAGGGCTTTAATCTATCCTGAAGTCACTTGAAGCTCTCTCTTTTCCCTCTTCACACTCCCTTTCAAACACGAAGCAGCCAGCAGAACGCACACACACACACACAAAATGTTCACTGAAACCTCTCTGTGATATTCTTTGGAAGTTTGATGGCAGAAGAGCAAAGCTGGGATGTGAAGCCCCTCGCTGTCCCTGTGCACACAATCCTGGCACGGCCACGCAGCCACAGCCCAGCCACAGAGTGGCTGTAGCCACTGTTTGCTCCCACTCCCAGGGATCTGCTATTCCCAGGATTAAGGCACCACGTTCACTTCATGCAGCTTCATGGGGCTGAGGGGGTAAAATAGTGGAAACAGAGATTTTTTTCTGAGTGCAGAGGTTGGCTGTGATGCTGTGACATTTTGTTGTAGAGCTGGCTGCTTTAATGAGCACGTGAGCCAGGCTTCAGTTTAAATCAAACCTTATTCCCTTGTGTATCCCTGCTGCCTCTCCAAGGCGCAAATCCCTTCCAAAGGTTATTAGTTTGAAACACTTTAGGGGGTCCATCCCTGCACCAAACCTGTGACTGCCTGCCTTACTTTGGTGGCAATAGACAAAGAGAGAAAAGCTCTCTTTGATTATTTTTTTTCCTTTATGTGCTGCTTTGTAAGTAGTTTTCCATCCAATTAATCCCACTAGGTTTCTAATTGAAGTGGTGGTTTGCATAAATATTAATCAGTCACTAAGAAACATGAAGGGTCAGGGACATGCCAAACGAAAGAGGATGTTTGGTGCCTACTCTGATGTATTTCTGCTGAGCTCTCCTATTGCAGAAAACACTCGTATTATGTTTCCCTGGTATGTTTTTGTTGAGTCTTACTGGTAATAGCAATGTAGGTAAATCAATTATGTAAGTGTGTAACTTGTTCTGGTTGTCCCTTAATGCCATCGCAATGGGAAGTGAGTGGCTGCATATTTTCTGTGTTGGTCTGGTCTCTCAGTTCCTCTCTGAGTAATGAATGGAGAAATATTTCCTCACTCTCCCCAGTGCAATATGTGGTGAGGACAAATAAATTAAAGCCTTGGAGCCTTTGTATGAGTAGGGGCCATATAACCTGCTATAGGAAATTGCAGAGCAGTGTTCTTGGACCTCACCTTGGCTGTGTAACTTGTTTGTTGCTGGCACAAATTCAGCTCCAAACTGAGAGTTTCAGATGCTTTGCTCTACGGGATTGTTTTGATTTCAGTGTCCATGGGATTGATCTGACCACTTCATTAGAATCCTCTACCTTTGTTAATTCAGTTCTTTAGAAATTAAGGCTGAAAATGACGGAAAGGTACCGCCCAGACTAAGGCTTCTCTCTTTGTTATCAGTACTTAACTACAGAAAAGTGATTTCCTGCCCAGAATTGGCAATGCACTGGAATTTTGTCTTGTCCTCACTTCTCCCTGTGCTGTCCTGAGGCACCCAGGCTGTGAGCAGGAAGGAGCTGGGTGCTTTGATGAGTAAATGCAGTCAGAGCTGGGTAAGGACTCTTTGAGTTCCGCAGGGCTGGGGACAAGCAAATGTGCAAATCCAACCTCAGCAGGGTGTGAGGGCAGCTCCACACTCAGATTGATTCATCACAAAACTAGAAAAACTTCCATCTGCCTGACAGCTAGAGAAAAACAAGAGCTTATTAAAAAAATACTCACGGTTTCATACCTCATCCTGCTCTTGGGACTAGGCTGCAATGAGCTGGTCTTGATGCCACGTTCCTGTGCAGTACCAGGATGGCAGCACGAGCAAGATGCACTTTGGTGAGAGAAAGGGGCAGAGCTGGTTGCTGTAAGCCCAGTGGAGCTGATTTCCTATGGATGGTCTTCAACAACGTTGGACAAGGTGGAGAAAAGCGATGAAATATCAAAGCTGAAATGTTAATATTTAAATATCACTTTTCCGTCCATCCTTGTACTCCGAGGATGTAGGAAGTACATTCCCACTGACAGATCCCAGACACAGATCCCAGAGTTGTCCCCATTAGGCTTTCCCCTGCCGTTGTTAAGCTCAGTAAAGTTGCAAACACTGTTAAAATTAAGTTGCCAGAGGAAAATGGTTGTGACGCATCCGTTTTTACAACTCACCCTGTGGTGACACCAAACAGCCCCAGAGGCACCCAGGGAGCACAAACACCACTGGAAAGGGGACAGGGAAAGAAGTTTCAATTTTTCTTCTGCTGAAATGTAGGAGTTCTGGGGAAACACAGACAGTTCGGGGATATTTGCCTTCCTTCAGGCGTGCCATCAGCTCTTGTAGAAGCTTCAAAACAAAACTCACTGAACTGACAGCACTTTGTTTGCTGCTGCGGTGAGGAATTAGGCTGCTCCTGGGGGAGCATTTTTTAACATCCTTGCAATGCAAGGCTGGAGAGAAGCCTCAGAGCACTGTGTGATGACAGCCAGTCCAAATCCTCAAACGTGGGAATGCTGTCGCCTGTCGCTGCGCAGGAATCACCTGAGAGGACATTAAAATGGAAATTTTGGAACAGCCAAAGAGATAAAACCACGATATGATAGAGCTTGTCAGCTACTAATCTGATATCTGCACACATACATGTTGTGTGTCTCCTTGTATTGAATCACTCTGTGCAAGTATTTAGCTGCTAAATAAAACAGTGTATGGCCATCATCAATAGACCAGCACCAGTTTTCCCTTCCTCATAGTTTCAAGTTATCATCAGGCCCCTTCACAGCTCAGTGATTGGTTTTGGTAGATCTGGGTAATCCAGAAGGTAATTTTGGTTTGGTTTGAGGTGCTGTGTAAAACACTAGCACAAGTTGTACCAGGGATTTCGAGTTAAACTCAGGTTAGAGCTGTCACTGAGCTGCCCCACCAGTGGTTCTCACTCTGACAAAAATGAGTCCCTGAGCGTGCACTTGGAAAAGTTACAAATTTGCAGCTATTTGCTTAACAAGGTCGGAACAGAAAGTTGAGTTCCAAAGGGAGCAGTTGTTCTTATGGTTAGAAAAAAAATCCAAACAATACCAGAAACAGACAAACAATGCTTCTAAAGTGTCAGACTGCACAGTCCACTGGGGTCAGCACGGGGCTGGGCTTGGGGAGGGGGAGGCCTTGCGGGTACAGGTTGATGCTCCTGGTGGGAGATGCCTTCAAAATGCTTTTCCCATGCCATGAAATCCTGGGAAATTTCTAAAAGCCTCACTATTTTGCCTTCACAAAAGCATCTTGAAGGAACTCCGGGAGCTTGGTCATTGGGTCACCCTGCAGGAGCCCAAAGATCCAAGTCTTTAGTCCCTGAAGCTGAGATTTGAACCTGGCTCTGCTCTAATTGCTGAGTGTCTCCTTCACCAGCCCAGGCAAGAATATCACTCACAAAAACATTTTATGGCTTTGACAAATGTTCGCTTATAGATGAAATATATTTTTGCCAAAAAAAAAAAAAAATCACAAGCCGTTTTTCCCCTTGGCTCTGCCGTTCTTTATTTCTCTCTGCTTTCATCTCCAAGCCTCCTACCCTTTTTCTGTCTTGTCTATTTTGATTCAGCCCATGCCCTGAGTGACTCCTGTCTTGCTGTGTGCTTGTGCAGTGTCTATCACAACGGCTTTCAATCTGTTAGCACCCAGAGGCATTAACATAATGCAGGTAATAAGGTCTAAATTTAACTTGCTCACAACTACTTTTACCCACTCTAATATGCATCACACTCTTCGACTGACAGGCTCAAATTGCATATAATAGCTGCCTGGCTGCAGTGCACAGACAAAGAAGGTGATAGAAAGCATTTACCTCCATTAAAAAAAAAAAAAAAATGTTTTTCCCATCCAAAAACCTCAGCTTCGTTTTTTCCCGTTGCTTTCAGAAGCTTCTTGTCAAGATAGATTTTCCTTCCACTGTGATGACATTAAATCTCATGGCTGCTATAAAATATGCTTTATGAGTTATTAAAGGATGTTACAGCAGCTGAATCGGGCAATCATTAAATAAATATTGCTAAATAGTTTATTAAAAGAAAATTTAAGTGCTTGCCATTTTTACTCATCCTCCCTAGGAAAGCTGATTTTATAGGTTTTCTTCCTTTATCTATTTTTATGATCTGGAATAAACTCTACAAACTTCATGGTTCATCCAAATATCTGTAAGAGGCTTAATTGATGAAGATCCCCTTTGAATAAAAAATAACTAAATAACACGTTCCTAATTTTCTCTGTTTAGTTCCATAAGTATCCTAAATTTAAAGCTCCAGAAAATTAACTTGAAGTCCTTCAGCCTATAATTCTTTGCTTTTATAAGTTCTAATCACGGAGGTTACCAGTAATAATCAAATTATGGATGGAAAATTAGGAAAAAAAGTGATTCAGTTCAAAAAGGACAAAAAGACTGATTCATAGGGAGCAATTTGTAAGGGTTCATTTGCACACCACACACTGGCTTTAGTTCTGGGTGAAAATCTGTGCTCTTGCTTAGCTCAGCGTTCACTGTGTGCTGTCTGCTGTGACCCCCAGAAAGTCCTTCTGTGAACAGGAGAACAAACCCAGGAGAGTTTCCAGAAAATTTGTGATGATAACTTCTTAAGCTTCAGCCACCTGAAAATACCAAGCACATCACCCAGCTCCCTTCGAGAGCCAATGGGAGGTTCCTAAAACGCAGGGATAATCCTTTGGAAGTACCTCCCCTCCTCTCTCTTGCCCATGGAGAAGGCTGATATCGGTTTAAGCTGGATCCCGACGTGAGCAGCCGGCTTGGGAGGCACCTCAATCTCATGTCAAATGAATTTACACTCCTGTTGTGCCTTCTCAAAGATAAGGGCAAAGCGCAAGAGCAGGCAGTTCTCGGGCCAGGCAGCCAGGTTCTGTGCAGCAATGTCATTTTGTCTGTCACAGCTGGGTTCATCCTCTGCTGCTGGCACCTGAAAGCACAGGTGACCTCAGCCAAATTCCCAGGTCAGGGACGCAAAGTCTGGCAGCAACCATTGTGCTGCTTTGGTGTTCCCAGGTAGAGACCACAGCAGCTTTCTCAGCACCAGGGCATTGAAGACCCAACATGTCACCATAGTTACCCAAAGAGCTGCAGAAAGCAGGCCCAGATTGTGATTTCTCTATGTTGTGATATTTTTTGGTTATTTTTTCCCCTAGGTACTGATGCTTATTCCTTAATTCACTCTTTTTCTGAAAGTCTCATGGCTGTGAGGTCCATTTGCAGCTGCCACACCTTTGCTAACCCCATTTCCCCTTGGATTACACCAATGTCTGGTGCTGCAAGCTCTTGACCCTCTCCAAAATTCAAACACACAGCGATTGGGTCCATCCCCTTCATCCACAGCTTCTCTTGTCCATCTCTAACACAATTTAATCTCTCCTGGCTCTCTTCCATTCGATTGTCTTCTATTTCAATGGGTCCAAAAATAGCTCCTGCATATTTAATTATGCTTCACTTCACTCAGTTCCTTCCAATCCAGGGCTCTGTCTGCTCACAGACTTCCCATTGAGGCTGGCCCGTGTTCAACCCATCACACACCCAGCCCACACGGACTGGAAAAGGCTGTTATCTTGTAAGACTGGGAGCCTGTGCAGCAAAGCATTGCTGGCCAAAATTAGGTCAACAATGTCGTACAAGTGCCTTACAGTTCATGATAAAATTGATCATTAAGAGCCAGGGAAGCAGGGTATAAAAGCAGACAGAGAAGCAAAGGAGTAATCAGAAGAATATTTCCCTTTCCTCTTTTAATAAGCTATCACTTATCCTTGTTCTGTTTTGATCCCTTTGGGGCATATATCTTGTGCAGGGAAATTTAAAAAAAAAAAGAAAGAGAGAGGAAAGTAATAATGAAATAGTGCATGTGTTTAAATATGTGCAGGAGAAAGGAAACATCACAGAATTGCTCACTAAATCCGTGATGAAATGGAAGAAGAACAGGCTTGTCAAAGCAATAATTAAGTTCAGCTCCAGAGGGCTGTTTGTGTTAAATCTGCTGGGTGTTCTTTCAGGAAATGGTCTCTCTGGAGGGCCCTGATACAGAAGCCCATGGAAGTCAATGGCAGTTTTCCCACTGACCCAAACAGTGAAACCCTAAAAAACAGCTTTGTGTGTCTCGAGGTTATCACCACGATAATTTGATTTATTGGTGTAGCACCAGTGTCTGCTGTTAACTCGTGTTCCAACAGAAGTAAAAGATGTACCAACACCAAACAAAGTCCCTGTGTTGAAAAACATCTGTACAGAAAAGGAGCTCTCCTTGATCCTACAAACAATCACACGTTGATGAATATATTTACCTCAGCACAATGGGATGCACGTCAAGGGAATTCCAACAAACACAGGGAGGTGCTGGAGGTGAAGTGAACCCTAATTCAGCTATTTGAACATCCTCTGCAAGGCAAACATGTTCATTATTCATGGATTTACAGAGCTCTGAGCCCCGGGTATTTGACCCGCCTTGCACGAGCTCCCCATCTCAGATGAATGCAGGTCCTCTTTTCTTGCAGCATAAATATGAATGGCCCTTTAAACTGCTGCAGGTGTTTGTTTCCTCTGAGATGCACTTTTCATTTGCTGCATTAGTGGGGTGGATGAGTGATAGCACTTCTTTAATGCTGTGGGATTAAGTACAGGAGCAGTGCAGGGGAAACGGGAGGGAGCTGAAATAGAGTCTGGGATACTCCTTTGAGTCTCCCATAGAACGAGTTCTCAGGGAAGGGACAGTCTCCAGCCACCAAAGGACGTGATAGTTGGTAAAATAGAAACATACAGCAGCAGCTGACTAACCTGTACCAGAAACCAAAGGGGTTTTCTGCCACCTGTATTGGTTAAGGGCTGGAGACTCTCAGCATCCGCCCAGGATGCTCTGTGGGCTCGACCTGAAGCCTGCTCAATCCAACCAAAACACGCTCATTGGTCTCAGAGGATGATGAAGGAAGTTTGAAGCCTTTTTCTTCTGTTAAATTCAGTTTTTAATCTCTTGTCTCCACTGTGTGTGAGCTGCCACCATTGGCAGGTGTGTGCTGAGCCTGAGAAGCGTGTGCTGGCCTTGCCCCCCAGCCCGACAGAAACGTCAATTAGGCTGGGGATATGACAACAAAAGAGGAGTGTTAAAGAGCCATCACATTTTTCAAAAAAATGTGAGAAAATTAATGACAGAAGATACTTAATTTTTTTTAGCCAAAAGGGTGGAATTTGAAGCGCAAAACTTTGAAAGAAATCACTGTGATCATATCAGCCTTCTCAAGCTGCCAAACTCTGCAAAACCTGGTGTGGTGCATACACAAAGACCAAAAAAAAAATCTGCTTTTTTCGTTCCCTAGAAAATCTGTGGAGGATGTCTATCCTGAAAAGATAATAATTTGAATTAACTATTGATGTCGATTAATTAAGTATCTCAAGAAATACTTCCCAGAGCACCCACGTAGCCAAAGCTGTTGAAGGAAGCCTGGGAGATATTTATTACCCATCTTTGACCTTCCAGAGGCCAGGGAGAAAAAGGTCAGGATGAGGCCACTGGTTGGGGCTCCCAGTGCAGCTCTGATGAGCACAAACAAATGGCAGGGACAGGGAGAGGCTGTGGGAATGCAGGAACAGGGAGCTGGCAGGGGAGAGGGGATGGTCCTGAAGGCTCTCCAGGAGAGAAGGATTAGGAGGCACCAAAGTGCTTCGTGCAATGAGGACTTCCAGTTGAATTTTTTTGTTGGGCATGACCCCATTTTTCTCTGTTATTTGATAACTTCTCCAAAACTTTCATTTAATATCTTTCAGTTAATATCTATTTTCCTTTCTGGCACCAATTTCACTGCTATTAGAGGAGATTTTGCTTTCTTGTTGTGCTTTTTCCCTGGCTTTTGATGTAATTTAGGAGTGTTTTGGAGAGGAGAAGGGCAGCAGAGCACCTTTAGCATCCCTGGAATGAAATGCTTTGCTCTGGTACACTGCAGATGCCAAGAGCATCGTGCTGGCAGTGGAATGAAGAACCCTGGGAACCACAGGGAAGCAGATTGGAGCTCCTGCCCTCTGCCTCACACACAGCCCAGTCCTGCCCTGGGCTTTGGACTCAGTGAGGTGGAATCATCCCTGGTTCAAAAGACAATCACTGCAAAGTCTCCAACACATGATCTAATGTCAGAAACAGCTAAGGAGTTAATTCTGTGCTGTAAAAGTGTTATTTGGAAACTGCTGCTTTGAAATAATTGCCGTCTTTCGATATGCTGGATATATTTTACCAACCCCAAAGCTCACTTTTATACTTGAAACAAAGCTGAGAACAAAGGCTGCCTGTGTGGAACCAAACTCCTTTAAACACAGCTGCAGGTGCCTGCACAATGCACATTTCTGAGGGGAAAGCAAAAGTCAGAGAAATAAAATGGCCATTGAACCCTTACTTACAATGAAAATTCCTGGCTAAACATATATTCCATTGCACAGGGCAGCAGATCTGTCCCTGGGGTGAGAGTCTCAGCTGGTCACGAGAACATTGCAGTGAAGAGAAGTGTGGTGTGCATCCCACAGCCCTCTGCTGGAAGGAATTTGGAGCTCTCAAGTGTAGCTCTGATAGCAACAGGCAGAAACTGATTTATCTGTTATTCAAAAATATTTACATTAAAAAAAAAAAAAAGTTGTACCTTTTTCTCCTTTTCTTGACGGAGAGCTGAAGACCTTTACGTTTCCCTGGAGTCCAAAACTTCCTCATGTGCTTCAAAACCAAATAGAACAGGAGATTTCTACCCTGGTGGAAAGTAAGACATGAACCCTTATTTGTTTTGTTTGGCTCCCTTTCCCAGCCTCTTCTTTGGCAAAAGTTGGTCACTAATAATGATGTCCCTGTGGAAAAATATTTAATGAGAAAAATCTCATCTATCCTGCAGAACAGAGTGCAAGTAATGGGCAGGGGGAGTCTCCAATGGCCAAAGCATTCCATGACTTGGGAAGAGCATTAAATGGATTTTGTTGTTACCACTGCACTGTGCCCAGGGTGGGCAGAGCCACTCGCTGCACGTGGCCTGAGGGAGGTGACAGGAGATCTGCTGGCTCTGGACTTTCCCTTCCCTGACCAATCGTTAGTGCCAAGTGCAGAAACAGCTCCGAACGGAAGGGAGGAAATCAGCAGAAACCGACTGAAAACTCCACTGGGCTCAAACCTTTGGCTTGCCCACACATTGGTATTGGAATACCTGGAAAGTGGGAAGGGAAAGTGAGCACAGTTGTGACAGAATTTCTTTATTTGGGTGCCAAATGCCATTGAAGGTGAACCAGGTCTCTGAGGGTGCAGGGAACTGAGCTATCTCTGAAATCCAAGAAGAAAAATATTCTCAGTGGAACCAAAGCTGGCATTAACTCTCCTGGTGCAATGCCAAAGCTTAGGTGAGGCTGAAACTTGATGCAAGTTCCACTGCTGAATTAAAGAAAATCGCTTTCTAATAATTTGGTGAAAAGCACTGCTGTAGTTTAGATGTGTGGACATTAAATAGCTTTTGATTTCTGATTTGTTCCCTGGTGCTAAGATGGTGCTGGAGGCAATTAGCTGCATTTGGAAGTAGGGGAATAATTGATTGTTCTGCTCCCTCTCAGCTGCTTTGTGGGTTTAACTTTTATCTACAGTTTAAAATCAAAGGGTTCTTTTCTGGTTTTTTTTTAAATTAGTTTACAATCTGTTGACAAAACAGCCTTCCATCTGAATAGATCGTATACTATTGCCTAGCTGGATTTAAAATGACAATTATAGTTGAAGGAAGATAATATTTTTCTGATTATTTCTTTCTGCGGAAAAAAAAAAGGCTTTATGGTGCACTTTCTGTTTTCACTTGACGACTTAAGAGCCTTTTTTCATTTGGAAATTTCTTCACTCCAGCTCTGCTGAACAGCAATAGATCAGCACTTGTTTGATTTGGTTTTTAAGTCACTATAGGCTCTAAATTTGCAAGTGGAAGTCAATGAGGCTCTGTGCTGGCTTAGGGTGGAGTGAACAAACAGGGACAGACTCCTTGTGGATGTATTTCAGCATATTTTCAGAGCAATTGTACAGCAATCAAGGGAATGAAGAGCAGCTTTTTGTACCAAAACCACATCAATCCTCTGTTTGAAAAGCATTATTCCCTGGTCTTAATTAGGATGTGAGAGGTGCTGAGGGACCTTGGTGCCAGGCACTGCAGTGTGGCTGTCACAACTCTCCCTGCCCTGCCCTGCAAATGTTTCCTTCTTGCCAGCTCTTCCCTGGGTTTCCCAGCTCACCCAGAAGAGCAGGGAGAGGCTGCCAGAGCTGTTTCTCCGTCGCTGGAAGCAGGATCAGCTTTCTCCAGGGATGACCATCAGCCCCAAGCCTGGATCCCAGCGCCTCTTTGGGGTTAAGACCGCTTCTTTTTCACACTCCAGCTGCTGCTCTGCAAAAAAAAAAATATTGATTTCTGGGTGAAAAACGCCCCCAGGGGATGTTCCTCACAACAAACTCTGCCTGCAGCCAAGACACAACAGGGATAAAAAGGGGACATTCAAAAGGGAAGGAGATTTACAAACCTGTGAGCAGGGAACACTGTTGTAAACATTATTGTCCCTTATTTAGGGACCTTGGGGAGGGTACAGACACACTCCATGCCCCTGTCGTGCCTTGTTTGGTGGTTGCAGCTCCTGAGGAAGGAACAGAGAGAGCTCAGCTGCTGCAGGAGCCAAGCAGGAGATGGATGGGTTTGGAGCTTCGCTCCCCAGCCCGTGCTGCAGCCTGCTCGGGGAGCTGCACCAGGAGAGGTCAGCTGCTCCACGCAAAAATCAGAGGAACAAGAGGTATCACTGAATCCCTGATGTGCCTCTCAGGGCAGCCATAAACTGCTCCTTTCTCGGGGAGGGGGGTGCAAGAATTGCCATCTGCCCCACGTGGATCCCACCTGGCAGGAGCAGGAGGTGTTTGAGTGGCAGCAGGGCCCGGGGTTCATTGGCATTCACCGTGCCCAGCCATCAGTTCCTGCGTTCCTTCCTCCAGCGTGGCTCATGAAGAGAACACACCTATAAATTATCCAGAGGGGAGGGCGAGACACGCACAGACAGGGGAGATGAAGAGGGAGGAGGAGCAGAGATTTTAAGGCCACGCCAGGGCTCTGTGCCTCACTCTGTGGCCAGTGTGCGTATTTACGATGCAGAGACGGGAGAGGCCCGCGGAGAAAACCCAGCTCACGAATCACCTCGCTCGGCTCGCTGCAGAGTTTGCTAAAGTTCACTCGTGTCTCCTCGCCTCGCGCTCCATTAATCATTCTTGCCTCGGAAAACAAGGGTAAACTCGCATCCCAAATCTGCAGTGAGATCATGTCCAGCCCCTCTCACTGTTCTTCCTCTTTCAAGTCTGCCTGAACCTTGCTCCTCACAGGAGTGAATTGGGAGATTACAGCTTCTTTGGAGGAGTGGGCCATCTCCTGTGGGTGCTGACACACAAACCTCAGTCTCTGGATGCAAAGGTTCCCCTCAGAGACCTCTCCTCTGCCTCCAAAGCAATCTCATGGAGTGTGGAAGGACAGAGAGTTCTCTCTTTTGGTCTTAAAATCCTTAGGTAGGAAACACTTGATCTGGAATTGAGTGCTTGCAATGTTTTCTCCCTCTGTATTTTGACCCAGTGTGCAAGTGGAATAAAAGTTGAAAGTGGGTATTTTATAATATTTTTATAATTGATTTTTTTAAAGAAAGCTTTACCTTCAAATGTGAAGGTTCAGATTGATTCTTTTTCCTTCTGAATGCAACAAATAGCAGATCTGATGCTGGATCCAAGAATTCCTGGTTTTACACTGATGTACATTTGCAGGCTTCTCTGATGCTGCCAGTGGGATCAGACCCATGCTCATGCAGTTGCCTCAAGTTTGTGAGAAGGAAGAGAATAAAGCAAATATCCAGCAGCAAACGCTTTTGCAGCTGGGTGCTGCCCAAACCTCCCTGCACTCCCTGCAGCACATGTGCTACGACCAAAAGGAATAATTATGAATTAAAACCTAGTCATTTGTTTTTCTCCAACACCTTCTATCCACAAAAACTGAGATTTCTAAATACAGTCTAATTAAACCTAATTCTATCCCTGAGCCCAACAGATTACATGTGTGGTTGTAGAAATGTTGCAGCTCTGCCCACCACTGTAATAAAGCTGTCTCTGAGCTCCAGTGCCAGTGGTTACCGCCTCAAAGTGGTTTTCCTGCTTTAGCACAGGGGTTTGGAATGTTTGATCAGCCTTCTGTCAGGACATATTCACAGCCAGTTCTGACCTTTCCGGTGGAACTGTTTTCTGGGGTTACTGACATTATTCCCTGCTGCTGGCTGACATAAGGATTAGGTTCTGCTCTAGCCGGCAGTGGAATTGGTATCTTCAGTAATAAGTATTTTGACTGTGATATTTGGGTGCTCTCAGTTCAAAAGTCTCTGAAAACCAAGTGGAGGCTTAGTCATTACGAAGGTAATTAAAGCAAATCCTGAAAGAAATGGAACCTATTCCTTTCTACCCTAGCTGGGATTTGCCCTTGCCAACAGCTGGGTGGTTCCCAGCGTGGTTTCCTTTATTTTACTGCGTGTCCTTTTTCTTTCTGTCTTCTGCATTGTACTGGTATTTATAGTTATAAGGGATTGTGGTCAAGTCTTTTCCAATTGAACAGCCCAGCATGAAAGCCCTGGGAGGACAGGGATGGAACACGAGGATATGATGCCTCCTGATGGAGCTATAGCTGTTGCTATAGCGTAACATCCTGGAGACCAAAAGCCAATGTCTGATAATCCAGTCAAACGTTTTTATTCCTTAAACGTATCTGATGTGTGCTACATTCCAACACGAACAGGAAAACACTCTTGCTTTTAATATTCCTCCCTCATTTTGCTGTATTGATTTCATGGTAAGTTGCATAGCATTACCTGCAATTATTTGTCATTTTTGCTCTTTAAAAAATCATCTCAAGTCGTGGCCTGGGCTGCAAATGAGATGATCACTGGAGTGGAACAACAGTATCCGAGTTACGCTGGCTTGTGCTTAAGGGAATTGGACTTGCATATTTACAGCAGAGCCCTCAAAATTTCTGTCTGTTTCTGTAGGAGCTGGAAATGCTCAAGATTTTATATGGAGGGAAAATTACACCATAAAGGACTGGTTGAGAAATCAGAAACAATTCACTAAAACTCTTTTTTCAGATTTGATCCCAGCACTGTGAAAATGTGAAAAAAAAAAAAAAAAAGGAGAAATTGTCACAAAATTGTTTGTAAAAATATTTGGAGGAGTAGTAATAAGAGAGAAATGTCATCTCAAAATTCTAAATGGTGATGATTCTCTTGCAAAAACACATGTTTTTAGCTTTAAGGTAATGGTGTTGTTTTGATTCAAAGGTACATCCAGGCACCATCAGAGAAATTCTCTCTACTCCAAGTTCTTAACTTCTTACTCCCTTCTTAGGCAGAACCAGGAGGGTTCCCACATCTAATTCCTGCTGGACAACGCAGCACAAGATCTGAGTGTACAGAGCTGAATAACTTACATTAACATTAGGTAACAAATCAGATTAATCAGCCACAAACAACAAATATGCAATATAAATGCGGATATTGAAATATACACGAGTCAGAATGTAAAGCAGCACTTATGAGATGCTAAAATGCATTTTACAGTGTTTTCATGAGGCCACATAGGCTGAGATGTGGGTGGAATCCCCCTGAACACTGGACTGGATGAACCCCAACTGCAGCAGGGAGGGATGTGGCCTCAGGTACACATTCACTGGTAAATCATGACAAAAAAGTAACTTAACTTGATTTTGCCTTGATAATTTTTTTTAAATTATGCTAATCTTAACAAATACCTTTTAATTTTTAGTATTCAGGTTTAATTAAAATGCAAATGAAAGTTTAGAGACACCACCTCTCACCTCCCACACACTTCTACCACCTGCAAAAGTTTTATTGGAAAAAAAGAGGAAAAAATACCTTAAATTCTTAAATATCTCTGACAACTGAGATCCCAGAGCCTTGCTTTTTCATCCTGCTGTGGGTTAAACATTATGTGATGGGCAAAGCCTTGCAGAGGGAGAGAATCTGAGAGCTCCTTCCAGGCACGGTGTGGTTATTGTTTAATGGGTGTTCAGATTCCTGTGCCTCTGGGCAGTTGGCTGTGTATCTAGCAGGCAGGGATGGCACATTGCACATCAAATCCAGAGAAGGACATGTTTTCCTTAATCCTTTCTTTAACTTTTCCCATCCTGATGGCACATATGAGAGCTCGGCAGGGAATAACCATGTTCGTTCTGCCAGCTCTGCCACCAGCGTGTTTGAAATCGTAACAGCTCTTGGCAAAGATTCCCTTTCTGCACACTTTGGAGGAATAAAGTAGCTAAATAGTAAAGAAATCTGAGTCAGGAGCAGCAGCAATGGAGAATATCAACTGACATAAAATAACAATGGCTTGTGGATCCAATCCTTTTCCTCCCTTGCCCTTCTGTTGCAGTGAGTTATGATTGGAAGTGACAGAAAGATGTCCAAATTTGTCAGTCCCAGTCCAGCATTCTTCAGCTCCTAAATAAATCCTACTACAAGTGGTGCTTCCAAGACAGCATATTTAGAATATTTTTGAGGAAGTATTATAAAAGAACTTATAAAGACTTTGTAAAAGTCAGCAGTGCTCGTTTTCCCTGCGCTTCTGTGGCGTTACACAAGGGAGGAATTTGGCCCAGTAATTAAGTCCCAAATGTTCTGATGACCTGCAAACTGTTCAAGACCAAAGATAAACTCGCTTGCTTGAGGCAATAAATGAGCTACTGGAGGAAAAAAATATTTATCTGGTTCTTTGTGCAGCACTTTGGATCATGTGAGTCCCTCGTGAGTGGGTTTGGAAAACTAATTCCCAGTGGAGAAGCCTATTCCTATAAAACACAGCGGAGCAAGCCCTCATTTAAGTGGCTTTGTGAACTGGTAACATTGATCTATTCTTTATATTATTTCCACTAACTCCTGTACCTTTGGAGTGACACTCACTGATTATCTGCTGGTGACAATGAACTGGAAAAGCACCTTGTGGAAATGCTTTAGTGCCAGGTGAGAGATCCCGAAAGGCTGACGGTCCCAACAGCTCCTCAGACTGTAGGATTTTATTCCACAGGCACTAATACAGTTCCTTACATTAACAACCAATACTTTATTAAAGCAGTGTCATTCTCTGCCTTTCTACATTTTTTATGTCTTGTTGCATTGAATGTTGTATGAATGTGCTTGACTAGAGACAGGCAGGTTGGTGGAAGGGAATCACTTCCAAATTTACTGATAATACGCAGAGTTTAAGGGGAAAGGCTGGCCACCTCAGATGGGAGATTAAATGAGTGAGACTCCCAGAGATTCCTTTAGCTGGAGAAATTGATTTATGGCATGCAGGAAAATCTTTCCTTTGGAAATTGAATGAGCAGGTGGCTGCAATTTATATAAATTAAGCCTTGGGTTTGTTCCTCTGGCTTGAGTGGGGGTTTTTTTCCTGTTTTTAACAAAGCTATTGGTGCATAAATGGTGTTTGATTCTTTTTCTAAATGTTGGTTCTGTACAGTTGTTTTTAATCACTGAACCTTTTGGAATCAATCGTAGGATTAATCTAATTGCAGGTTCACTCTTTGCTCCTCATTTTGTGGAGCACAGAGTGAGAAAAAAGCTGTGGCCAGGGAGGGAAATCACAGCTCTGCATTCTTGTCTCGTGTCACTCTTCTCAACCAGTCCCTGCTCTATCATTACAATCAAAATTTTTTATCCTGAAAATTGCCACATGAAATTTTAAAGCTTAAAATAGCACTTCTGTAAGGCAGAGATTAGATTATGCAAAGTGTTAATGCAGCATTAGCTGAAGAGTCCCAATTAAATAATTATAAATAGTTACAAGTCTAGTCTTTTTACTTCCAGAGCGCTGTAGTTTAAAAGTCTTGCACTCTGACAATGTTCCTGCCAGTTGAGAAGGACTGAGACCTCTGCAGCATTTGCCTTTTCTTCTTTTATGAAAGAGAAGACATAAAATTTCAGTTATAAAACTAGCAAGTATTCTTTTAAAAGGAAGTGATATCTCTCCCTGAGACACAGTTTAGACTTATTTCCAGGGGCTGGAGGAGGTGCCTGTGACAAAAAGTCACAATAGGATCTGAGCAGGCAACCTCTGAATATTTTTCCTACCCTTTGACTGTTGTTTTTCCATGGTCACACACACCTCTGGCTGTTTCTTTTCAGCCTTTTCCTCACTCCACCCTACACCAACAGAGCATTGTCCTTTCAGTCCAGAACATGCTTTTTGCTTATCTTGTTTTATATACCAAAACCACCTTTTTTTGACTCTTAGGGAGGGACTGTTGTTCCAGTTGACTACTAGAATGTGGTTCTGATAAACTTGTAAGCTAAACCCAGCTGCTCATGTATGACCCTTTTCCAGTTTGCTTCTTTTCTTAATCAATGCAGTAAAATCAGAAAAAGGCAGTGAGATTATTCTGTTATTCATTAAACTAATAATCTAATCACAAAAAAGTATTACACGTCAGGTACAGGAATCTACAGCATTTTTGCAGGCTGGAAAACTCGTTCGGCTGAACGGATAATTCCTTTTTTTTAATTCAGCGCAAACCAAATGTGCCTTGAATGCCCATTTCATCTTCCTTTGCCCACGGAATTTACATTTCAGTAACGGTTTCCTGAGCAATTACAGCACGACCATTTAAAAATATTAACATTCATATAAAAATATAAAACTCCTGGGCTCTTACTTCTCCCTGCCGCTTTTTGGCCACAGGAGCTTTTATGGTGCCCCAAGGGGAAGTGAGGGTGAAGAAGTTGGATACTTTTGGAAATGCGTGGCCCCCAGATGATTCCCAGTGATGTTTGGTGTTGGCTGTATCCCACCTGGCAGGTTCTGCACTGCCAGGACCACCTTCTGCAGGCTGGGATTTGTTCCAAACCCTTTGCACCCTCTCCATGTGCAGACAGGGTCAGTCAGAGGCCAGCAGGCTGGTAAAGGGATAGGGCCAGTTGGGGGCTGAGAGCTCTGGTCCCTCCTCCAGTGCTCTCCTTTTGTTCCTGTTCCTCCACCTTGGATGTGCAATAGGAAAAGCTGCAATATCCTTGCCCAGTCTCCGGTGAGGTTAATATCTCTCAATGGTGTGCTCTCCCCGCTCCGAAGGAAAAGCAATTTCCCCTCTACCCCAGCCAGTTATGTCTTGAAGAGACACAATTAATGATTTCCCTAATCTCACCAAGCATTGGGTTAACGCTCTCTGCACGAGATCACTTCCCAATTACTGAGCCGGTAACGCCATCAGCACAAGCCCAGCTTGCCCGGGGAGTGGGAGGCACAGAACCATCCCACAGCCACTTGAACCCAGGCACTGGGAAGAGCCTAGCTCCCTGGAGAGGGAGGTGCAGTGACTCACATTGCTGAAAGGAGAGCTTTGCCACGAGCAGGCCTTTGCTTTTTTCCAGAGGTGGAAGATACCAGCCCGATTGATGCGCTTGTTATGACCCATTGCATTCCATCAGGAATTCCAGTCAGCTGTAATATCATATTTCCTTTTTTTGCAGAGCCAGGAGAATAAAAAATAAACAGCAACACGGGCTGCAATCTGTTTCTCCCCCATGGATGTCTGAGTTATGCTTGAACAATTCTTTTTTGGCTGTAGCATGACAAGTCACCTCTGATTCACACCTTGTCATGGCAGAAGGTAAGACACTAATTATTTACCTAAGCTGTTCCTTGTCTCATAATCATAATACTTCACAATTTATTATACTTCTTCCTCTCTAAAACACCATCTTCCCAAGGCCAGCCTTTTAAGTGGTACCTAAAGATGTGGTTAATCACGAGTCATTATCACAACCTTCCTGCAGCAGGGACGAAAGGGGAGCAGTCTGATATCAAAGGGAAGGTGGGACAAACCTGAAAAGGAAATTTGCATTTAGCATTAAGAAATAGGGGTGTAATTCCAGGTTGCTGGATGAAAGCAGTGGGATAAAGAGTGCCTGAACTCTATTAAGGCAATCACACAAGCTGCTGAAACATTCGCTTGCTGCTAAGGCACATCACTTAATTGCTGAAATGAAAACTATTTATAAAATGGCCCTATTCCTGGAGGCACAGGTAGAGGAGAACAGCTGTTCTGCATGAGAAAACCTCCCAGTTTTTGTGTTTTATGGAAGTTTCACCTCGGAGATCCCAATGTATACCTTGGTGAAGGCGTTCTCTCCAATAATGGAATCGGAGCACACAAAATTAACTTGTAGGGCTCACCTCCTGGGGCTCTGGGTCTGTGGTACCTGGGAAGGCAGGGGTGGCAGGGAGTATTTATTCACTTTTCTTAGTGGATGTTTCAGTGAAGATAGGTGAGTGAGTGTGCAGCTGGGCGTGTTTCTGAACAAAACTCCAGCTGCAGTTCCTGTGGAACTGCCACAGTTGAGCAGTGCAGGGCACCTGCTGCCTTCCATTTCACTGCCTCTGGAACTGCCTTTGTGGAACACTACAAAGTGTATCCTGACTTTCCAGGTAAATGCATTTAAAATGGCAAAAAGGCCTCTCAAGTCTTTACAGCAGCAAAACTCATTAAGCAAGTTAAAAAGAGCTGGGAGTGGGAGAAAAGAGGAGATCTTGCTTTGAAAAGCAATGCTATAATTCCCATCGAACTAAAATGTGATCATTATCAAAGTATTAAATTCTGGCCTTTTGGGGGATGGATTTGGTTTGTTGTTCTTTTTTTTTTTCCCCCCCAGATACCAAACATTTATCAAGTCCTTTTATCAGGAATTTTCCCATTCTTTTCCAAATCCACATTCCTCGGGGGACTGCTGACCCCTTTCCTTCCTTCTTAAAACGGGATCTCCGAAGGCAACACATCTCTCTCCACACATCCCTGACCTTGACAAGGAGCGGTTCTGACAGGATGAGGAAGCTGGGCCCCGTCCCTGCTGCAAACCAGGGCGTGCTCACCAACCAGTTACCCCACAACCGGTGGTTATTTCTGGTGACAGTGTTATCTAAGAGATAAGGCTCGGGGTTCTGGTTCTGGTACCAAGCTGCTGTGTGACATCAGCATTATCACTTCTCTGCTCTGCCTCGTTTGGCCTTAACCCTTTTTGGCCACTGAGAGATGAATTATGGTGGGGTTAAGGTTGTTTGGGATTGTGGTTGTCACTGTAACACTATGTGAGAATAAAGCATAGAAGATGGATACGCAATAAAAATAAGATAAACTATCTTGTTCAATGCAGTAAAAGACACTGCAATGACTGTGGGCTTTATCATTAAATTAACCCAGCACAACTTTGCAGTTTTGGGGGATTATTTTCTACAAACAGTGAAATTGCTGGTATTCATTTCACCAAAACTTAGATGCTGCATCATCTTTCCTGTTCCTCTCTTGGCAGGACAAGATAAATGGTCATAATGGTTTTTTCTGCAGTGAAACTTTAAGATGTAGCAAAATATGCTTGAGGGCTGTGAACCGGTTGACCTCTGAAATACTGTTTTTCTGGCTGACCTTCTTCCTTTAAAAAAGCAAAAAATCAATTCTGTTGTGTCTAAACATCTCAAGTTTGAAGATCAGCATTAGATTGTCATAATCTTTATTTAGTACAGTGTTGTGTTGAGTTATTTGTTTAAAGCTGACGCTTCCTGACAGTATTAGGTTACATCTTAGGGAGATACTGTGAGTTGTGTTTGAAGCTGCATCTTGGATTTACTGCAGCTGCTGTAAATACCAGCTAAGCAACCTTCATAAATTATGCTAAAGGTATTTCTCAGTTACATAAGAATTATTCTGGTATGAAAACTAATATCCGCCATCAGATACGTGCAAACTGTTATGAGGGCAGTGAACATATGGTGTTTAAAATTATATGTACAGGAGTCATTCCAGTTTACAGCAGCACGAGCACACACAGGTTGTGTTCTGTACACCCACACTCTGAATTGACTTTGCCATTAGTGGAGCTGCTGCAGTTGTAGTTCTGCAGCCTGGCACAGATTGCAGTGCTGTGAGAAATGGGGAAGGTTTATAGCTCAGTCATTGTACGGTTGGAGAAAGGCCTTCCCAGATAAACATGATTTGCTCTGAGCTCTGAGCACACAGACCTCACAGGACAACAAGCTCAGTATTGCAACAAGCAACAGGATGCTCCTGAACCCAGGGGAACCCAGCTGTGCTGCTGGGAAAACCCATCACTGCACAGAAATTCCTTGCACAGCTTCCCTTGGATGCTGGGGTAGTGCAGACTGAGTCATGGAAATGCATTTTGCAGTGTCAGACCAACAGCAGACAGGAAACTCATTTAGCTTAAGCAGAGGGTGTTGGGCAGAGTCCAGGCTGGAGCCCAGTGGTCAGTCATTCCCCGTGGACAATCCTTAGCTCCATCACCGTGGGGTTGGGATGACAGCTCCTTTCTGGGTGCCATCTCTTTCAAACCCATGGCACTCACTCAGCCCTCGCAGCTGGGAGCACAGGTACGCTCACACCCACTGTGCCCCTCCTGGATCTGTGGCACTGATTGTCCTTTTCACCTTTCACTCTCATTTCTGACGAAGGGAAATGACAGGAAAGGAAGAGCTTCAGGTCAGATTTTGTGTCTGAAGACAGAGGTCCCCAAAATAAAGTCCCACATGCCCTATCCCAGAGACACAAGACAGTTTTATACAGCTGGTCCAAGGCTTGCAGTGGCAGGAGCTCTTCTGCACAGGTCTGGGAAAGATTCCTGGTGGGATGAATCGTCCAGTTCTGGATGTTACATAAGAGACTAAGAAAGTACAAGCACCAGGTAACTGAAGTTCATACAATTTTGGGCCACGTGGGCATGTGTAGGGAAAGGATTTCCAAGGCCAAAGTCACCTGGTGGTGGCAGACATTGTAGGAACTCCGTGACAGCCCCAGTGTGATGAATCCTGCCTTGCCCTCGATTATCACACAGAGCAGAGTGAAAATGGGTAAGAGATGGGAGCAATAATAGACTCTCCAGTGACTCAGAAATGATGGCAGCTTAAAGGGGGCTGCTGGCTGGCTGGCCAGGGAAAGCAAATGTTCCATAAATCACCTGGCTGCGGGGCTTGGCTCGAGGCTGCTCTCTCAGGCACTCACAGCACCGTTTACTTCCACTCTCACCAAAGCTCCAGTGGCTGCAGTGGTTGCATAAGGAATGCATAATCCTCTCTTCCTGTCCATCCTTTTCCACTGGCAGCCCTGGGATTCCCAAATATAGGCCAGTCTCTGCTTTTCCTCCTCCCCTCTACTGTAAAAAATAAGGCCAAACCTCAGCAGTGCCCTCATCCCTGATGCAGCAGGGTGAGAGAGCAGCATGGATCCTGGAGCTTCCAGCCCTTCATGCCATCAAACCAGAGCGTATTATTGTAAGTAGGGCTCTGTGGAGATGCTGAACTGCCTGTGCTGCCTCTGCCAAAGCAAATCTCCACTCAGGCATAAATGAGATGCATGGATTACCTCTGTGATGCATTTCAGAGCTGCCCCTGCACTGAGGGAATCATGAATCCCAACCCAATATAGGGATAAGAATCCAGTAATTAACTGTAGGGACACCAAATTAAAACTTTAGAGTCATTCTAAAGGACCGAGTGCCCGTTTAGCACCTTCCCTGCAGCACGTGTGGCTCCTGCAGCCAGGGCTGGGCTCAGGGTGTGCCAGCGTGTCTGTGTGTGGGAGATCCTGCAGTGTAAAACGCCAAGAGACACGGAAATAAATGGGAGGAGAGGATGACAGTCAATTATATTTATAAAGGGCCTGATCCCAGGCCCATTACAGGATCTTTCTATTAACTTCAACACCAGCTTTGGACTGAGGCCAGGTGTATTTGCAGTGGCAGTGAATCTGTGATTGTGTCTGCCTGTGGGAGCAAAGCGTGTGAGAAGGAGAACCCTTGCAGTGCACAATGTGCTGAGCTATGGCCTGCTTTTGGCAAAAACCTGTAATGGAGTTCTCCTGTAATAAAAACAATAATAATTCTTCAGTCATAGCTTTATGATTAAACAACACTGAGGTAGTGCTTTTTTTTTTCCCTTATCTTAATTTGCATAATTCCCAGGCTGCAGTGCAGAGAAACCTTTTGAGATATTAACTAGATGATAAAAATGTCGTGTCAGATTTGAAAACTGTCACTAAGACGAGACTTTTAATTATGAATAAATTAAAAAAAGAGGAACCGCTTTTCCTGTGGCCGTGAGATTTTGTTTTGTGCACAAACACTAAAGCTTGGAAGTGTTCAAAGGCTGAAAGGTAGAAGGGAGATAAGAGAATGGATTATTCTGGAAAATAGGCGAAAGTAAAACTGATAAAACATTGCTATTCAAATGATATCTTTACAGGAGTCATTACAACAGAATTACTATTGTTGGCACACTGAGAGAAGCCAGGTTATAAACCATTCAAGCCCCTACAGCAGAGATTTATGGCAAGAAATGAATCCAAGTGCTTGAGGCAGCAGATTAGGAACCAGACAGAGATCCAGGCAAGGAAATGCACGGGACCTGTCCCCATGCAGCACTCACAGGGCTCAGCAGTGAGGAACATCTTCCCACTGGGCAGCAGCAGATCCCTGAGTGCTGGGAAGGAGCTCTGCTTTCCCTGAGGCTCCCAGGCTCTCGTGTGTGTGCCTCCCTCTGTCCCCGAGAGTTTGTCTTCCTTTAAACTTCACAGACATCACTCCTTTCCCCAGCCATTTATCTGAGTGGGACACGAGCTGCCTCACTTCTGCATCTAAATTAGATAAAATCTGTATTTTTTGTGGAGGCAGAAGAGATTTGCAATTGTTAAGATATCCTAAAGATGATTCATTTAAAGCCCCCCAAAATAAATAAAATCATTACTGCCATCTCTTCTCCTGACAAAGATTTTTCAACACAAGAGACCGAGCATTAGCAGCCCCACATTTAGGAAGGAGCTGGAGTATCTGCTAAAGTGGTATTTCATGTTTAAACAGACTTAAATTTACCAGATCTAATGGATAACAATATTTCAAAAGGAGACTTAATCTATTTCATTGCATTTTATATTACTTTGTTTAATAAATCATCTTCCACTAGAAGCCCAGTCTAAGACGAATTTAACAGACCTTATAAATGATGGGTCAATATCAACTCTGTCATAAATTCATTTTTACTTTGGATACAGGCCTAGTGGGTACTTTTGTATTGCTTTATTTCAAATGATCCATAATTCATAATTAACTTCGACTTTAAAATGTGACAATGTATTTTCTTTTTTTCAAGTGTGGGATTTTTCCCTTTAATTTTTCACTGAAGAAAAATTAATACTACTTTAATTACAGGCTTAGATAATGCTAATTTCAATTTACTTTTCTTTGTTGCATAGGACGGTTTGAAATCCAGCCAGCAGCAAGAAGAACAGGATTAATAGTAAACACTGGCAAAAAACAAAGCGTGAAGGAGCAAGGGTAATGACTGTCAATGGCTGAGGGAGCTGCAGGGGGAATTCAAGTTCCTTAGTGCAGACAGAAATATTTGTTTCAGTTCTCTTATTACTCAGACATTGGCTTTTGCAGATATTTGCAGCAAACTCCAACATTTTTGTGTCAGCAAGGAGATGAGCTCGAGGCAGGAGAGAGGCCTGTGTGAAGACACTGTTTGCCATAGGTCAGAGTCACAAAAGCTGACTGAAATCTAAATGTCCGCTTTTAGGCTCAACTTGAGCAAAGGCTGAGTTCTCTGCTTGACAAGGATGCCCAGTTAGCCCAGAGAAAATTAATTAATTACCACACGTGAGAGCAGAATCTGGCCTGGGAAGCAAGGCAAGCTCCCCCATGAGGGAAAGGATACAAGGGATGGAGGGGTTGCTCCACGGCAGACCCCACGGCCAAACCGTGGTGTTGCCACTAAATTCCGAACTGAAATGAAAACAATGAAAAGAAATCGAATAAAAGCAGAAATAAGGCAGGTGCAAAACAGCAAAGCCGGGAGCTGTGGCCACCCTGCTGCACGTTGCTGCCTTGTTCTGGTTCACAGCCGTTTTCTCATCTCTCAGGGTTGGGAATAAAAACACCCAGGAGGGCTCTCACACCCAGGGACAGGGCACTTGGAGGGAAATATCCAGTGTGGGGTTCAGATGAGCTGTGCTGCTGGTTCCTCTTGGTTTCAGGGATCACCTTTCCTCCTTCCCACTTGTTTTACTCCACCATTCCACACCTACAGAGGTGGTTTGGAACCACCCCACCCCTGACTTGATCTCACCTTGTCCCAGGCATGGAGAAAGCCTTTGATGGTGACTGGTTTCATGAGCTCTTTGATCACTTTATGAGGTGGCAGCCAGTAGCACCTACCAGCACAGAGATAAGAGAATCCACATTACATTTTCTCACTTTTTTTTCTGGTCTCTTTTTCTCTTTAAAGCTCGATGTCTCTGTTTTCCTCTCTGCAGCAACTCCACCTGGAATTGTTGTGTGGTGAGGCTTCCTTACCTTGTTATCCTATTTGGCTTCACTTACCAGATCAGAGCCTGGGAAAGGTTCTCTGTGGATGTCTCGTGGAAGGGGTGATGGATGAATTCCAGAGGAAATAAGCAGGGAGCTTTGGAGGGGGTGGACTTGTTGTGTGCTCTCCTGGCTTGGCCATTGATGTGTTTCGAGGCTTTTTCACAGTTTCCCCTGCCTGGCCACTGGTGCTGTTTGCAAAGAGCTCTCTTGTCCTTCCCATTAATCATCTCTGGCACATCACTGCATTTTTCTTTTTTACCCTGTGTTCAAGGTCAGCCTTATCCCATGACAGAGAAGCACTCACGGTGTCTTTCAGTCAGAGATCTGAAATTCTATGGGAGATGTACAGCTTTGTTTCTTAATCTGCTTTATGCAAGGAATGCTCTGCTGTTGCAGTTCAACATCCTGCATAAAAAGTGCACCACAAGCACATCAGCACTCACTTCCTATATTTTTCCCAAAAATTCTTTCCTTTCCCGAGGTAAATGAGGGGAGACTTGGCCAAGGTCAAAGTTGACAGTGTAATTTAATTAGTTATATCAGCTTTTATTCTGTGCTGAGAATTACCCCAAAAATGCAGGACTTTAAAACCTAACTCGGGTTAGGAAAATGCCTTACTTTGGCCAAGGATCATTCCAGTCCTGTGGTGTCAGGATGCTATATATTAGTGTTGTAGTCAAACATCATGAAAAACAGTGTCTTTTTAAGCAAACAAATAAATATAGAATAAATAAATAATATTTATAAATGTTATTTATATTATCTATTGTATTTTATTTATCTATTATAAATAACATTTATCTAAATACAGAAACAAGTATTTCAGAATTCCCCAGGGAGTCTCAGGGAATGTGCTTCTTATTCCAAAGACCTTTGAACAGAGCTTCAAAACTGAATTACCAAACCTTTTCCAATTTCAGAAAAACGTTTAGTTCAGATTCTTGGACGGAACCTCTGAGGCCTTGTTTTGTATACCTGTCACATTTCAGACTGGCTTTGAATGTCATATTTAAATAGGAGTTTCATGCAGGTTTGGGCTGGCTGCCATTCTCCAGGCAGAATTCACAAGGATTTCAGAGGGAGGCCCAGTAAAAAGCTACCAGAGGCTCTGTAGTTTTAATAAGTGACAGAAAACCTTTTTTTTTTTTCACTTTTTGTAGAAGTCAGACAACATTCTACAGATAAGAAGTGAACATATTCTGCATAATAACATAAACAATCGATTTTGCCAACTTTGCAGCACTTGTAATGGGAAGAAACATTTTTTTATCAATGAGGGCCACAAGCTTCTTTGGAGAACATTGCCATTTGATAACTCCCAAGTCAGAAAAGTTGAGGGAAGGCAGGGAAAAATGGGAGAGGCTGGCACAAGAGCTGACCCCATGCTAAGGTAATTCTAATGCAGGGAAGCTTTAGAGCCTTTCTCTTTCATTAATATAAATTAAAATCTACAGAATAAACTCAGCTGTGCTCCTGGATTGGATTATTCCTTGGCTGAATGAGCAGAGAACAAGTGATTAAATTCATTGCTGATTTTTAGGTACACGGCTTTCCTTGTGCGTTGTACTCCACTAACCAAACTCACCTCGTGGTGTTGGGCAAATCAAAGAGAAATGAAAACCAAAAGCCTGAAAAAATATGAATAATGGCTGGCAAGTTGCCAGATTGAGTTAACAGTTGTACCTAAGCAACTGCTCACTTAGGGTTTTGTGTCCCTTTCCTGCAACCCTCCATTGTTTTCACTATTTCAAGCTCATTCCTGCCCCCCCTGGATTCCACCGGTTTTGGTGGAAGCAACAATGAGCCCTGAGATATTTGTGCCACAACATTCTTTTTTAACAAGCCTCTCAGACATCTTGAGAGAGCAATCCTGGAAGGCAAAATGTTTTGTGTTCCTAAAGGACAGGAATGGATATTTCAGGCAAGGTTCTACCCTCAGCTACCATCTGCGCAACTGAGATGATGATGATGATGATAATAATAATAATAATAAATCTATCTCATCATGATTATGCCAGTGGTGACTCTTAGCCTGGGACAGGGACCCTCAGAAGTGCTCTGCTTTCAACTGATACCTGTTCAAACCAAATGAATGAATTTTGCCAGTGATTTTAATGGGATACAAATCACTTTAATGGGAGGCAAATGAGGCCAGCTTGGGACACATTTAGAAAACCCAGTAATGAGGTAGCACATAAACCTCCTTCTGAGGTACCAAACTGGGCTCTACTGGTTTGGTTTACAGGAGCAGACACTGTGCCCAAAGGTGAATTTCAGTGTGCTCTGGTTTTGCAAATCCTTTATGGATCCTGCATGATTGTAAAAGCAGCATGGGAGGAATTCAGCCCATGGATTAGTGGATTAGGTTCTCTTGGAGCTGATGGGCCTCAGGTCTGGGTAACACCTGCAGGGTTTGGCTGCAGCGTTTGTAGTGTCATTAATTTGCTGGTGAGTGCAGTAAGCCATTTTTCCTCGTCAGGTTTCGTGACATCTTGCCACATCAGAAGAGACAGGGTTGATTTGGGAAAGGACATTCCAGTTATTTTCCCTCTGACTGCACAGCTCAGGAATCTGGCACCTCTGACGTGAGCGAAGGATGAGAGAAAACGAGGAAGTTTACACTTTCACTCACAATGTGCTGCCAACAGCAAACGGCAGATAGATTGACATCTATTAGATCTCACAGCTAATCATATTCCCGGCCCTGTGCTCAGCCAGGAGGAAACAATTGAGGATAAGGGTGGCACATATCGAATGAAATGGCACATTGCCCATCCTGGCAGAGGTGTCACACATGTGACATGCAGGGAACAGAGAGGGGAAGAGCACACGGTGGGCAGACTGGGTTCCTCCCACTGTACTTTTTGCTTCCTGGCTTTGCAGGTGTGAGATTGGGTCCCACTGCAGCCTTAGTTTTGGCCTGAATTTTGCACTGCATGATAGAAAGTGAGGTGAAGTTACTGGGAGAAATGAACAAATCACATTTACCTTGTTCTGCTGTAGACCTTGTGAGCATCCTAAGGTGTTTATAAGCTGATTTGATCTACCTTGTTCCTTGTTTATCATCTCCTTTCCCTTTGCAATGCAGATAATTAATACCGGCACTCTGCCTCCACTGAAAAGTTCGGAATATTGCTGCAGAGCTACATTTTTGCTCAAGGAGCTTAATGCTCGAGTATTGAGAAGCTGGGAGAGGAATGGTTTTCTCAGAAAATCGTGGTATCTATGGCTGAACCCAATGTCACAATAATTATTTAGGCATTTAGGCATTGGCATTAAGTTCACCAGAATCCAGCTTTTTCCTCTGGTATTAAGAGTGGAAAGCATTTTAACCAGCAGCTTAAAGCAGAAGCCTCTGCTCTCATGCCCCTGAGTGCAAGTTTCATCCCTGATATATTAATTTGCCCCCCTGTTTTCTGAGTTTCTGTCTTCAGTGAGTGCCTTGATCATTATGAGGTGTTATGATCTGTTCAAAGATTGGCTTCAAATGTAGAATGACAGCAGCGTTTCCCAAACAGGGAAATAACACCCAGGTACTTTAGACACAGCAGTTTGTGTTTAGGGGTCACACAGGTACATGAAAAGCAGAACAGGACAAGGTCCAGGCAGGTTGTGTGGGGGAAACACCTTCCCAAATGTTAGGGCACGTGATAAGAAAGTGATAAGATACAGCTCTGTATCCTGACTGTGATGCTGGGTTAAGGATATATCCCAGGATTGCCGTGGCAGACAAAAAGAAAGAACAGACTCGTTTCAGAGAGGATTTCTGATCTGTGTTATCACCCCCTGACATTTGAGGAAGCAGGATTCTTGGCTAAGCAGGTCATCTATTGAAGAGATGGTTTCCTCTGGATCCACGGAACATCTGGCTAAGCACATATGTCCCTTAGCCAGAGGCTAGAGGAGGGTTTACAATTCCAGTTGTGAGCATAAATATAGCTCTAAATGGCATCTGGACCATGAAACCAAATATAAAACACTGAATTGCAGGCATTTGGGGGAAGGCAGCTTGACTAATGCTCAATAATCACCAATTTCAAATGAAACTCACAAGGAAAACAACGACAAAAGAGATTATGGAGGGATTCTGAATTTCAGAATAATTGTCATGAGCACAAACTCTGGCGAGTGAATTCTGTCTGGGACTGAAATTGAAGCAAAATTAAAATTTGCTTATAATTCCTATAGCTGGCTTCATCCTCTTCCCACATCAAAGTAACTTTCTGTCCTCAAGCTACGGCCTCCCAAGCAAAGCACAGAGCAATGAAATAAAACTTGAGGGAAAAAAAGCTTATTTCTTTTTTCCAAAATCACAAACCCTGGTTTTCAGAAAAAGAAGACAAAAGTGATAGCTTTAGGACAAAGGTAGTTGAGATCAAATGAAGCCAATTTGAGATGTGATTAAAATTTTAAAAAAAAAATCAAAAAAGAGAAAGAGAAGTCATAAGGAGAACATTCAACTTCTTTCCCAGAAGAAGGGTCAGTGGATTTAATGGAAAATATTTTGCTTTTAGATCTTTGTGCATGGATGTAAGTATTACAGATA
Source organism: Ptilonorhynchus violaceus (assembly GCA_013397565.1). Classification (NCBI taxonomy): domain Eukaryota; kingdom Metazoa; phylum Chordata; class Aves; order Passeriformes; family Ptilonorhynchidae; genus Ptilonorhynchus; species Ptilonorhynchus violaceus. Next base: position 1,845,659 of record VZRJ01004081.1, on the reverse strand, counting down.
AGCAGCAGCACCCAACTATTAGGGTGATGGCAGCATCTGGGCAGAAAAACGTACGAAAATTCCCTGTATGTGAAAGTTTGTTTCCAATAGTATCAGAGAAACAAACCTCCAATTAACTGCTATGGAAGGCAGGAAAAAGATTTCACCCGAAACCATCTTTTAAGGACAAAAATATTAATAATGCCATTAAAAACTCATTGCTCTGAAGGACCGTGAATGAGATTGCCTTTGAGCAGCTCTTCCTAAATTGGGGGTTGGTTCCTTTTCCAGCTACAAGTTCCCATGCTGAATGTGAGGTAAATGAAATGTTTATTGACACACCAATGTGCCACTCTGCTATTTTCTCTAAACATTTGGGAAACCCCTAAAGGACTTTCTAAGACCTCATTATATTAAAGAAAAAGTGATTTTAGTTGCAAGATGTGAGTTAAATGGATGAGTGAGCATCAGTAAACAAGCTTAGTCTAAACTGGTACCTTGGAAAAGCTGCTTCTAAAAACAATTAGTGATGAATCACTGTGAGCACTTGGGAAGGTCATTAAACTCTGTTCTCTACATTAGCAAGTGCAGAGAAAATTCTCAGCTCAAAGCTGGGGATGGAAATTTCTGAAGTTTTTTCCAGCCGAGGAAACAAACCTCGGGCTCAGGAAACAAAGAGCGTTTCTGCCCTTGGTGTGAACAGCACAGGAGCTCAAAGGGGCCAAAAGGTGCATGAAACAGCAAAGCTTTTCAAATCCTCCCCCAGCTCTCAAGCATCACATCCATCTTAAAGATATTTCCGGGTTCCAAATTGACCGAAAATTGAGGTCAGCGTTTTTGTGCCACTCCAGCAGTTCAAAGCCTCACCCATTTGCACCCTTTCCGAGTGCTGCTCCATCAAACTGCTTCGTCACCGCCTCGCACTGCTGAGCCAGGGGGGAGAAAAATGGGGAGCCCGCGAAATAAACGTAATAAATCTACTGCTGGAACTGTATGTGAGGTAATCTGCTTGTAAAATAACCCAGGAGGGGTTCCCAGGGAGCGTCACCATGTTGTATCTGCTGGGTTTGGATATTAATATACAGTTTACAGAATTCAAAATTGAAGAGCTGGTTGGATTTGTTTGTTTGTTTTTAAATAATGTTCAGATTGGGCTGCGCGCTGTGACTGTCTGAAGGAAGCAACAATCCCTGGACACAAGATCTTCCAGATGCAGAATCAAGTGCGCCGAGATGGGCTGTGAATTAGCAGTGTGGATTATAATATTAAAATATTCTGAGTAAAGAGGGAAGTTATGGTTAAAACAAGGGTGGAGAACACTCAAAAATGAGTTCATTCATTCTTGTCTTCCCTCAGACTCCATCTGTGACTTCACTCTCAGCGAGAAGAGGAACAGGAGCTTCATTTCTCCAGGGTCACACCAAGGCAATGACACCTTTTAGCATCTTTGGTGTGTTTAGACTGACAGAGTAAATCATATCCCCAGTGAAAGTGGCTCATCCTTTAATCTTCCATGAAGTGCTCCCAAAACACCAATAATGAGGCTGCCCTGGGAGAGCTGTCCCACCTTGGTGGTGGGGAGAAAGGTCCAAAAATTTTACCTGAAGAACCAAGTGCTTTGGGGTCTTTGTACCACCACAGACCACAGAGGAAAGACTCATCTGAAACACAGAAAAAAGCACAAACTACACAAGAGGCTCTGCTCAGCCAGGATCTCTGGTCTGTTTCTCATGGAGAAGAGAAAAATTAAGCTATCTGGTTTTCCTAAAAATTAAACAGTGCAGTTATTCTCATGGTAATCTCAAGGTTCAAGCAAATAAAAGATTAATAAATCTGTGATTACTGCAAACTGTCATCTATTTTTTCTTCTTGGTGACACACAAATACCACTCTATGTAAAATCCAGTAGACTTCACACCTCATTTCAGTAGGATTTGGTTCTGGTAATCACTGACTTAATTTTAAAAGTAATCAGCTATTTGAAAGAAATGTAGTCGAAGGGAAGAGGCAAAATTAGAAGCTAAGGTAATTAGTTACAAGGCCAGATATGTCTCTAAAGTCATGTTACCTTCTAGTCAAATAGATTCTAATGTCAAAGGATGTTCTTATCTGACCATACATTAGAACAGTGTGTGTTAGAAAAGTTCTTATTACTTTAGAAGTTTGATTTAAATCAGCAAAAAGAGAGAAGTGAGATTTTTCCCAAAGCTCCTCAGTGTATGTAAACAACTTGGTGTCTAATTCCATTTGTACCTCTGACACTTGCTCTTAAAAGAGCCAAATTGGACAGTTTTTCCTTAGGTAAAACACCCCTATAAATCAGTGCATGGGAGGCACGGGGACAGGGGAAGGAATGAAATCCGGATCCTTTGGGCTACGGAATATATGAATTCCTTTTAATGAGATTTTGATTACCAGCAGTGGTGCCTTGGAGCAAAAACTACAGCAATAATCTCTAATGTATTATTTTGCAGGAGAAATTTAAACATTATAATGTTAATCCAATGGATGTCCATTTAGGCTGGCTAACGATGAAACACTGCATATTACACAGTGCTCACAACTAATATGAGGAGAGATGTCTTTTATGGGATTAGATAAAAAGAAATCAGTTTCATCAAGAATGCAGTTACTCACTTGGAAACCTTCTCATTTACTGAGTCTCAAGAATCATGGGGGATCAAAAACTGATGTAATGAGATCATTTCCCCCAAGTAAAAATGCAATATGTGATTAGCCATTATTGACTATTATATAAAATGAAAAGGAGTTCAATCCCACATCCATATCCTCTCACATGGTGCAGTCTGGTTATAGAAAGAGGCCTATAAACATAATTTTTTTGACTGGAGGATCCAAGGTCTTTCATTATGGAGACTTATTTTAAAGGGGTTTGTGGTGTCATTATCCAGTACTGAGAGCTTTTTTCTGAGAACAATGCAAAACTTCCAAAACAAACCACAAAATGCATGAATCCTCAAGGACTTTATCAAACCATTTGCATAAGTTGGAGTACAAAAAACTCCCGAGCTGCCCTTTATTGCTTACATTGCATTTTCCATTCGGCTCCACTTGAAAGCTGGAGAGTTGGAATGTTCTGGCCTGAGTGTGTTGGTGTGAACTCAATCAAAGCCAGCAGCAGAGAGGGTGTGAAGGTGTGTGTGTGATGAAAAGTGCTGCAGAGACAGAGGAGCCCTCACCTGCACCTACAGAGCTCTCCCTGGGTTGTGCCTGACCCCAAGCCCCAACCCCAAATCCTCCTCGAAGAGGTCCTGATACAAATCCCGAAGCTGTAATCGAAATATGCAGTGTGAGCAGCACCCTCCAATATGGAAAGGCTCAGCACTCCTGGAGTCTAATTCCTTTATTTTGTCCATTTGCCTGTGTCTTCATCCTGTTTCCCCACAGCAGCAGGACGAGGAGGGACTGCAGCCTGCACCGGGCTATGCCTTTTCTGTGTTCATGGTCTAGGCTTCCATGAGCTCCAAAGGTTGGAAATTGTACATGGAATGGCACATTTATTGGCAATGTCAGCTGATGTTTTTATGATATAATTAAATAGCAATTACTTTCCTTCCTTCCTCTTCTGTCTTCCTACGGAGAGCTGTGAATAGAGCATGGTGAGATCTATTCTTGGTGAAACCGTACAGTTGTGCTTCTTTTTTTAATTATTATTTTAGCAGACACTCTCTCTGCATAATTCCAAAATAAGAAGCTTGACAGCATATATTTGAGGCTTCCAAAATCTGACGTTCGTTTTCCCGGGTCAGAAGCGGTGCGTCGGTAATGACTGAAATAGATATTTGTTGGATTTCTTTTTTTTTTCTTAATATTCTGTATCCTTTTACAAAAATAACAGCTAATTCATTGGATATTAATAAACCACTGCCTTTGGAGTTTGGCTCTTGCTGTAAAATTAGTTTGTTTGGGTTAACTTCACACCCAATCGTGCTCGTCTTCAAAGTTCCCCGGATATTTTGTGCTGTCAGATAACAAAGTTAAGGTAATTTGTGCTGGTCAGACTGATTTGCTCATCTCCCACAAATGTTTCCTTGGTGTGTATGATCTGACATGCATAACATCACTTTTACTGTGTTTCATTCCTGTAAATAACTTACATCTCTATTACGGACCAGGCAATCTGAGATTACCCATCCCAGAATTATAACAGGTAGGAAGCTTCTGGACTGGTTGGGGCCATATCTCTGAAATAAAAGACAAAGCTGGGCTGTGTAATATTTGAAGAGCAATGAAGCTCACTTATTATCAAGTCCTTGAAAACAAACCCAACTTATTTTCCCAAGAGTTAAATTCAGGCTGTAGCTCCTGTTGCTGTGAGCTCCCTTGGAGGCACTGCACTTTATGCCAGTTGTTGGTGTTTGGTGTCAAGGTTTTCCTTTTCGTGCAAAATTCCCTCATCTTTCATTTACATTATGCAGTCCTTTAACCGAATAACCCTTGTCTACAAGAAAAAAAATGGAAATAAAATGGTGCTTACAGAGTTACCCTCAAGGAAAGAGCTGTCTTGAAGTGTAAAGCTTGGCCAAGCTGTGGCTCAGTGGTTTTGTTTGTCCAGTTTAAAGTGCAAGGCATCAGCTCTTCAAAATTTAGCCAGAATAGGCTCCTCGTAAAATGTTTCTGACCAATTCACCCTTAGTAATTTATCAAATATAGTGTTTCTTTCTGCTGCATCCTGCTCAAAGTCTGTGGCACTGTGTTTATTTAGTGCTTGGTGTCTCCTCTGGCCTTCGAATGAGGTGTAAAATGAAAGAAAAGGGCAAAACACCTTTAGTGTTCCTGTAAGGCTGAGCAAAGCCACCTTTTTTGGGAAGGGTCATCTCCCACACTGATAACTGAATAAAGGACCTTTGGTCTGGGGCTATACAGCTGAAAATCTCACTGGAAGCGAAGGGATGTTGCAAGGGAAGAAACTGAGCCCTTGAAAATCTGGTTGTGATTTTATCTATCTCTAGCACACCTTCCCTAGGACTAAAAATTCCCAAAATCCAATGGCTTCTCCAGAGGAAAAGAGGTTTTGTTTTGTTTCAGCTCATTCATGAGTGCTAAATGAACTTTTATTTTCTAAAGTGGATCTCACTGGAATGTGGGAAGGAAGGAAGGGATACATTTCAGGTTCAGTCTCTGAAGGAAAAATGTCTGTGCCATGACTCAAAACCATGACTGTCCCAGACAGGTTTAGCGAGCACGAGAATAAATTTTCCTTTTGGGTTTTATGTCCGAAAGGGGTTTGGTGGTGTTTTTCTTTTGCTGTACTCTAAAGCATTTTGTTCTCTGTGTTTTTTGAGCTTTAACGTTGTTCCAAGGAAGCCTCACTATGATTATGTCTGTCACTGAGTATTTGTGATTTCTCTGCCCCACTCGAATTCCTGCCATTTGTGTATCAGCAGAGTCAGAGTGCTTTAGTACATCAGCTCCTTTATTGACTGCACAGGTTCGTGGGAAGGCGTTGGAATGACAAGCAGAATAATTCTCACAGCTCTCGTTACACTTTCAATCAGAGTTAGCAGAAATAAATATAATGTAGATTGTTCAATCAGACAAGAGCAGTGTTAATCCAGCATTAAGATTTCTCATTCTTTAATAACGATCAAACAATGCAGGTACCGTGGATACATCTCATTACAGCTGTGACAAATACATTTGTTTGCTCTGCTATAATTTACCAAATTGGCAGATGCTAGTGGAGGGCAGAAATTACAGGTTAGGCACATGTGCTGTTTATGGCATTGTCCATAGAAATGGAAAGTGGAGCAGAATGAAAATGGGAATTTTTTTATCTTTGTAGCAACTATGAAAGTCAGGGTGAAAATGGTTGATTTAATTTTTTTTTTTTAAAGCTGCATTCAGGAGATTCAAATCTTTTTCCTAGTATTGATTTTGTTTTGAGAAGTTTTACTTCTTCGATGTTTTCTTGCCTTTTTTTTTTTTTTACACAATAAAGAAGGAGTAAATGAAAGCTAGAGCCAAAATAATTTCAAAGCAAAATGTTAAAAATTTCACTAGAAGACTTTTGGAAGAAGCATTTTGGAGTTTTCAAAAATAACTTAAATGTGGAATTTGGCAGAACACTTGAAATTTCACATGGCTGTTATGATGTGAAATCAGCATGTTAATTTTCTGAACAAATCTCATTAAAATTTTGACTGGTCAGACTTGATTTTGTAGAAATACAAAAAGAGAGAGATTCTTGACAAAATCATGTCATCCCAGCGCCGTTCCCCTCTGAGGCTTCCTTGTTTTTCTAACCCTTCTAGACTCGGTATTTAAATTCCATATCCCTGCTTCCCCCTCACCCACAGCTGTAGTTTAGCACCAAAAAAAAAAAAAAATGTACGGGAGATAAAACTTTTAAAATATGTTCATAGAAATAGTTTAAATCACAAGAATAACTCAGTACAGAATGTTCCTGACTGCAGGAAACAGAATCCAACTCGAACAGTGTCAGATTTCTGGAATCAGAAGGAGGCATTGGAGGTTGGAGGTAGTTCAGAGGGAAGAGGGAGCTGTGGGGACCCGTATAAAAGGAAACATTAAAAGAGTGAAATACACAGAGTTTGGCTGAGCAGTGGCTACAGAGAGACATAACAGCACACAAATGTTTGAAGGATTGAAGAGGCAGGGGAATTTTGAATGCTAAAAAAGGATTTTTCTAGGAGTGATGGCTGAGGATTCATGGAGCACTTCAGGAAAATCCAAGAGCCCTCAGCTCTGGAATGCTGGGATACGAGCACACCGAGGGAGAGCTGAAGTACCACATGAGAGGTGGCACCAGAGGAACTTTTAACGTTTGTTTTCTGAACAGTTGAATTGTCTGGATGTCATTTGTTGCTCAGTTTTGAAAAAAAACGGGGCTGCCACCTCAATCAGATTTTAAAATTTATTTTAATCGTGGACTCTCTACCACCATTAATTCCAAGGAAAGCTATTTTGGTGGTGGAGAACCAAAAGACTCTCACATAATCCTTTATCCTGTCACAGTGCAGGGCATCACTGAACCCCACAACAGAGGAGGTGCTTTAGATATGCAAAAGAGCACCTGAATTGCAGGATTTACCTTGAAGATGGAGATGAAAACAACCACCTGCAGCCCCTTTTCAGAAAGGACAACTTTTGAGCCGCAGAGATCCTCCCAAGCCTCAAGGACTTGACCTGAAAGTGAGATAAGCATAATTTGCACTTTGCAGAGTTTCTAGGGAGGGGTTCATCCCCCTGGCACGGTGCTTCTGTTTATTGAGCCATCCATTAGCCAGGCATAAAACCAGAGGAATGGAGATGTTTTTGTTATCAAAGCTGTTCCATCTGATTTGTGTGTGATGGGTCTGTGTGTGTATGATGGACACTCACATCTTTCAGGAACAGCTCTTTTTAGCAGGACGTTTTCACACACTGCATAAGATAAAAACTTGCATTACTTCAGTGGTTGAATTAGCAACAATTTGGCAACCAAAGGAGAACAGCACTTCATTGTGAAAATGCTTCTGTAACCATTAGCAACTCTGATTTGGTGTCAGGCTTAACTGTTCCTTAAAATTGAAATTACTTGTCCTTAGAGATGCTGAATAATAGCAGGTGTCTCTGGGAGTAAACCATGCCTGTCTATCTTGATATTGTGCTTCTTTTAAAGGTAGAGGGATTCTTTGACATGGTAAATACTGCACATAAAAAAATGTGCAGCAGGAGAGACAGTCTTAGATGAAAATATAAACACTTCTTACTTTGATCTTTCAGTCAGTTTTCCAAGGTATTGACAGAACAATGGATTAATTAGGGAGGAAGGTTTTATTAAGTAGCTGCAAACTGCCTGAAGTCTCCCAGGGAGTCTCATGAGATAGAGATTAGTGGAAATAGGTGGGATGGGGATTTAAGGAAAAAGGCAAATATCCAAAGGCACACGGGAGAAATGCGATTCTGTTGACAGGAGAATTGTGCAACCTTCTGTGGAAAAGAGTCGATTCCTTTCAAAGGCAGCCAGTAAAGTTTTGCCAATAAATTCACTGGTAGCAGAATTTGTTGCCTTTACAATACAGGGCAGTGCTTCCACCCGAAAGATAACCCATCAAATATAATGACTGGTGGAAGGAGGACTTCAGAAAAATGGGAGTGGAGAGTGTCAGGAACAGACTGGGGCTCGAGTCAAGGAGGTTTGGCATTGCAGAGTTCTTGAGCTACCTCTTTTACTTTCATGGAGCACAGAAAACCTGTAAGTGTGGGAGCAATTGGGCAAGCAGATCAACTTCATGAAATATTGTTTGCCACAGATGAGACTTCCAGTCCCCTTTATTAGAGTGCCTGTTGCTGTGCTCTCTCTTCTTTCTTAACAGAGGTCTCTCACCTCCTTAACTTTTACAGGGAAATAATCTTTTTTGAGAAGAATCAGTTTTTCAAATCAGAATAAAGAACTGAAGAGGAAAGTTTTTGGTTTGTTTTTTTTTTAATGGCTGAACTTGCTCATTGAAAAGTTGAGAATGTAATTTGTTAGATAAAAGCTATATTTTCCCCATTGAAAATTGAGTATTTGGCATCATTTTGGTTTGTGTTTTCATCCACAAATGGAAGGACTTTCATTGGAAGCTTTAGGGACAAAACCAAAAGCATTTATAAGCTCTCTTGGAAAATGGTCTGTGTTACTTGGCCAGAAGTCTTATAATGCAATTAAGACAACTTGTTCAGGCAGAGAATCATAAATGCTGATGTCTTCATCATTTTGTTGAATAGCTACCATACTTTCCTGAGGTTAGTGGTTAAGTTTCAGTTAAATGTTTACCCTATACTTTTTTTTTTAGAATGAAGCTTTCCAGAAATAGGGAGAGATGTCTAAAACGCTAGAGATGTCGTCTTTAAAACGCTATTTATAATACACATAGAAGTATATTTATAGTCCTATAAATGCATCTGGAAATAAATATTGCACTGGAAATAGCCAGATTTTGATTTATTCAGGGTGCCTGGTAACGAGGCAGATGCATCCACACCCTGTTGTGAAAGTATCTGGAATTTATCATCCGCCCTTGCGAAGCAGAGACAAGGGCAGGTTGCGCCGCGGTAAAAATAGGTGAGGACCTCGAACCTGTTTGCCCTTAGTTATGGAGGTCAGGACAAAATCCAGAGGGAGAGGCACCTTCCCTGACAGATTTGGTGCTGCAGGAGCCGATCAAACATTCCCCCCGTGCCCGATCAATAACCACGGCGATCGGAGCCGAAATGGAACAATCAGCGACGCACGGGAGCGGCGAGGGGAGCTGGGAGCAGCAGCCAGGGCTGACACACGGAGATGCCAGCACGAAAGAGTGGGGAAATAAAGTAGAACATCTGCCCAATTTACCTAATGGTGTAATAAAAGTAAAAGGAATCTCAGTTCTTGAGGCAGTGCACGGAAAGTTCAGGCACAAAGGGATCGAAGCGGGGCAGGGTTTGAGGGAAGGAAAGGACTTGGCTGGCAGGTGTTCCTTTGGGAAAGGGCATGGCTGAGGGTTTGGATGAGTGGCTGAACACTGGAACAAAGTCACAGACGTTTGGTTCCTCCTCTCGGGTCTGCTTCTAATCAGCTGAGCGTATTTTTCCCAATATGTGGTGTTCTTTCACTTTTTACCTCTTATCTGCCTTGTGTAAATATCAAGATCTTTACGAGAGGGGTTGATTCAGGTGGCTGTGACATCAGTCTTGGCTGGGGCTGGGAAGTGTTATTATGATACAAACAATAATCAAGAAATCCAAGATAATGATATGTTAAAAATTACTTGCCCAGAAAAATCTGTCTAAATATCAATACTGGATAAGTAAGAATAAAACTTTTTCAGAGCACATGATAGATTTTTGGGAAGGAAAGCAAAGGGTCTTGCTAAAGTCCTCTTTGACATTTTGTAACTCCATAACTGGCAGAAGTTTAGACATCTGTCTCATGACATGAGGTAAAAAAAGTAATCAATATGGGCCAGCTGCAACCTGTAAAGTGAAATTCATAAAAACCCATTAGATTAAAAAATTTTCAACCCAAAATTTTTTCCCTTAGATGTGTCTTACCTGGGAATCCTAAAGGAGAAAAGAATTCTGGTTCAGATGAGAAGTGAGTTTTGAAATACTCACGATTTCTGCAAGCTGGAAACTCTGGAGTGTGACTCAAGCCTGTGGTGATCCAACCCAGCACAGGCAAGTTCTGCATGTTCCAAGGCCAGGACGTGTTGCATTCTTAACCATCCAAGCTATTAGCAAAACACGAAGAAAAGAAAAGTTTCAGTTATGAAAGAAAATGGGCTTTGGATTCCTATTAATGATAAACTTAATTTTATACCCAAAACATTGGACAATGGCCCCCTGGAGAACAATGAAGAGAGTGAAAATCCCTGAGACAATGAATGTTGAAAGCTCCATAATGGTCTTATCATTTCTGTACAGCCTTGGCTCAGACAGCTGTAATTAATTATCAGAAAATGACAAATGGTCAAGGCTGTGCTGAAGGCAGTGGCCCTGGTACTTGACATTGTAATGCAACTGGGGAAAAGCTTGTCAAATCAAGGTTGTGTTAATTTATTAGGCAGCCATTTGTGTCAAGTTGAATAAAAGGAAGAAAAAATAAGAGGTGAAAAGCTACTGCAAATATTAAGTATTTGGATGGATTTTCATAATCTATCTGTTTTAAGAATACAGGAATTTCATTCATCTGACTTCTGCTCTGGGTCCTTGTTTACTTGTCACTCACACCTCACACAGTGAACCGCCACCGAAAACCCATACATCATTTGTAGTTTGTTGCATCCTGTGGCATCAGTGGAGCAAAATCTTCGTTTGTGGGTTCTGCTTCAACAAACTACGAGTCTTTCACACTCTGTCTAGTTCAGTCCTTGTCAAAATTCGTGTTTCAAAATACTTCCTTCAGCTCCTGTGGTTCTTCATACCTGTGCTTAGCCAAGCATCGGCGGAGCGCCCTGGTTAAACTGCGGGGTCAGCACTCAGGGAAGGTTGGGTTCAGCCTTGGCTGGGCTCTTGACTTCTTCTGTGCACTTGTGCTTTCTTCTCTCTTGCTTGGTCCAACCATAATTCCCAAAAACAGAACTTTCTTTTGGCCCTTCGGCTCCCAACAAAGCTCTCAATAGGATTAAACTTATGCAAAATATTAATATTTGTGAGAAAACTGAAATTTTTGCTGTTTGCTTTCAGAACAGCCCAGCAGGCCTCGTAGGAGGGATTTGGGGTGGTTTTTTTGTGGCAAACATGGCAAGAGGCGCTGACTGCAGCCAAGTGAATAACTCATGGCAGGCAATGTCCAAGAATCCTGGATCCCTGTCTCCTTCCAGCATTAATATGCAGCCCTTGGAAAATGTCATTGTGTTGTCAGTCCCTGAGGAGCACCGTGACACTGCCCAAATGGGTTTGTGCAGGAAATGGGCCTTTAAAGGCCAGGAAACATCCCAGTCATTCTCCCTGAACATCAGCATATGGGCATTTAGCACAGATGCTGCTCTAATCATGATGCATTAAGAACTTTATGTCAATAGTCCTAAACTCCAGTTGTACAACAGAGTGCAGGTAGCAGTTGTTACAAAACATAAGGATTCTTAAGAGACCCCTAATCTTCATTAATCTGAGCGTGTTGGGCATTTTTTTAAACTTTAAAAAAGGCTGTAAGGACAGAAGGGATCCTTTATATATGAGAAAACACTTATAATAGTGTTTATTTTTCTCTGAACGGTGGCTTTCTGGCTCTTTAACCAGTCAACTCACATTTGACCACCTCCACCTCAGACCAGAACGTGCCAGTGTGTGGTGGTGCTGCTCCTGCAGCTCTCCAGGGGGCTGGCACCAGCTCATCACTCCTGTTTTCACCATCCATTAAATTATGCTGGGAAGAGGTGACTGATCTAACAGCAAAATAACCCCTCCTCAAAAAATCAGTAATTTTTCACTTGATCAGTTGATTGCTAAGACTTCTGTCATTTTGCAGCATGGATCTGATTAGAGACACCTTTGGCTGCATGTTAAGCATTTCTCTGCTGGGATGCAATTCTAAGCAGTGCTATAAATCTGTCTATACAGATGCCTAACGTGTGGTTGGCACCTGAAAATTATTTGAGGTGGTGAATTCATATCTTTTTGCCATTCTTTGTACTCACAGGGTTCATCATACCCCACTTAAACATGGCCTGGTGTGGGCATTGTGCTCTGGGCTGTGCTGTGAGGGTTTATATTCTATTTATCCGTGTGTGTTGTGGTGCTTGTGGATAAAAGCTGCACATGGGCTGCTTGGGACAAAACAAACTGGAGCAAAATGGTGATGAAACACCAAGGACTGGGGCCACTGGTGCCGTAGCAGAGCACCTTCCCATCAGTGAAGAGCACCTTCCCATTGGTGGTGCAGTTAAAGCTGGCCCTCAAGCCACTGGCAAGCTGGGATGAGGCTTATTTTCCTCAGTGCAAGTTTTCTGCCTGAAGATGATGAGTCTGTGTTTTTATTTTTTTGTTGTTGTTGTTGAGGCTCAAGACATGACAACGTGTCTGAAGTCTTTCATTTCCACCTATTGAAAGCGCTTTAAAAGGGAAAGAAATAAACAGATGGCTCTCATTAGCACAAGAGTGCTTTAATCTTTTGCACGTTTTAAATTTTATTTTCCTTTCAGTGTTTGTGAGTAAATTGGTATAAAATTAAGACTTCGCCAGAGCAATTGAATTTCACACGTTTCAATCCATGAAAGGAGAGGTGGACTCCGTCCAAATTGCGACAACTGATGTAATCCTGGCACCACAATTATCTATTATCATCAACAAATGCATTCCCAGTGAATGAAACGCAGCAAGGCTGGCCCTTGCACATCTTATTCAAGCAAAACTCATTTGAAAGCCCCGTGTACAACTGGGTGTCTTGCCTCTGCAATTCAACCAAACAGTTTTTTATTTTAAGCTGGAAAAAGACAGAGCTCATCATTTTGAGGAACACATGTGCAGGAAATTGTGGGTAGAATGTTCTGTGGGTATAAATTGCCAGAGTTGCAGGGATATCAATGGAGGAGCTCTGTCATTTTCAGCACAAAATAATCTCCCAAAAATGTGCTGGGAGTCACCTGAAAAAAATGGGAAAACCCCAACAATCCTTCCCGTGGCTCATGAGCTGGAGGGTGTTTATCTGACTCCATCCTGGAGAAGCAGAGGGTGCCACAGCCTCCAGCTTCAGAACTTTGTGCCTTCACCTCGTTCACCTGCAGCTCCTGCTTGGTAAACTCTGTTCCAAGCCAGGGTGCACGGCCAGGGCTGGCTGCTGCCACAACTTTTGATCCTCCATCAAGGGTTTTCCAGTCAAACTACAATCCTTGGCTCAGTTAACAGGGGACAGGCACCACTTCTGGGGAATTAAAAGGTCACATCTCCCGTTGCGAGAGCAGAAAGTGCCACGGAATTACAAATGCAAGCAGAAGGATTCTGATATCTACCCTGTAAATAGAATTACATTCTTTAAGGCTTGTTTTATATGATGGAAATCAAGCTCTGATCCTCTCCTATTTATTTTAGGGGAAAAAAAAGATGAAAATTGGAGGACTGCTAGATTTGCAACATCGGAAAATGAAGTTGAAGGCTCTCGGGGAAAAAATATTTTAATTCTGTTCTTCTTAAAGCAGAATTGTGTATAAAGTGGCTTTTCTACTTCCTAGGAGCTTTCTTAGTTTCTGGAAAAGAATGTTTATTTTTGGTGCCACTGTACAGAATACTGATTAAAATAAAACAAAAAAAAAGCTTAACATTTCAGTTATGCTGAGGAATTTTGTTTTGAGCCTAACCTTTTCAAATAGTAGATGTTGTAACAGAAAATGGAATACTTCTCACTCTGGAAAGTTATTTTTAAGTGGGGGGGAAAAAAAGAGCATTCTCACTTGGCTAATATACAATTTTTCAGGTTTTCCTATCTAATTGCGTTGCTTTGGATGAGGGAAAGCGTTTCAAAGAACAGGGTGTCAAAGTCTGAATAACTTAAAAGGACTTGGTGTGCTTCTCCCTGGCAAACTTTGTTTTCCTTGATATTTAAACAAAAAGTGTTCTGTCTTGGGTGCTTTGCACATCCCTCTCTGGACAAAGTCAGCTGCTTTGTGTGGGCTTCTGGGGACACCACATAGCATTAGATTTATTTTTCTTTTTTTTTTTTTTTGCTCACAGGATTTCAATTCAGAATGATTCAGTCGTGATTCACACTGGGAGAAATTATCTTTGCTGCCTTCCTGTTACTTGTAGTTTTTAGAGTCGGGTGTAAATGACACCACTGCTGCCGTTCATTTCCGTGGGAGAAGTCCAAAAGTCACCTTGACCATATCCAAGGCCTCGGAGCTTTATGGATGTCAAGAGGTGTTTTTTAGACAATCCTCAGGCTTTATGGCAGAATAAAGTCCCCTGCAGCCAAGAGAGAAGTGGTTTTCTTTCTTCTTCTCGAGGCTCCACAGAGGTGAAGAGTCCGCACACTCTCCAGCCAATTTGTTCCTGTGCTGAAATAATCTCGCATTTGAAAGCTCTTCCAGCTCTCTGCCCTGGAGCTTCTTGGCTCTGTTTTTTAACCTTATTGCTTTTGTTTCATCTCTCACAGTGATCACACTGTTGCCCTGTTCTTAAGAGCATTTCAACGCTGCTTGCAGATTTATTTAACAGGCTCAGAAGAGCAAAGAGAGGAGGAGGAACACAAATGAGGACCTGAAGAATCAGAATTTCAATTGAAATAATTGATTTTTTTCTTATTTCTTTGAGGAAAAAGAGAATTTTTTTAAATCTTCTTCCTTTCCTCCCTCTCTGCTCCTGTTAGCAAATAGAAAGGAAAGACTTTTATTTCCTTGGAGGTGTCTGTGAGCTCATGGGTTCGTGAAAAGGTAACTGAGAGGATGACACCTAAACCTTTAAGTGCAACAATTTATTAAGAGCTTCCCATAAATGCCTGACAGTACCAGTTGTATTTCTCACAGAGATTTATAAAGGGATTTCACTGGTGGATGTTAAAAGGAACATAATAAGCCATAGGCCCCTATGAGTTTCAGGCACACATAACTGAGGGCAAAATGTGCCCTAAAAATTTGCAAACGTTGTCACAATATTTTCTACAATACCCAGGTAAATCTCATTTGTGAAGGGAACTTGAACCTTTAGAATGATATATTTGAATATCACACTTGACAGAGACCATCCTCTGAAGTACAAGTGCTGCCATTCCATTGTCTCTGAATAGCTTGACAGACATGGATTATCAGCTGGATTCCAGCATCCTTCAGAAGAAAGATTGGAGAGAGAGGCTGGGGAAACCAGACTTTTACCTGGCCAAGTACCTCTGTTTGAATGAATTTACTGCTTATTTATTAAGATGTTGAGAAGATTCGTTCACCAGCATCATGTCAGAGCTTGGAGACAGCTGGGGCAGGTTCCCTTTCATGCTTCCCTGTAACTCAGAATTAACTTTCAGCCTGAGTGGTGGGGCTGTCAGTGCTGGCTGGGGAGGCACTGCTGATGCTCTTGAGAGAAAACGTGTCTGTTCATCCTCAGCCAACACATCTGAAGACATGAAATACTGAACACGGGGATGAGCCCCTCTATGGCACTTGAAAAGAGCACAGACTTGCTACAGAAGCTCTTTCCCTGGCACCACAGAAGGATGAGGTACAGAAGGAATCCTTAACATCAGAAAGCAGAGTTTCTGCAGGTGGTGCTGCAACGTAGAAGACCTTGACCCTAAAGCTGCCCTTGGCCAGGTGAACAGGGCATCAGAAACGTGTTCTTTGCAAAGGGGAATGTTGTAGCTGGACTCTAGGGCAGGAGAACAATGCAGGCCCTTGGTTCCCTGCGTGAGGAAACAAGTCAACTCTCAGCAGAGAGCCAGGGGCCACGTCAGAGGGCCCCGGCCCTTCAGATTACTCTAGAAGAAGAAAATGATAATTCAAGAAAAAAGAGAAAGGGCTTGTGTTGAAGTTCAGCCCAGCCTGGCATTTAGTTTTTAGCTCTAGTACAGAAATGCTATTTCAGGCAGCATTTGTTGCAATACTGGCTCCCTGAGAATAGGGATTGGGGGCTAAAGGAGGAAGTGAGCAGTGCATTCCAGTGCCTCTATAACAAAACACAAAGCTTACCTGTTCTTCAGGAGTTGTGACTTTCACAAATGCATGGTTCAAATCACATGTAGAACTTGGCCCCTTTTCTTCCCCAGCCTAAGAGCCAACCAGTGTATTGCAGTAATGTAATTTGGTGGGGCCACCTCGGTGTGGTCTCCTTTCCCAGCCCAAACATAACATCTGTTATGGTTTGTGCTGGAGGGCATGATTATCCTCTATAGATAGAAATGTTCTATTGCCCGAGTCAAAGGCATTTAGTTCGTCCAGAGAAGTTATTGTTTGGAGGCCAAAATGTCTCCAGTTCATATCCTAGCTCTTGTTTCCATTATTATATGTGTGTGATATTAATTTCTGTCTTTGAGGGAAGAAGAAATCCATCCACTGCTATGAGAAGAAAGGGGAGATGAAAGTGAATGTCTGAGGGCATCTCCCCTGGCATAACTTTTCATCCTGGCAATAACATATATTAAGGGGTTCGATTTAAATTTATAAATAATTTTTAAGAAAATGTTGGAAAGTGTCCCAATTTTCATCTGGGATAACTTATTTTTCTCTTCTTCACTCTCCAGTGTTTATCCTTGTGTTAAAGAATAAGAAATTAAAAACTATCAAGGAACGTAAAAATCCACCATGATGCGTGTGACATATGAGAGAATTAACTTGCTCTAGTGGGGCCTCTTATATAGATTTAATCCAAACAGAAACAGAACTTTGCTACAGAAGTTAGTAAACAGAAACTGAGAAACAGTTAAGCCGAGCAGCAAAACAAGTGCTATGATTTATATTTACTTAGAGGAATGCATTATAGTCATCATTGCCTTTTATCTCAGCCATAGTGTAGAAAATTACCTTCCACTGTCACAATTTATAAAATACTCTTTGAATGTTTATCACCGAGGCACAATCATAACAACAGCAGCAAATGGCAGGATTCTCTTTAACAGCTCTTCATGATATTCAAGAAATCTGTAATAGGGGTAGCCAATAATTGGCAGAGATGGGGGAAAAAAATGTAATAAAGTTGTTGAAGTTACTTTCCACTAATGAAAACTCCATTACTTAAGAAACTCAAAACTTCCAGCGAAGGGTAACGCTTGTCAAGTAGGCGTGAACGCTCAGAGAGAGGTGTGAGACAGAGGTCCCATCATGTGCTCAGGACTGCCAGACTGATCAGCTGCAGATCCTCAGAAGTCCAGTCCCCACTTCTCTCCTCAAGCAGAGTTTCCTTGTCTCACAACGTTACACAGAAAAGATTTTTCCTTTTTTTCTTTTCCCAATGGTTGCATTGGAAATGGTTGCAGCAACGGTTGCAGTTACGAGCTTACAAATTTGGCCTTAAAAGTTACACCTCTGAAATACAAATCTGCTCCTTTGGCATCCTCCATCCATCCCCACGCCCGTTTAGCTGTGTTGTTGTTCAGCTCTCAGCCAGCCAGAGCGGCTGAACCCTCGCGGAACAGCCAGCCCAGCCTGCACACACGCACGCTAAACCAGACTGAGGGCGCGGAGCGCTCGGGTGGCCACCCTCCCCTGCCTCTGTGGAAGGCAGCCAGTTAATTTATTTAAAATAAAAGCGTTTCAGCCAGCTGGATAGTGGCACTTGGCTGCCCTTGCGGGGCCTTCTTGGCGTTTGCTTTAGCCACGGGATAGCTTAAGCACTGGGAGTGTGTGGAGGCAGCTGTCTGTCCCTAAGGCTGTACATGGAAAGGAGATGGACAATACCCTCGCAACGGGCAGTTCAGCAGAGGGAGCTCAAACAGCCAGGCCTGACCCTTCTTGTTCAGCCCAGAGTGTTTGTGCTGCTGTTGAAGGTAAAGGCACAAATGTCTGAGCATCCTCAGCCTGATGCTGGAATAGGTGGGTGACTATTCCCCATCCTCTCCTGCTTTGTGTGTGGTCAAACCCAGACAAAGCAAAGATTCCTGTTCTTTAATGATGGGATTCAGTACAAGAGCTCCTACCTTTAAAAGTGCACCACGGCATTGGAATTATTTAAGCAAGCATTACCACAATTCCTTCTGTTCCCTGCAAGAGATTGATGTATTCAAGGTCAGGACTCATGCTGCATCGATTTCTTGCCAGGGGATTTAGGCTTTAAGTGATGGATTGTGTTGTGAACTAATACATTTTTTAAAAATTAGTAAAACTTCACAGTGTAGCTTTAATTGTTAGCATTTACTGAGGAGTGAAGAGTGAACATATCACAGCTCTGTGCTCTGTTACTGCTTCCTTCTGGAGAGAGCATTTAGGAGACCAAAGCCCTGTTCAGTGGCCTCCCACACTATTTGATAGCTTTTGTAAATGTTTTCAGAAGTTATGAACATGAGGAGCCGGGTCTTTAGCTGATAGAAATCATTCTGTTCCCACTGGATCATAGCAGCTGCCACTCTCCAGTGTTGTCCAAAAGAGCCTTTCACTGGCTCCTGGCAGGGCCCAGCTCTGTCTGGGAGCTCTCAGTGGCTCTGCCTGTGAACTGCCCCGTGTGGGCTGAGGATTGAACCATCCAGCCTTGATTTTGGACGCTGGGAGGTTTTGTGCAAGCCAAGCCAGAGCCTCAGTGCTGCTGGACCCAACTGCAGAGCACAGCATCCACCTTCAGTTCCTCCCTGCTCCACTGAAGGTGGGTTTATGAATCTGAACAACAGCAAAGCAACTTAGCTAATGTTTGATTCTTCGAACCAGTTTCCTTCAACCATGTTTCCTCGCAGATTTAATTTTCTATTATTGTGTGTCTTTGACTGCAAAGACAGGAACACTCTCTGAATTTCATTCTCTCTTTTTTTAGTAGAAAGGGGTAGAGGAAGTAAATACCCTCCAACCCAGGAGAGCCCATGCAGAGGTTGCACAGCATAAGTCAATAAGATCACTTCATAGGAGCATGAGCCCAAATAGGTCCTGGCTCTTAGAATTAGTGAGTAAATTGCTGTTGATGAGTAGCTCATATCCCAGGGGTAAGAATGACATAAATCAATGGCTACATCAGGAGACAGACAGCAGAGTGCCTCGATTCCTGTGGTTAAGCTTGTGTTGAGGATTTGCCATCAGCAGCATTTGTCTCTCTGTCCACTGGAATTCCACACTGGCAGAGACTGCTCAGGACAGAGGCTCACAGGGCAGTGGCTGTGGACACACGGAAGAGATCGTGACCAAAGGCAGAGGCTTCCAACCGACTCAAGCGTGTGAATCCACTGAATCTGGTTTTTCCGTGTTTAATTTCCCAATTTGTCAAACACTGTTTGTGTTTTCAGTGATTAATCCCTGATCACAAATGTTCATTAGTTTTCTCTAATAACTAACGATAAGCACAGCCCTTAGAACAAAACCACACTTGTGAATCTCTGGCTTGAGCACGATGAGAGGAGAGGAAGGAAAAGGTTTTTAGCTGCTGCCATGACCTCCAGATGGGAATATTGCCTCTGTCACCAGCCAGAGCAGCATCTCATCATAAAGCTTGAAAATTCACCCTAAGTCAGCACTGCAATGTTAAAATACAACATCAGCAAAGAAAAGGACATTGTACCTCTCTCCATCACTCCTTAAGCTTGCTTTCTCCACTCCAGGATGGAGTAGAAAGGAGAGTGCTGGTTCTGGGCTCCTCTCTCTTGGTTTTATGAGCCTCTCCAGGAGGTTACAGAAGGGCATCAGTCTCTCTGCACCATTTGCCCCCGTGCCAGCATCACACAGCCAGAAGCTGGGCCCTTCCAGCCTCTACTGGAAGAAAAATTCCTGCAGTTTCTTTGGGTGGCTGCATTCTCACATGGAAATAAAGCAGGAGTGTGGCTCTGGAAAAGCAAAATCCCATTCTCCTCCTCACCTATTCCCTGTTTAGCATTCACCACCACGTGTTGCAGTGCTAAGACTCCAATAAGATTTCATCAGTCATGGTTTTGCAGTCCTGCTTGAAAAAAAAAAAAAGAGAAGTTCAGATTTCATTAAACAATGCTGTGCAATGAATGGATAGGGTAAAATTTAGTGAGATTAACTGGGCTGTATTTTAGATGCCAGTCATCTTTAGAGCAATGAGCAATGTCAAGATAGATGAAAAACGAAGTGCTGGAGAAATGTCACCACTGGGAATGAGAGAGTGACTTCCACGTAGGGAGAGGGATGTATATGTTTGCTTTAATAATGTCTAAATGAGAATCTCAGATTTGATTTTTCGTAATACTGTTAGGCAGATTTTGAAGGCCGATGTTGTTTTTTCAGAAAAGGCTCATATCTCTTCTTCTGGAGGTGAGCAGGAAAGAAACCCTTCACCAGCCTGTTCCTGTTAATTGTAATATTATTCACATACTCTTGTAATTATTTCAGGATCTGTTCCAAATATTTTTTAGCTGGAACCTGATGATAATGAACTTCCAAGGCCTGTTTTCCTACAGCTTGCAGTGTCATGCTAAATGGACTGCAACAAGAAGTGTTGCTGTGCCTGGGCTGTACTGGAGCCAGATCATAATTTGCAAATGTGTTTTTTGGGAGCTGCTGATATTTTCTCACCACCTCCTTGCAGAGTGAGCAGAACACTTCCCACTGCTGAAAATCTGAGAGTGAGAACTTTTCAGGCTGATCCTCCTGACGGTGACCAGCAAAGCACAAACCCAGGCTTCAAAAAGGGCTGGGGAGTCTGGGGTCATGCAGCTCCCCTTTGCCCTCTGACAGCCACCTGAAAAGGCACCTGGTGTCCTGGAAGGACAGAATATCTGCCTTCTAACAAACAAACTCCACGTTTGCCATCTCAATTTACCCAGAAAAAGTGTCTCCAAAATCAGCAGTCGTGTAATCACAATATTGCTGCATTATTTAGTGCTTGCCTAGCCAAGGGGGTGTGTGTGTGTCTATATATGACACATCTTCTTTTCACACCTTTTTTTCCCTCTGGTGGGTAAAATTAAGGCAGAAATGGCAAAGAGTAGAAGGAGGCAGCTGAAGGATTAGAGCACTGGTGAAAGGTGATTCATAATTAAGATGCTTTAAACTACATGGAGTCCAGGAGCCAAATTCCAAGCTGTAACTCACCAGTTGCAGCCAGTGAGAGGTCCATGCAGAGCCCAGTGATGTTCCAGCCTCAATTCCTGCAGGATCAGGACAGGCTGAGGGCACAGAGGATGGACAGGCTGTTGGTTCACCATGTGTTGAATTGGCAGCCATTGAAGGAGCTCGGGTTTCTGCAGCAATGAGGAGGATCCTGGAAACCATTTGGACAGGAGCATCTCAAATTAATTTGGAGGCAGTATAATTATCTGGAATGTCATTATTTTTTGTCCTTGGAGGTGGCTGAAATCTTGCACGTTTGCCACCAGTCATTTCCAAAAAAAAAAAAATTGAGCCAGCCACACACAAAAGAAAACAACTTGATTTAGTCTGGTGATATTTGCGAAGTAATAAAAGCAGCAACATTCTTAGGTGCAGTAATATAATTAACATATTCTTTCTGTGTGAGGACAGCATGTTTTTTCTTGTAATGATTTGGGTTGCTTGATGGCAAAGTTATGGGAGGAAGGTTTATTCTTGTTCTTCAAGGGCAACAATATGCTATAGTGAAACCATGCCATAATTTTTTTCTCCCCCTTATCAGACATTTTATTGTTCAAGGAAAAAATGCTTCAGAAAAAAACGTAACATGGGATGAATGAACAATGTGCCTGCTGTTTGGGGAGATAAACACAAAACAGACAGAATGGAAATTAAAGACTCTCATCAGAAGTGTCATTTTTTACGACAGTGGAAATGTTTTCTTCGGCACCATAATAGAAACTCCTAATGTCAAATATTAAAACACTCCCTCAAAAATAAATTCCAATCACTTTACAGCAGTTATATGTCATTTGATGGCTCTTAGCATGTGGGCCAAAAATGTTCTTTTCTGTTTGAGCTCGTTATTGTCACTCTCAGCATCTCTCCCAGGAGTTTTCCTGTGGATGCTCTCTTCCTGTCTCAGGGAGGTGACCATCCTGGTGGCTGCAACGGTGCTTTGGGAGCTTCAGGATCTCAGACTTACCCCAGGCAAGCAGGAAGAGCAAATTGACAGATCTTGTTTTCAGCACTGCTCTATTCTTAGAGAGGAGCTACATTAGGAGGATGAGTCGTTTTAAAGACACTGCCAGCAAATGATAGATCCTCTTCTGGGTCACGAATTCTTGTCACCTTGTGTATTAATAGGATCTGCCAAGGTTTTTTCCTTAAGTTTCCTTGCTTGCAGTCAGTCACATGGGTAACAGAAGCACAAAGAGTGGAGCATCTGTGACCCATATGCTGGAGAAGAGAAGGGAAGAAGGGAAGAACAGCCGAATAAGGACACGGCGTTGGAGTCAGGAGCTCCATTGGTTTAGCAAAAATGCTCATGCAATGCTCTGGAAATCAGTGGGGAAGGGCTGCAGTGGTGTAAAGCACTGTAGGTGATGTGGGATTGTCTCAGACACCACAAACTGCACGTTGGTGCTGGGGGAGACCTGGGGAGTGCCACGCCCCAACTCGATCTTCTCCCGCTTCAACAAACACAAATCCACGAGAGCTCTCAGCAAGTGCCTGGCCCTGTGTGTGTGGTCACAAAGTCCAGTCCCACCAGCTCCAGGCACTGGTGCTGCCACGTGTTGGTCTGAGTGTTTCACGCTGTTTCTGATGGACAAGAGGGAAGTTCATTTCTGGGTTGTGCCTGTTTGTCCCTGGGAAGGGTCAGAGGTGGGAAATGGCACAGAGCTGTAGAGGAGCACACTGATCCCTGAGGGACTGGCAGCGCCAGGTCAAAATGGGACTACCTCACTGCCAGCATAGGGCATTTGTTTCCAGGCTGAATGTTTTGTTCCCACTGAGAGACACGACTGGGAGAGACTTTACAGCAGGGACACCCAGCAGTACAAGTTCTGTGACCACAGTGCATGCCTGTGACTTTCAAATTTGAGGCTGTGGTTAAGTCATCTTGAAAATTGAATGGAACCAGCATAGTTTGCCCAAGCCAAAGATTTACTGTGTTAGGACGTGAGTTTTTTTCTCTTGGTGACAATGAAACTGCTGCTGGGGAAGGGGACAGATTCCCTCCTGTCCTCCATTGCATTGAATCCTTTCAAATCATGGAAGTATCTAAGACTGTCCTCACCTCACCCCTCGGCACCACCAATATTTCTGCAACCCTGCTGGCCGTGGCAGTGCTTCAGTGTCAGAGCTGGAGCTGCCCTGGTGCAATAACCTTCCGTGAGCTGCTGCAGCCGTGGCTGATTCCAGCAGCCTGAAGGATGTCTGAGTCTCCTGCCTGCCCCTCCCCACCTGCAGGAACAATCCCTCTTCCGGATTTATTGGCTGGTCTCTGGCACACACGACCCAAAGCATCGTTCCGTGGAATAAGGGAACCTTAGGTTGCCCACCCATGGCAGTGTGTAACAGTTAGCCTTTCAATTAAATGCTAAAGAAACAAATGAATAATTAGCACATAGATAATGTGAATTAGCCCTCATGTTATACATTAAATTCTATTCCAGTTATTGGACTGTGGTGAACTGTTGCAGAGTACTAAGCTGAAATCCATGCCCTAATTATTTGCCATGATGTGCGAGTCTCAGCTTTTGTACCAAATGAATGTAGGTAAAGATAAAAACCTATTACAAAAAGCTAGGATTCTAATGTAAGATAGGCCAGCACTAATTACTGGCTAATCATTGTGTTAGACTAATTATATTATGTGCTTTCAAAGCCTTGGTTAGTGCCAAGCTGAACGCTAGCATATAATTTGTCAGAGAGGAGTTAATTTTTCTTGTTATCATAACAAGATAGCGTTTCCCTTTTTTTCCCCTCAATATTTTTCAGGAATGTATGATTTTACCACCGTTCTGAACATCTTTCCTCTCTTGTTAGGAAGTGTTTAACAAATGCTGTTGGAGTCTAATTTAGGGCAGGTTTCATTCTCTAATGGGAGAGAGCCCTACCAGGTCCTGTGGATGTGATCATTATATAAGGCTGCATTTTCAACATGATTATTCAGGACTGGACTCCTTCCTGGAGCCAGACAGAGCTTTCCTCAGGCAGGTACAATGGCAAGGAGTCATTTTTTTTTGCACAGCCAGTCTGGAAATCTCCCAGGCCTGATCCCCAGCAGCCTCCTCTTCCTGGACCCAGAGCAGCACTATCCTGGACTTACAGCACACTCAGCATCCTTAAGTACCTGACATAAACACTGTCATGGGAGCTGATGGTACTGAAAGTCAACACAGTATTTTTAAATAACTGTTTACCATGATAGCAATTATGGGAAGATGGATGGTTTGAATCTCTGGAGCGAGCAAATAGTTAGAAATAGCTATATTCTTTGCTTAACTTCTGTTCCCATTATTCCACAGGCATGTGGAATATGTCATTAATTTTAAAGAGCGAAATAAAACCAAATTGAAGGGCCTAGATTCAAAGGCAGTACCTAAGCATCACCATTTATTCCCTCTGTAATGGCTTGAAAATCTGTGTTGAGCTTCCAATGACAGAGCTGGCAGAAGAGTGCTTCCAATTAAATACAGACTTTCTGTGGGTCAAATTTAGAAACTTTTACTAGTTGAAGGTGACTGTTAAACTCAGTGAGGACAAATGGTTCTTGGGTTCCTAAAAGTTACACTATATCTGCTTTTTATATATTTATACAGGTGGTTCTTTCTGTCTGGCTCACTTAATATAAAAACTATTTTTTTTCTTCTTATTCAAAAATAATGATTTGATTTTATTTGATTTAATTTATTTCCTGCAGCATCTTTCTGTCTTTGACATACTGAATCCACTTCTTGATTTAGACTGCTGTGATCCTGGAGAAACGCCTGGGTTTGGGTACATTTTTTACATCTATAGCTATATCTGAAAAGTAGCTCTTTTTCTGAAGATTTTGGGGCAGGTTTTTTTGCATGTTGCTCGTGATCTCTAATTGGAACCAATCCTCAGAGGAGCTCAATACCTGGCATTCTTTTATGAGAAGCTGGTCACTTATTTCAGTGCCTGAAAAGATGAAGAGCTCCTTTGAGAAGCCTGGCCCCAGCTGTAAGAGCTGATCACCTTTCAGAGCCTGATTTGTTGTTTCCCATTCTGCAGACAGTGGGATAATAACCTGTCTCTGGGATTAACAGTGAGGGAAAACCAGGCTTGGGCACAGCTCCCACTGGTGTTTGACCACCCTGAGCGTTCACTGTTGAGTTGGTGTCACCTGGACCTTCTCCAGACAGGACCTGGCTTGGTTTGGAGCAGCCAAGGACCACTTCCACTATGGACAAAGCCACTTCATACTGCAGGGCAGAGGAATTACTTGTAGGAATGAGAGCTTGTGCTTTTATTAGGCGTGAGGGGAGGGGAAAGAGGGGGAAAAGTCAAGATTTGTTTGAGCTGGATCCCAACAGGCTGATGGATCAGCCAAGGAGCTCGCAGGTGATGATGCCTTTAGTGGAGAACTCTGAAGCGTTATTTAGTTTTATCTGCTGGTAATGATCGATTCTTTTGTATCTGCCTTTTTCTGAATGATTTGTGAGAGGAATATCCTCTCCTAGCACTGAGTGAAAAGGCTACCACCTTTCCTGATTTATGGAGAGCACCAGCCCAAACTGATGTCCCAAGGGCTGCTTTCAGAGGCCCCCCCCATCAGAGCAGGAGGCTTCCAAGCAATTTGACTCCATGTTAGAGGGTGACATGGAAAGCTGCAGAGGAACCTCGTGGTAATGGATCTCCTAAAGATGTCACTGGAGCTGGCTCCCCTGACAGACAGAGTGTTAGAGCTATCTGTTCATATCTAATATTAATGCCTCCAGTTGGGGAGAGACGGGATGGAATCCGGGCTGTCAGCAAAAACATTCCCCTTCCTCATGTGATGAATCTGAAGAAGTGTCTAAAGCTGACAGTGGAATCTCATTAATAGGGGGAAAAATACTGACTTGTGAAGACTCCACACCAAACAAATCTGCGGTGGGAAATCTCACCTCTCTTTCATGTTTGTCTTCTGAGGAAACGTCGCTGGAGAGGCACCACAAAGTTTCTGCAGAGACATCAGAACCACCCTCTGTGTCATGGGGAGTGTGTGATAAAGCTCAGTGACTGAGGACTCGAGGTTTTTAAGAGCCAAACACTTCCAATTAAGTGTGTAGCCCCATTAACTCACACACAGACATTCGGTGTTGCCTCTTTCCAGCTCGGCCCTGCAAAATATGAAGTGGATTTTTTGTGAAAACAAAACCAGGCCTTGAGAAGGAGTTAAAGCAGTGATTATTGTAGTGGTAAAGGCTGGATTGTAACACTGACCTGCTGTAAATTCTCAGACAATCCTTTCCCACTCGGAGTTTCTATCTTCCATCTTCCACTGTTTGCCTGCCTGGATTGCCAGGCTCTGCAGGGCAAGGATTGGTTCCCAGAATGTTTGCTCTGCTTTTCATGATAGAGTCTGGCTCTCAGGTGGCTGCTGTTAATCATGAATTATGTATTAATGGTGATGTTGTGGAGTCAGCTCACAAACCCTTATAATAACCGGCACAGACGAGGCTTGCAGGCTGCATTTTACAGGTGAGTGTTTTACAGGTGTGCGTTTTACAGGTGTGTGTTTTACAGGTGAGTATTTTACAGGTGTGTGTTTTACAGGTGTGTGTTTTACAGGTGTGTGTTTTACAGGTGTGTGTTTTACAGGTGAGTATTTTACAGGTGAGTATTTTACAGGTGAGTATTTTGCAGGTGTGTAAACTGAGCTGTGAGTTCTGGGGGGTTCTGGGGCAGGGCTGCCACAGGACCAGCACACAGGGAAGGCAGAAAAGGAGGCTCCATGTTTTCTGTAGCCTGTTTCTGTGCCCTGTGACTTGAAGCGAGGTGGAAGATCAGTCAATCCACAGTGCAAGGTCATTTTAATAATGCCTGAGGGAGTGGGAGGGAGAAGGCAGCTCCTGAGGCTGGAACTTTGAGGGGTTATCCCGGAACCAGCCGCTCTGGGTCTGGCTGTGGAGCTGCTGCACAGAAATGGCTCTGGCACATATGGGAAGCTCTAGGAGGGAGACAAAATGCAGATTAGTGTCTGGAGTTTGACACAGATACTGAAATAAGGGAAGAGAGAGGACACACAGCACAGTGAGGAGGAGAAGGAGAAGCTTGGCTGTTGTTGTTGGTGTAGATTCCTGACATTCCTGGGTAACTGTTCAGAATTCTGATTTAGATTTGGGCATAAGTTTCCTTTACCACAGAATTAACAAAAAATATAATAAACCAGGAAAAAGCTAAATGAGCAAAAAAGGAAAACAGCTGACACAACATCAAAGTAGAAGCCAGGAAATCTGCAAATAACATTAACAAATACATGAACAGAATCACCTTTTCCTAGAAGAGGTGACCTGTTTCATTCTGACAAAGTCCATGGCAGTGGATTTTCACCTGGGGTGAATGTGGCCCAGTGCATGGACTGAGCCTCTGTCCCACAGTGCTTGTCCAGCACTTTCCCTGGAAGGAAACTGGACTGCAAGGTCCTGGATGCAGGAACGCCTCAGGCTGCTGAAGTGCAGGAGAATGGAACAAAGCAACATCTGTTACTGAAAATATTTGGAAACCCACAGTCAGACCTGAGATTCTGCATGTTCTTATTGGTCAGTTACCAAAATATTGACAAAGTATCAACACACTGAGGCAATTTAAACCCATGGCAATTCTTGCACTCTGCCTCGAGCACTGCTTTGGTGAAAAAATCACCTTCATGCAACTTCAAATGATATCTCTGATACTGTGAGAATTTACAACCAGGCCTTTAAAGCCGAGGTTGGGGAAATGCTATGCTTAGAAATGTTTGCAGAAATGGGCCCTGAATACGACCTGCTGCTTATTCATGGCTTTTGGTTCCATTTGCTTCCTGAATATATTAAGGTAATAATGATAGTGGGCTCACTCAGGAACAGTGGACAGCCTGCAGCTTATGGCCATCCCTCCAATCAAGGTTTTAGTGTCCTGAACTCCATCCAGGATCTGGCTGGTTGCTTGACACCCCTGGCACCAAGCACGGAAGAGGACAAAACACAACATGGATGTGATGGTGAAGGTGGCTCTTTGATACATCTCAGTGCCAGCTGTAGTGGAACAGGCAAGTAAAATTGTAGGAACGAATAGAGAAACCAGAGGAAAAGTACTGCCTGGAAGGCTGGGGGCAGTAGTTGCCACCAGACCACACGTGGAGAGTGACAAAAATCTGCAAGGCATAGAAGATGCTCAGAGGCAAAATGTGGCTTAGAGAAAGGGAGAAATTAGGGCAGAACTCACCAGCTGGAGCTGGAATAAGTGAGATGTGTAAAACTGAGAAGGCACACAGACAATAGTTATTCTTTTATTTTTTTTTGTAACGCAAGACACGGGTTCCCAGTGACATCATCAAACTGCTGGTTCAGAATTTAAAAAGAAGAATGAACTTTTTTCACAAATTGTGATTAAACTGCATGTCTTGGTGTCGTAGGATGTTGTAGGAGCCAAGAGTATAAATGGTGTCAAGGAAATTCATGAGAGGTTGGCAGGGTGTAAGTTGCTTTTAAGGAAAATGGACTGGTGGCCTTTTCCAGCTGAAGAAGTCATCGAACCACTGGCTGCCAGAGGTCTTGGAAAGGATGGGATCATTTGTCTGGTTTCCTACAGACTGTGGACAGCCTGTCACCCCCTGTCACTCAGAGGGACACACCTTTGATATCTGGTGCCCTGTTGCTGTCCTCATGCAGCTCATGTGGATGTGGCACTTGGGGACAGGGTTTAGTGCTGGACTTGGCAGGGCTGGGTTAATGTTGGACTCAATGATCTTAAAGGTCTTTCCCAACCTCAGTGATTCTGTTAAATCCAGAAACTACAGGTTTGGTCACTGACTGATCAGCAGAGATTGGGATAAAATACCCTGATGATTTTTAGCATGACTCTCAAATCACTTTCCGTGTCCTGCTATGGGGATGGAGACAAGGCAGTGGGAATCCTGTGGTGAGGTGATGATGTCAATGAGTGAGACATCATCTCTGCAGGGCTGTAAAAAGCTGCTCAGCACATTCCCGATGTTTGGGGGGCTCTGGAAGGGAAGAGCCAGCTCCTCCCTTGCAGCATTTGGGGCAGCGGAGGTGCAGGACACGCCCTGCACCCTTTTTCCCCCAAGGGAAGCAGCGTTGACCCCCGGAGCTGTGGCAGGACCCGGGATAGGCGGCACCCGGCAGCCAGCGGATGGCACTGTTGTTGCAAGGAAACTTGGGGAAAAAAAAGAAAGAAAAAAAAAAAAAAGAAGAGAAAAAGAAAAAAGAAAAGAAAAGAAAAAGCCATTTAGCACTTCAGAACTGTTTGGATGGAAGTTTCCCATTGAAAACAGTTTTGCCGAAATGGAAGCGTTTCACGGCACATGTCTCTTCTCTATGAATTTTTAATGGAGGAAAATGTAAATTAATCAGTTTGACTTTATAATTGCAATATAGCTTGGTTTTTTCTTATCTTATTGAATCGCTTTATTAATTTATATGGGTACACAATTTCAATATAATTCTTCATTTTATAGGTTTTTTTAATCCCAGCGATTCAAAATCTCGAAAAATAAATGGAATTGCATTACGGAAAAGAAAGAAACATTTTGATATTTTTTAAAAATAATAATACAAGCAACTTTAAAAAGCCTTTCAAATGCTGTCCCAGAGAAAAACATCATCTTTGACTCTCAGTGAGAGATAAAAATATGTTTCTGAAGGGTCGAATTTTGTATGGGGTGGGTGATCTGTATCTTGATCCGCTCTGAATGGGTTTTCTTGAGAAATAAAAAGTGCTTTGAGGTGCTGTTTGCTGGTGCCATGAGAGTGGCAGCGCTGCCCAGCAGAACATGTGCTGCAGAAGGACATCTCCGAGCAGCCATCCATCACTCTGTGGTGCCAGGCAAGGTGACACCACACCCTGGTGTCTTTGTGAGCTGTCCAGGGCAGGAGATGGTGCCAACACGGGGCTGCGGTTCCAGGGAGTTATTGCTTTTTAAAAATAACCCGTCGGTGGGGCCCAGCTAAGGGCGGCTCTGTCGCTGTGGTGCTGCAGTGAGGGGGACACAGGACATCTGCAGGCAGTGCAGAGAAGCTGGGAGGCAAAAGGGAAAGAGGGTTTGTCAAATTGGAGAGGGAACACCTTCCCTTTTCTGTCTTCCAAAATTAAAAATAAAAACCCAAGCCACTATTCATTCCTATATGTCTTGTCTTGTTTGTTATGGGAAATGTGCAAAACACGGGGCTGTTCTGCACAGACAGGGTAAGTTATTTATAGTGGCTTCTCACGCAGTCTCCTTGGAGGGAGCCCAAATTCCAAGTCCTGCCATATGCAAAACCTACCAGAGCTATTCCAGACTTCTCAGGTTCTCCCACTCTGTGTCAACGCAGCGCTGCTGCAGCTCCCCTGTGCAGAGCAGCAGGGCTCGGGGTGACACACACAGATCCCCCCGGGAATGAACCCAGGGACTGGGATGTGGCTGCAGGACCTGCAGCCAGCACCCATAAATGCACTTGTTTTCCCATTGGGGGTGAATTCTGGCCACACACGCTGTGATGGATGAGCAGGCTGGCTCCCTCTGGACTGCCTGGCACCAGCACTGCAGCTCCACACCAGGATTTCCTAAGTTATGCAGCCACCTCTCTGAAATCCTGATCCCTAATGAGGTCAGGACAAATTCCATGGTGGTATCGACAGTAAGTATGTACATAAATGGTTTTTTTAGATCAGGGCACGGAGGAGAACCTCTGGCTATCCCAGAGGAACACCACGATTTCCACATTGCCTTCAGGGACATGGAGCTGTGCCTTTGTTCCTGTAAGAGCTGCAGTGAACCCTTTGAGGAAGCTCGGCAGCAAAAGGAAGCACATCCTTCTCTGGCTTTGTGTGACACAGTTACTTTGGTGACTGTGTCAACAGTGGGGAAAGAACCAAATCGTGTTACTACCTCTGTCAATTCTTAAACAGCACTGCAGAGCCCCCTCTCCTCCCCCCAAACGAGGGAGAGAAATTCACACTGTAATATTAATAACTGTGGGGCCCTTTGGCCTTTAATAATTAACACACTGCTAACTGTGGCTGAATGTTCCTTTTTCTGATTCCAATTACAGGCCCATTTGGCCCAGGCTCAGCTGGGGGAAGTGGCTCAGCAGCAGTGTTATAACAGAGACCCAGAGCTGAGAGAAATCGCTCTCCTTTGGCCCACACAGTAGATTAAATAAAGCTTTGGGCTCCAGCAGTGGAGAAGCCAAAGCATCAGGTGCTGCAGAAAAATGAGGTACTTCTGTACCCCAGCCATTCCAAACCAGGGACTGCTTTAACATCCCAGCCAATTCCTGGAGCCTGCTGACACATAAACTCACCTGGTCTAAGGTAAAGCGAAATGTGCCTTTCCATAGGTGACAGCTGCTCATACCCTTGCCACTTCCCCCCAGCATTCTGCCGAGTGGGAGCCTCTTGCTGGTATTTTCTGTCTGAAATAGAGTTGCCAGTGCGGCTCTAACGAGAAGTTTAGCATTTAGAGAGCCCACTACGATCTTTGCAACGCGATTTGCAAGCCCTGAATAGACGTTGTTGGTGTTTTGCTGCAGCGTGGTGATGTTCCGGCAGCGTTCCCGCTCCCCTGGACACTCCTGTGAGCAGGGAGGGTGGTTCACAGGAGCAGCTTCAACGCTCCCCAAACCACAGCCCGAATTCAAAAGGTCTGTTATGCAACCAGAAGCAGAAGGGAAGGCAACCAGTAAATTCCAAACTGTGGTTACCTAGCAGCTAAAAGCGAGTGGTGGAGGCTGCCGTGGGTTCTGCCTTCCTGCCTCTGGTTGCACAATCCCACACCTTCCCTTGTGCACGGAGCTGTCGAGTGAGAAGGTGCAGAGAGCTGATCCAGCTGGAAACTAACCTGAGAAAAATAAAAACTATCGGGTTGTGTTGGTGTGGCTCCCTCTCCGTGTTTAGATCAGCTCAATTACAGCATTATGCCCAGAATTAATCAAAACAGGTAGTGGAAGAGGCTTGGATTTGTACTGGGTTATGTCACATCGTGGATGTTTTTAATAATTATAACTCTTAGAGCTGTAAGATAAGTCTTTTTTAATACTTGGTGGGATGTTAGCCCTTCTTGTGTGGCATGGCCATTGCCATGCTCATTTTCAGCTGCCTGTCAGCAGTTAATGAACTTCTCAGGGGATTTTCTGATTTTCAAATTGTTTTCTCACCACTTAAACCCGAGAAGTTGCGAGGTGGAAACAGAGTAGGGATAGGAGTGAGAAATCCTCCTGAACTTACCCCTGAGTTAATGAAGGATTATAAATGGAATCTTTACCTGGATGCAGTGAGGAACTGGAATTTACTTTCCTTGGCAAGTGCAGGATTTTCATGTTGAAATCATGTCTTTATTATTTAGATTTAATTTCATTTTTATACATAAGTTTCTTCATGTATTTTATTGCAGTGTTGGTTCCTCATAGGCATTGCCATTTGCCACTGTCTGCAGGGTTTGTTCCAGGGTCAGGCTGTGCATCCCATGAAGGATCCCTGCTCACCACCAGGGCACGGGTAACAAATGGTGTCTGCCAAGTGCCTGTGCCACATCCTGGAAAGATGTGGGCCAGCAGAGCTCCAGCCATGGAGAGGAACAGGAAAAGAGCAAATGAACCACAGTTCTCCAAGGCATAATTGCAGCATTTCAGAATTAAAGTATACTTCATTTTGATGGTTCAGCTTTTCAGTGAGAAAAGGGCATTTTCTGCAAAAAAGGTCGCTTGAAACTGAAATTTCCATTGGAAATGTAGCTCTGACGGGAAAATTTCTAATGGATCTATGCTTGGTCCTTCTCTACGTTTCTTAAACAAGAACTGCAATTCTTACCTGCTTCAGCAGCACAGTGTTGCTCAATGGCTCAATCTATAAATATACAAGAGAAGTACAATTGCAGTTAAAATTCTATTTTATGGAAATATAAAAGCCATTGGAATGGATGAAAATGAAGAATCTGAGAAGGGTTAAGTTTTGAGGCTAATCTGCTAATTCTAAGAGGACATTAAAAGTTTTTAGCACTTGTACAGAAAGTCCAAAAAAAAGGGTTTTCAGACGTTTTTAATTAAAAGAATTCTAGCAAGCTCCAGTTGGGAGAAGCGAGTACTTGTATTTATATGTGACATCAAAATAAAGACAGGATGGCTTCACACATTTTGGACATTTTGGTAAAGATAATTTTTTGGTTTCTCCAAGCCTGTTCACCCATCTGTGATCTCTTCAAATGCCATTAATTGAAAATGTCGCACCACGAGTGAGAAAAAAAAAAATCAAAAACCAACTTGTTTTAAAGGAAAAAAAAAGCGTGTTGTTTGACAAAGCAATAAAGCAGAAGAAATCTGGCTCTAAGAGAGTGCAACAGATAAAAACCCTAAAGATTAGAGGTCACCTGATGAGAGGGCTGATTTCTGAGTGTGTGTCCCTGTATCACTCTGCACAGCCCCACTGCTCCTCCCACCACTTTTGATATTCCAGATGCGCGGAAATGGGAAGTCGGCGTCAGAAGGAACTGAGTGCATTTGAATACTTCACCTGCAGCAATTCCAGCAGAATCTCTGGTTCCTCGCTGGGAGTGTCTCTCTGGGAGTGTGGGGAGCAAAGTTCAAGTCCCTGCTTTTATGTTTGAGTTCCCACAGCCCCAGATCGGGGACAGCCAGGTGAGCTTTTGCTCTGTTTTGACCAGAAATTCCATCCCAGATTTAGCCAGTTTTCCCGTAAAACTCATCAAAACCAGCCTTTTGTTTCTGAAAACACATTTTGTTGGAAAATTCTCAACTGGTTCATTCTGGGTGCTACTGTGACATTAGCTGCAAACAATAATTACGAGGAGAGGATTTGAGAAATCTCTCCAGGTTCTGATTAGGATAAAGACCTAGATTAAACTTTCCCGAAACACTGGGAAATGGTCGTTCAGTTCTTCTGACATGGCTTTGTTACGTCTGTTTCTTGGCCGTGAGGACCTTAGAAAATGCAAACCAGAGGGGGAAAATTGCTCTTTAGGAGAAATTTGAAATTATTATACTGGATTTACCCTCAGTAAGAGCAGAGCTTGAGTTTAACTTTGAGATCTTTGTCACAAGATGGTCGTGAGTTGTTTTGCCTAAATGTTCACCCATAGCCTTTCAAAAGCCACAGGAAGGTGCACCATGGAAAGCCAGGGTACTCCTCAGGAAAAACAGCCAGCAGATCTTTTTAATATAATCCATGAAGAATAATCCATGGACAAGTCCCATAAAAATGGCAGCTGCTCAGGAGGCGCAGAGAGTTCATTTTTAATACCGATCGTTTCTCCCTGCAGAATCTTGCTCCTGCCTTATCAATATTTTAGAAAAGAAAGAGAAACCTTGTGCAGCTGCAGAGGCAATTTGGAGGGATTAAAAATTCATCCTGGTTTGGAGCAAAGCTTTCAGCAGGTGGGTGACCTGCACTGCCCCCCCCTCCATGGCTAAAACTGGAGTGAAGGTCCTGGGAATTCTTTCATGGAGGGATCTCCTCCCAGGACCTACTTCCAGTTCCAACCATAGTGGGTCACAGTCTTTGCCTAGAACAGCACAAAAATCAAGTCTAGGATGTAAAAGTGACATTTTTTTCTTCAGGTTTCTTTCAGTTGGTGAAGAACAGAGTCAAGGCCACTCTTGGTAGCTCAGGTTAAGTCAGGCTTTGAATTTGACTCAATAATTAAAAGGGCTAATTAACAGCTGAAACTCAGAATTTGGGCTCTGCAGGAAATTTGAACAATTCCATGTTGGTTTTCACTCTAAAGGTGAAAGAGCCACGTGGTTTAGAAGTTTCTCTCCAAAATATCCTCCTCACCAAGCATTTTATTGGAGTGAAGGAGGAAAATAGGAAACCTCCAGTTGACATTCAGAAATCAAACCCAAACTTAAATTTCTAAAAGACTTTAAAACATATGTTTTCTTCCCATTGCTAAAAGAAACCTACTTAAAACATTTCCTTTCAATTACTTCTCGGTGAAATTTCATCATGATTATCATGTTAAATGGGACATTCTGCTTAAGCAAACCAGGTGTGGAAACATTACCTGGAAGCTGGGGAGACTTTTCCCTTTATTTACTGGGTCTATTTGGCACTCAGACTGTTGAGTTCCCAATCCATACCAATGAGCAAACACACAGATAAGGGCAGAACACTCTGAGTTTTTCCTACTCCCAGGAGAGCAAGAACAGAGTCAAGGAGCTTGTTGGTAACTGGAAAAGCGCTGATCGGAGCTTCCTGCTGCCCTTGTGGGAAAACAGCCTGGAAACCACTTCTGCTTCTCTTGGCCATTGTCTTTGGAGCTCCCTGTGAACACACACTGGGATTTACAGGGATGCACCAATTCGGATCAGCCTTTTCTTGGGAAAGTTTCCTCAAGCTGAGAAGAATCAGTGTCTGGTGCAGGGAGAACGGAACAGTTGGAATGTCAGGAGGATCAGGTGGAGGGCAGGAGCTCCAGGCCACAGCCAGTCCTGGAATGCAGATCTCCCACTGCAGACAGGAGCGTCTCCATCCTCAGGCTGCTCAAATATTGTCCCACGAGTGTCCATCAGTATAAAACAGGAATGTGTTGGAAAGCTGGAAAAGAAGCTCCCAGCTCAGTGTGGGGCCAGTGAGCCTGTGGGCACAGAAATCTCTTCCCTGAACCCATTCCTGGTAGGACAAATGCTCTGCTGGACACGGGGAAGTGCCAGTGCCAGGCTGGGTTGTTCCACTCATCCAAACCGGAAATGGTGAGAAACAGTCCAGTGAAGGGGGGAAAAAAAAAAAAATGCATTTTTCAGGCAGAAGATTCCAACTTTGTCTCTCAGTGCTGGGCAGGTTTCTGCAGCATTTGTCACAGGTAATACTGGGAATCTATTCCTGACTCAACCCTGAATAATTGCTGCCAGGATGCCATCGTGGTGCTGATGAGTATTTCTCCAACAGAAGAAAAACAGCATGTTGATTCTTGAACCACAGCAAGCTATAATTGTAATTTAAAATCTGGTGTGTTGTTTAAAATACTAAATTCTTTATCTTTCAGAATCTTTATAATTATACATCTAAACCATCACTCTGAATACATTTGCAAGTGTTGTTCCATTTTTAAGATCTTCCCCAATTTAAATATCAAGGCCCGAGCGAAAAATGAAATTTAAAAAAATCCAACCTGCACAGAAAGCAAAGCCCATTGTGTTTCAGAGCTATTCATTCCTGTTATAGTTACAAAAAAGAAAAGTTATAAAATTATAACACTTATTTGAAACGTCTTTTCTCACACAATAGCAAATGTTCCTGCTCCTCCTCTCACAATAAAACGACCATATCAAATATCAAATACTTTTTTTCATGAAATTATAGAAGTGCTGGGGGAAAAAAACCCACAGAATATTAAAATTTCTCAGCTTCAGAGATGCCAAACTGTTATCAAGGACCGTGAGAGGGTACAAATTTTCAGAAATATTGAAAGGAGCGGGGAAAAAAAATCAAGCTTTGACATTAACAGGATGATAACAGCCATTGGCTCCTGTTCACACCCCAGAATTTCAGCAGTGAGATAATCAGGCTTTCAGTGACTTGTATGGAGATGGTTCTGACACGGATCAGACTCTGATCTTTGGCCTGGCTGTTATTATGTGGAGTTATGCGCTGGAAGAGTTTTGACAAAAATAATAACCCCCCGAGCGAGGTTTTCAAGAGCAGAGGCTGTGCCAGACAGGTAAATCACAGATCCCTGAGTCAGCTCCGCGCTCGTGAGATGTCTGAATACAAGCAGGGCTCGTGAAAATCCAGAGCTTTGAAAGCCTGGGAGGCTGAAGGATCTGTCCAGTGCTGATCTCGGTGGGAAGCATCCTGCCAGTAGGGAAAAAGGGAATCAGACGTGGCTCCTACTCTAGAAAGTGTGTTGTGGCTTCATGCTTTAAAATGGAATGACAAGCATGGGAGATGTTATCAAAAATTGAGGGTTCATAAAATTATTTTTGTGTCATTTCTACCAGGGCCAACCAGGAATCCAGAAGCACTGGGGAGAAGACCTGCAGATCTTCTTTCAGATGTTTTTCCTGGTGTGGTTTCTGACTCTGTGTAGACAACCCAGTGTGGTTAAACAATAACAGTCAAAAAGGTGTTAGGTACCTCTTGTTGATTTCAATAATGGAGACACTGGTGCACATTTGCATCTTAAATCAAAAATTCCAATTTTTGAAGAGCTTCCTCGATGCAACAACGCTTTAGTGACGCTGAGTTAATTAATAATAACATGCAATCCCTGTGTTCAGCGACTCTTGAGCAAGGAAATTCAAGGAATTATGTCCCCTGAACTTTTCTATTGCTGCCTGTTCCACGTGTTCTGGCAAGCAGCCTCCCCACAGGAAGAACCTGGAGTGTGCTATTCCATCCCTCCAGCAGCACAGCATCCCTGTCTGTCTGGAGCTGTGGCTGGAGGTGTCACCTCAGCCAATCCTTGTGCCCATTCCACTGCCCTGCTTTCCCTCTTACTGCAAGGACAAGCCATTGCTGGGAGAACACTCCTGTTGTGTGGAGCAGCAGAGCTTTGGGCTTTAGCTGGGATCACCCTGAACGTCACCAGGGCTCAGCTTTCTGTAAGTGCAGCCCCTGGAGGGCATGGGCAGCTTGAGGTGACCTTTGTGCCTGGGGTGACTGGTGAGTTATTTATCAATAACAGGAGTTATTGATAATAATAACCAGTTTATGGGCTTGGTGTCAGGATTTGTGACAAGAACATGGCCAGGTACTCTCAGCAGGTGTCTGCAGACACCCATAAGTGCTGGGCTGGTGCTGGCAGGAATTTCAGTCTCCTGTGTACTGACAAAGGCTGCAGCATTTTAGGCACTGACCCACAAAGCAGACCATGTGGGTGAACCCATGGGCAGAGCCCTCTGAATTCTGTCTTTGTGCAGCTCCTGGAAAAATTACACTGAGGCACAAGAAACCTCAGCCTCACTGCTATTGACCATGAATTTTGGGATATCTGCATTTGGGGCTCGGATTCATCCGTCACTGACACTTAAACCCAAGAGACAATCTAGTTGCAGGCCAAGGAATATCTGAAGTGTTGTTTGTGTGTTCCCTGGTGCAACCCCTGCAATTCTGGCCGACTGGAAGAAGAGAAAATACCACAACACTTTGCTTAAAAAGAAATTCTTACAAAGTTCTGGTGCATATGATGCAGTTTAGAGAAAGGAATTGAGCTGAAATAGTACCATAGTGACATGCTTGATTGCTGAGGAGAGGAGATGTAATGATTTTGGACAGCAACTGTCAGGGTTAAGAAAGTTATTTGTTCCATTGGTTTATGGCACAGACTAGTAGTATTTTATTGTCAAACAGAATTAGTTTTATATCAAGA
This sequence comes from Ptilonorhynchus violaceus, assembly GCA_013397565.1. Taxonomy (NCBI): domain Eukaryota; kingdom Metazoa; phylum Chordata; class Aves; order Passeriformes; family Ptilonorhynchidae; genus Ptilonorhynchus; species Ptilonorhynchus violaceus. The sequence goes on along the minus strand of VZRJ01004081.1, from coordinate 1,807,265 downwards.
AGAGTGATTACTTGGGTTCACTGTGTTTGAGATTAAACTTGATGATTTCATGTCCATTATTGATTTAGGCTTTACATTCAGAGGAGTAGAGGTTTATATTTTACTTAAGGGGATTTGATCACAGTAGATGGAATCTTTGATGGTTTCTGCAAATAAATTAGTAAAGTTGCTGTGCCTTTTACAGTAACTGAAGAAGAAAAGTGAAAGGGGGTTTATCTGAACAAAAAGAGTGCAAAAAGAAGATGGCAGAAGCTGCTGCTTGGCTTTTCCAGAGTGCAGGGGATGTGGAAACACCTCAGCACAGGATGCAGGAAAGCAGGAACCATGCAGAGGGTGCTCATCCAATGGCACATTGCAGCTCCAGGCTCAGATGATATGGGATTCACAAAGGGATGCCAAAGACTCAGTGCACATTATCTCCTCTCATTTATCCTGCAATTAAACCGAAGGAGAGAGGGACACCCAAGGTGCTTCCCAGCACTGGAACAGGGTGGATGGAGGGCCAGATGCGGGTGGGGTCTGCAGGAGGCAGATGTGCAGAGTGAGCAATACCTGCCACTAGAAACATCCCCTCTTGAAACACCTGAGCTCAGCCAGTGGGTCAGAACACGCCTTGAGCCGGCCAAGCTGTGGGGTCTGAGCCGGGAAATCTGCAGCCAGGAGAAGCCAGATGGTTGTGGCCAGCCAGGCCTCTGCTCCCTTGGGCAGCAGCGCATTCCAGCAGGAGGAGGAAAGGAGGAATTTCACGGAAGCCGCTGTCAGAAGGAGGCCGTGTCAGCCTGAGAGCTCTGCATGCAGCACTGCCCAGGGCACGGGCGGTGCGGGATGTTCCCTGCTGTACCTCCACCCTGAGCACTTGTGGGAGCACAGACCAGCCCTGCCAGCTCTATTCAGAGCTGTCACATGCAGACCATCAGGACTGCAAGCTCCTCTGGCTTTCAGAAGGCCGTGCCTGGTTAGGGCTGCCCTCAGACACAGATGCCTGGGTGGGTGCTGAGCCAGCGCTGCACCCACACCACGCTGGGGGATTTGGGGGCACCGAGCGCTGCCTGCACTGCCTTCCTCTGGCCACCCTGCTGGCTGCTTGTGCATTGCCTTGGCACCCAGGCATCTTTCAAACACACCAGGGCAGGGTCCAAAATGCACATCTCTAAAGGCATTCAGACTCACCTGTGTGCTCAGACAGTCACCTGCCTTGACCTCACCAGCACCACCGTGCAGCCACCCTAAAATCTCCTCTGCCTGTATGGGATGCAGAGCTCTGGCTCAGCTTTGCCTTTAGTCCCACATGAGTTTTGCTGTCTCCATCCATGTCTATATATTGCCTATAACTCTGAGATGGTGATTCAGGAAACAAATGCTGTGTAGAGTTCTGTTCCTCACCTAGAATGCAGGGCACAAGCCCCTTCTGCCACCCAGCCCTGGCTGCCCGGTTGAGCATCACCAGCTCCCAAGATGGATGGCAGCTGATGCTGGCCAAGGCTCCTGTAATGATGTTTTCCCCTCTGCAGCTCAGGTCGCTCCCAGCTCTGTGCTCCCTGCAGAGTGTTTGGTTCATTAGGGACATGGCACAGCACAGTTCTGCCTCGTCTGCAATATCCCCAAGGGTCAGGTGTTTACTACCTCATTTTTTGCTCTGTTTCAATTAGTGCCCTTTGCCTTTTGTCCTTTCGCTGAAAGACAGAAAAATCTGGCTCCGTTCTCTTTGTTCCTTGCCATGCAACACTTATAAACACTGCTGAGATTTCTCCTGAGGGACTGAGGCTCCTGGAGGCTCAGCAGAGCAGCTCTCTCAGCAGCTCTCTCAGCACGTGTCGGGTGCTGCAATCCCTGAATCACCTCAGTGGCCACTCCCTGGACCTCGATGGCCTTGTCCTGCAGGAGCATCCAGGACTGAAAACAGTTCTCCAGATGTGGTCTCACCGCTGCTAAGTAGCTTTTCCAGACTTTAGAAAGATGTGTCCATTCCAACAGAGAGAGAAAAAGGGAGTAAGCAGATGCATGGTTTTGAAACTAATCGGATGCATCCACTGAGATGGGTGTTAAAAATAAAAAGCTCTTGCCAAAAGCATTATATATTTTTTTTTACTAATATGGGAGTTTGTTTATCATTTGAGTTTCTCTGTTCAGTGAGCTGGTTCCTATTTAATGGATCACTAAGTTATGAGTACAATAGAAATGACAGAGCATGTGTTTTCTAATTTAGGTGTATGGACAAGTGCCCTTTTTTGCTGGAAAGAGAGCAAAGCTCCTATTGCTCAACAGCAGAGTAGTCGAACCAAATGCTGCTCAGCAGAGGTGGCAAAGTGTGTGGCTGCCACTGTGACTCTGAGAAGTCTTTCTTGCTGTGATGCTTCAGCAAAAAAAACCTGCAAATGTGACCAAGTTGTCAGGTCAAGGTCATCAATCATTTAGGATGCTTTGGGGGATGTTGCCCAGTGGCACCTGAGAGCTCGGGCCCTGTTGGCTTTCAGGAAGATTTAAGCTTCTCCCCACTTGTAGGAGTTATTAAAGGTATTTAGGTACTGTAAGAGGTGGCAGATGTATGGAGATGCCAAAGAATATCTGGAAATCTGAGCAGCTTTTTGCTGGTGCCCTGTTCTCAGCCTGGCCTGGAGCCAGTTGTGATCTGTGCTCAGGGATGCCAGGCTCTGGTACCCACTGTGTTAAAAAGCACAGAGTTTTAAGTAATGGGGACATCTGACGCACTTCTAAAACATCTCACCCATTCCAAAACCCCTCCCCCCAACTGTGGATCCATTCTTCTGTTTTCTTCCTTTACACCATGCAAATCATTGCATGGTGCATCATTTACAGGGTATTCAGTGTGATTCAAAAAATGCCAACCATTCCCAGCTCCTGTACTGATGTGGCCACCTCAGTGCCTCTAGCTTGTATTTTTTTTTCTCCTTTGGCAGCAAAAAAAAAGCTTGTCTGGTGCTACACGTTATTACCTTTCATAAAAGGAACTTCCAAAAACGATGGCAGAAATCTTTTTTTTTTTTGATCCATGAAAATTGCCAATCCTTTAACTGCAGAAACACCTAATAGCTACAGAATCTGCGAATATGAGGCATTTAAATGTGAGTCACACCAGCCTTCTTAGCACAGCCCGTCCTTTGGCTCGAATTTTTTAATATGAGGGATGTTCTTTGCTAGAGGCTAACTCAGGTCCCAGGAAAAGGGGGAATTCTGTCACAGAAGAGTCCTGCATCCTTGCTAGAACAGCAGCCTGAGAATGTGAGCAGCAGGTGATTAATTTTAGAGACTGAATCCAAATTAATGGTCAGTTTGAATGGTTCCAAGGGCTTGTATGAAGTCATTTCAAAATTTTCATATTTGAAAATGAAGGCAGAAGGCAGCCCCAGGGACTGGAATGGCTCTAGGTGGGGACACTGTCAGCTTCTGGCAAGTAAAGGGAATTAATTGACTTACAAACCATATTATATTGACAATACTTCCATTTTTTGGACTGCTAGTGTGTACAGAGCTGACTCAGATCACTCATATTTCCATTTAAAATACTCTACACCCTCACGAGTTACAGTGACCAAGAGCATAACAAGGTAAGACGCAGTAAAAAAACCAGCAGCACAGTCAAATAACAGCTGAACACACAGCACAATCCTCGCTTCGATCCTTGTTTGCCTTCAGAAATACTGAGTCAAGTGTCCTTATTTAAATGAAGCTTAGTTTGAAGTGGAAGCAGTGCCTCAGGAATGCCTGGGCGTGTGATAAACTCGTAAAGGAAAGGGCTGCCTGATTTGTGGGTTGATCCTGAGGTGCCCCAGCAGCGCAGGAGGCTCCTGTGCTTCTGATAAAGTTTTGTTCTCCCCCCTGTGCTTCCACTGCCTGGTTTCTGCTGCCCCACACCTGGGGGCAGGGAGGTCCCTCTGGGGATGCCCAGATCTGGGCAGGGGCTTGGTGGGGTTGGCACCAGCATCTGCCTGTTGGAAAAGGAGTCGGGAATCCTAAACCAGCTCATTGCATCCCTGCTGCGACCAGGGACGCTGCCAACTCCCCATTCTCAGCACACTCTCTGCTGGGGTGTCAGTGGGAGGAAATGCAGCCGGATAAGATCAACTCTTTTCAAATTAGGGGATGCCCTGAGAAACTTTGGCCTTATCTAGAGGGAAGCAGCTTCTGTGGGGCAGCAAATTAAATGGCTTTATTTACGTGCTCGCGTTCTTCTGGCACAAACCCTAAAAGCCTGAAATCTTTTGCCGGTCTCCATTGATGTGATGTGTGCTGTGGTGCTTCTAAACCATTTGCTAAGTTGAAACGATGCATTAGAGATGGCTCAAAGCCAGAAAAGGACTTGCACAGCCCTCCCCTGCAAGGGGCAAATCGAACTGAGGGTAACCACAGGCAGCCCACACCATATTTACCGATATGCCAGACAAAGGAGCTCACTTTATGCATTTATTTCCAGTAACTCTGTGCCTAAACAAGCGTCTCACCTTGCTGCTTTTACATGATGAATGGAGCAGGAGCTGCATGTGCTGAGTTGAGCCTCAGCCTGTATTTCCCCAGCACTGGCTGAAAACTGGATTTGCACGTCGCTCTGACGGGGATGGCACTGCCCACACCCTGCTGCAGGCGTTGTGACCCTTGCTGAAGGATGTCCCCGTGGCCGTGGGCTCCAGCAGGGTGGCAGTGCTCAGCGCCCACTGCCAGGAGCCAGCAGCAATTCCCACGTCAGATTTTTTTCTCCGAAGCCTGACTTTTCTGCCATTTTTGTGTGGCCCACAGGGACCTTCAGGACACTGAAATAACATCAGCTTAGGCCCTCAGGCAAAGACCGAGAAACAAGGAGCCACCCCATGTGATTGTGTGGGTGTGTGCCCTGTGGTTTGTCTTCTGTGGCACCATCACTTGGGGCACTCAGGGCCATCAGGCTCTGTTGAAATGGCCAAGGATTTTTCCTTTTAAAGTCTCACTGATTAAAAAAAAAAAAAAAAATCCAACAGATAATACCGTGGTATAAAGAGTGTATTCTGCTCTGCCTACCACAGGTTTAAACTGGAGGATTAAAAATATCCATTCTTCATTCCTGCTAAATCCTAAGCTCCTTATTTGGGTTTTGTATCATCAGATCCCATTGTTTTTTAAACAGACTAACCCAAGATTATCAGAAGGAATGATACAAGTCTTCATCTGCACTGGTTTATAAATCCTTATGCTGATACATATGTTTTTGGAAGCAAGTAACACCATGATACACTCTGAGAGTTTCAGAACAGGTCTCAAAACATCATCCACTTTGCTTTAATTTCTTAAGCCAGCTGCCTCTTTCAATAAGGCAGCTCACTTTTATTCCCTCAGTAACCAAACTTTTGCAGAAACTGGCCAAATGGATCAGTGGAAAAAAAAAAAAAAAGGAATACAAGGTTGTGCTGCAAGAACAGCATTGAGAGGACACAGAATTGCTAATTTTGCACACTGGCTCCATCTTCACTGCCCAGAATCTCCTCAGCCTCACGAATCCTACACAATGCAAGGTGTCCCCAGTCCCACAGGCTCTGAGCACCATCCCTGGCTCTGGTACCAGTGGAGGTGCTGCTGGTTGGGAGCAGCAGGGTCTGGGTTTGTGTGACACCAGGGCTTTCCCAAGCTCCCAGGCACCAGAGCTGGCTGTAATTGTCTGTCTCTGCTCCTGTCTCGGTCCAGCTCCTAACAAGACCAGTGGGAGTTTCAGCTGAGACAGCCTCCAGGATCTGGCCTGTTTAATTTATGACAAACACCACCATGCAGGTCTCCTGCCTGCCAAGTCCTCAGGGCTTTTTTGGAAGAAAAACCCCAGTTGTGTTTGTTGGGCTGTTTCTTTCCCAAATGAATGCAGGTAATTATTTTTGGTTACGCAGTGCACACACATTGGTCGTCAAAATTGAGGTGTTCTGAACGGTTCAGTGCGTGTTTGTGTTCGTGTGTGTGTGTGAAATACAACCATAAAGACAGTTTTTCTGTGAAATCTCGTTGTCTGATACCTTCAGTCCTCCTGAATAGAGCACTGAGTGTGAACAGAGCCACTGGCATCTCTTTAGTAAGATGCTGCTGAGGGGATGGATGTCACAGTAATGGTCAAACAGGGACCAACCAGGACTGCCAGGACAAAAGAAGTGTCATTTATGAAAAACGTTTCTCATTTCACTGTTGAGAACTCCAAGTGGGGACCGACCGGACTTTGTGCCCAAAGCACACCAGAGTAGGTTCTCTGAGGCACCTCCTAAATCACATTTTTCAATCCATTTGTCCAATTGACTTTATATAAAAACACATTTCAATACATTAGAAATTACAGTGGCGATCATTAAATCATTCAGGTGATGTTAAATTGTTCCCATTAGCACAAAGGCAGCCCTTAGCTTTGCATTGAGCTTGTGCAGCCAGATCTCCAGTGTGGTCCAGCTGAAAATAGGAAAAAGGATGAAGGAGACCCCTCTTGGGGCTGATTTCCACTGCCTGGAGGATGCCCAATTACCCTGTAAGGTATCAGAGGGGTCTCTGTTTCTGGCAAGACCTTGAACAAAAAAACCTGGGGCTCAAATTTCCTTTTTTTAGCATTAGCAAGCTCCTTTCCTGCAGCCCTTATGATGAGGTCAGTGGTCACTCCAGAATTCTGAGGCTCTTTGATTCTAATGGGAACACGAGAGAATTCAGAAGAGGAATCAAACATCTGACCTATGGTGATTTCCACTGGAGGGCTAAAGGGGCAGATTTAGTTTGTTACCTTTTCCTTTCAGTCCAAACATGCTCTTTGCAAGACACTGCTCATTGAGGATGTTCATCTGCTCTTCCCATTTGGTGCTGGGAAAGGATCACAGAGCTGGAGCAGCCTTTGTAGGGAAAACGTTGGGTCTGTGCAATCCAGTGATTGGTGTTGCTTTGAGTGAAGAGGCACCTCAACAATCCATGCACTGGTGATTCTCCTGATCTGCCTGGCAGGGGCACATCACCCTCAACCCAACCAGCAGATCACCCTGACCAGCATAAACACAAAATGGCTTAGTCAGTTTTTTTTAAAAAAAAAAAACAACCACATGAACATTATGTTTATTTCTCCAGCAAAATTTTTTTCTTTCAGTCTTTCATTTGCTTCTTTTCTGAAGACTCAAGTCTTTATTTCAGACATCTGCCTATAGAAAATAAGTATTTTTTTAAAGGGCACATTAAAAGATGAAAACTGAAGCTTGAATAACTTAATCAGCATACAAATTACACAGATATAAAAGTTCTCTTTCATTGTCTTAACTTACAGTTTATTTTGTACAGAATTCATTATGTTATACATCTAAGACTTATTATATTGTATAAATATCTCGTGTGTGATGTATATACATATTCAGTGTTATAATTCAGCAATTAATGTATGCATTTCACAATACACTATAGTGTATTTCAATGTAGTGCACATGATTTATATTTCATAAAAGAGCACATCCGCTATGAAAAGTCGGCGTTTCATTCGTAGGGTTGTTTATTCTGCCTTGAAATACAAGGGGTTTCTCCATTGTGCAATGGACTCTTTGCACTGTGTATGGCTGTAAGGTCTCCTCGTACATTCCCCAGGGTGGATCAGGAGACAGCAGCTCGAGACGCGGCTCTGCGTGTTCCACAGCGAGAGGAGAGCGGGGCGGGGGCTCCTGGGGTCTCGCCCGGGGGAGGAGGAAGGCGCAGACAGGCCCCTGGAGCTGGGCAGGGCGTGATGGAATGAAAGGAAAAGTTCTGCACAGATGAGAACTCCCAGCTCTCGCTTCCCTGTTCCCTGCGTGCCAGGGCTCAGCCGCCACTCAGCGCTCAGCTCCGACTGGCACCGGCTTGATTTGTAACTCCCCGTGTCCCATTAATCCACTCTTTGCTTACAGGACCGTTCCTGGATGGCTCCTGCTGGATTCATCCCACACACTGTCTTTCCTCCAGAGCAGCAAGGAAAGGCGCTCCCAAAGTCTTCTCTACACATGCCATAAGTAAGAGATGATGTTTGTTTGGTATTCAATTACAGGTATTGCTTCCCTAGGCACCTACTGAAGCACAATTCTAATGAACCTGACAGTACAGTTTCTATTTTCCAGACAATTCTAGTTTCCTGCATACATACTTACATACATACATTGTGTGCCTTTTGATCACTTGGCTACCATTGCTTTGTACTCTCAAAAAGCAGAGACTCTTTTATCAACGTGTAAATGCTGTTCGTTTAACAGCAAAGTGGAATATTAGATATTCCACGAATAAAATATTTTACTTAAGAATGTCATTGAAAAATATTTAGGCGAAAGGAAAAATTGGGGGAGGGTTAAAATAATTTTAAATTAAATTTGCTTGCTTTTAAAGTATGCCGTCATTTTGAAACTAAAATTTGATGTATTTATTTTAAAAGAACAGATCAACTCAGAACTATTTTACATCAAATATATTCACATTGAATATATTTTCCTTTCATTTTATAAGAAGTAGCATAAGTGCTCAAAACTGGCTAAATCCAGAATAACTCCACTTTATTGATGTTATCCCAGTTTTACTGAGAATAGAGTTCTCTCTTCCCACTTCTTTTCCATTTTTTGTATTGCTGTTTTTCCATGTTTGTATTGCCATTTTCCATGTAAGAACTTTCATGTAATGACATGTGATGTAAAATAAAAAGAAAGGTTTATGAACCTGCAGATTATTTTTTTCCCCCCCATTGCAAGATTCGGGGATCGGGTCTTTTTCTGGATGGCTGTACCCAATTCCATTGTTTAACTGATCACCAGGAGCACTTTGTGCTCCTTCCTGATGGTCTGTAATTGTCATTTAACTTTGGCAGAGTGTGATATCTATGTCTGCAAAAGTCATGACTCTAAAACCACCCCAAACTCAGCCACTGAGCCACCAAAGAACTTCGCTGAGGAACTTCAGGGCCACCTGAGCGATGCTGGCCTGAGCTGGGACTTTACCACTCAGGGATAAATAAGACACAGACCCCAGTCATGTTCTACCCCAGAGGGGATTTTAGCCACATCCTCAGTCAGACCCCAGGGGAATAAGTTCCGGAGAGCCCTGGGGTGTCCTCTGGTGACTCCCAGCAGTGCCCACACTGCCCATGGGTCTGCCCTTCCTCCCTGGGTGCCCAGCCAGGGGCAGGCACAATGGACAGCCAGGGATTAGGCCCCACGGACAAGTCCAAGGACACCCCCACGTGACAGTAGGGAGCACCCTAACTTTGGGATCCTCCTCTTCCGAGCCATGGCCCTTAAAGGGAGATTTTCTGAACAAGAGAAGTCGCTGACTTCTGTTACCTGGGAAGGAGTCAGAAGAGCAGCCCAGGACACCTGGAAGTCCCTTGGCTCTCCATGAGCTTCTGTGGCACCGAGCAGGGACTGAGCTGGGCAGCTGCTGGTGCCTCAGCAGAACTGGGAAGGAAAGGTTTCCATGAGGAACCAGGTCCGGCAGCGCCATGCATGGCTGTGGGGTCACAGCTTCCCTGGCAAACTGATGGATATGCCCTCAGGAAGTGGCTGGGCTGTTTGCCCTCCACAGCTGCCATCAGCACATTGGTTCCTCTGAGCTCAAGACTAAATGTATTTGTGGTCGATTCATGCTCTATTGTGCAAACAACAGTGAATAGGTTTGTTTGGTTCTGCTCTATGGCTGGGCCAAATACAGAGTAACACATTGGGAAGAGAAGTTACATCCTAAAAAGAGATTTTTTTGTGTTGTTAGTGATAACGATCATTGTAGGAGTTCATATTTCCTTATTTCCTGGATCATTTAAAGGGGAGAGAGAACATTTGTTGAACAACCCAAGACTTCATTTGACGCACAAGTGCTGCATCCCTTATGAAACAGAAGCATATCTGTGCTCTATTATTTTCTCCCCTTAAAATTAGATTATAACAGATGCCATCCTCTCCCTATGCAGCTCAGTGCCAGCAAAAGTAAGTCCCTAATCACTTATGTAAGCCTGGTGTCCTCACTTCCCAGTCTCAATGTTAAAATTGCATTTTGCAGTAGTTACATTAAACATGTTCCCAGTTGTGCATTAGGATTCAAATGCAGAATTTCCCATAGTTAAGGTTGTCTGGTTTGTTCTAATGTCACGACTGAACTATAAATTCAAATCCTGCTTTGATCTACCTAAAAGATGGGAACTACAGTTTGTAAGGCAGTTGTAATTTGGCTCTTGTTTTTATTGCACAGGATCCATCACAGAACATGTCTTTTATTGGTGGGGTTTTTTTTTTTAAGTATTCTGTAGATTCAGTTTTTTCTTAACTGTAATTTTCAACTTATTTCAGCCGTCCTTCAGTAAAAAAATAAATGTAATGCATATGAAATGGCAGCTTTGAACTTTCAGCATGTTTTCCGTGCTAAAATTGTGAAGTCACTTGTGTGACTACAGACTCAACGTGCCCAGTGTGTCCTTTCTTTCCTTCTTCACCTTTTAGTGAAACATGCTGTAAAGTGTTTCATTTTAATGGCTTTATGGCCAGAGATGTTTCACACGAGGTCTGGGGCATGAGCTGTTGAGCATGAACTTCTCTGGCCTGCTAAACTCTACCACCAATGGATTAATGAGTACAGAGTAACAGTGGCTCCAAGTTTTGCTTATTTCCTAGGAAATTTCCTTCCTATTCTAATACTTCAATACCACATTTGACTTTCTCATTCAGATAATAACATGTATTGTCAACCAACCTGCAGTTTCAGCAAAGCATTTCCCTTTGAAGTATGTGCTGGTTTTTTACAGGTTATTTTTTCATATTAGCAATGACAAAAGTGAACCCAGGGCTTCTCCTTGATCTTTATTTTCCAGGGTTTATTATTATATTTACAGTTCCCTGTAAGAAGATACAACCCTTTCCCAATAAGAGTTCTAATTCCTTTCTACGTTTCAAATACTAACGACCCATATACCCAGATGGAAAGGAGAAAGATAATCAGTGATGAAGGAGGTATCCCTAGGGGCTGAAGCAGATGAATAAAAAACTCAAATCATTATAAATATTACCGTACTACACTTTGGTACAACCAAAAAAAAAAAAAAACCAAACCCCTTGAAAGAAAATATTTAATGTTCCCTAAGTCAAATAAAATTCACAAACAATATAAGAAGAAATTAACCACATGGGGTTTTTTTTATATCTGTAAAAAATAATAAGACTTCTTGGCTGCATTGCACATAGGCAATAAAATCAGATTCATTCCGATCCCTCTTTCCGTGAGCCTCCTTTCAGGCTGCAAGCAAGAAATGTCCACTGTGCTTTACAAAGGACGACGACTACAAAAAAAAATCAATGCCAACAAACATCCCTTTCTTTTCTGATTTACCATTTATCATGAGAGATGACAAACAAATGAAGTCTCCTCTGAGTCTGAGCGCAGTTGTATTAGCGTTTCGCTAGTACCAGGCAGTATACAAAAACAGCCATCGCGTGTGACACCTCCAACACCTACAGGTAGCTGTTTTAGGGGCACATCCTGGTTTGGGGTGAAACAGGATTAACTCAGCCAGCCTCTTGTACCTGCTCACTGATATCAGGTTATCATCTCAGTAACTCCAGGGTTGGACTGTCTTGTTCCTATTGCTGACTGGACTGACTGCTCCACCATCCATAAACAGAAGGCATAAAGGTGATTACAAACATAAGAAAGTAGTTTTACATATTGTCTTGCAGTCTTTCCATATAGTCCCTAAGTTCCTTGGAATCACCAAGATTCATATCTTGGCATACCCATTTAATATTATCATCACTGTCAAATAGAATTGAGTTGGTGTAGGGGCCTCCATCCTCCGGCAGTATTGTTGTGTATGAAGTGAACTTTACTCGCTTCTGCTTTGGCCCAGAAGGATTTATAGGTTCACTTTTAACTTCTTTTTCACAAAGGTACTCAGAAGATCTGAGGATATGATTGTGAAGAGTCTTCTGAGAACTCCCATTAAGGAGAAAGTTGCTTTCTTCAAACTGCATCCCTCTGTCAATCATGGTGGTGCACTCCTCTGACGGGAGCGAAATGTCCACTGGGTTTTCCAGCAGTTCCACCTCATTTCCAAGCCAGACCCAGTCATGGGAATGGGGGATGTTGCCTTGCTCACTCACAGCAAACCTTTTGTGCCTGTACTTCCAAGCAAATGCCACACAGTTAATCAAAAAGACCAAGATTGCTAAGCAGAAAACACAGAGCAGGGCGTACATGCCAATCTCCAGGTCTGTCAATCCTCTTGAAGTCAATGAGAGATCACTGGGATTGTTTTCTCCCGGTATTTCTACTTGTGTGGGGAAACCTGTGAAGGCAGTTGGGTTATTTTGGAGCTGGCCATCCTCCAGGGACTCCTGATCAATGGGAGATATGAAAGTTGTGCTTTTGTTTGCATTGTCCTCAGGACCGGACATGTCCTCGTGGTTTTTGGACCAGTCTTGTGCTGTCCTCTCTTGTTCTGCAGCTTTCTCTATGGAATTGCTCGCATGGCTTTTAAAATCTCTCTCCACGTCATCAATGTCATTGGTGCTCCCTTTTTGGTCAGAATCTTTTTGACCGAACTTCACTTTGACGTTTCCTTTCCCAACAGCCAGAACGCTCTTCCTCTTGGTCTTCTGGCAGGGCTCACTGATGACCATTTCAATTTTAATCAGAGGGCCCTGCCCGTCCCCTTCCGCCACCACGACAGGCCAGACGGACTGGAGGTTTTGGTGTGAAGACACCACCATCTCATCCAGGGAAGTGATGGAGATGGAGAAGTCCTTGGAGTCGTAGATGTCCAACGGCGTCACCGACCCGTCGCTGAACAAAATCCAAGCACTGACTACGGCTTCCTGGGATGAGGGAAAAAAAAAGTGTGTGAGAGAGAGAACAAAGCAGACTCTCAGTTGTTAAACTCTGTTTGACATTGGCAAAATAAACACAGAGTTTAACTTTGGGTTTTCACTTTGTTTTGTTTTGTTTTTTTAAAGAAAATGTAAATGTCTACTCTGCTTCTCATTTTCTTGCAGACTTGTGTTCCCCAGACCACTGAGTCATTTACCTCATCTTCAGGAACTATCAAGGAAACAGTCATCTAAATTTAATAAAAGTGCTGAAAAAAACCAATTGGCAATTCTCTTTTTTTGGTCTGAAGTGAGAGGCCTCTTTTGAATGCCAGAGCCTCATGATGAAAATAATCATATTTCCATCGTCACGGTTAATTAGTTTTATAAAGGACCTATAATGGGGAATTTCTGTAATGCTGCAGTTCCAATGCCTTATATAATAGAATGAGGAGAGCTGGAATGTGTTGGACCAGTGATCCCATCCAGCCCATTAAACAAACTGGGAGAAGAACGCATCTCAATGCAGTACTTTATATTTTTTGTTATGCTTTCAAATATGCAGGACCTGAAATATGCAAAAGTGATTGTGGTCTTTTCTGGGAACTATGAAAACACTCACAAAACCACCATTTTTAAGGATGTTTTGATCAAACCAATTGGTTTTCTTACTGCGAATTGTTAGTGCAAAACATGTAGCTATACTTTCTCCACTGATGTAGAACCTGAATTCTATAAAATCTATTAAAAAACAGACACATGGAATTTATTCTGTGGTCTCACTGAAAGCTATTTGATTCCTTAGATTATATGGTTCAAAGTAAGCACAAACTCTTTAGAGTTCAGCAATGGAGGTCATGAAAACTTCTGTACCTGCAGCCAAAGGTTCTTCCTGCTGAGCTGACTTGGTGAGACAATTAAGGCATGGGATTCCCATGTCTGCTTGCACAGCTAAACTGTATTTGCAAATAGAAAAAGTGTCTTTTGTGGCACATACACACTGACCTTGGCATTGTGCATGGCCAGACAGGTCCATCACTTTCCTCATGCTGTGCAGGTCTCCAGGCTGGTTCTGGAGAGTGTCATGGTTGTTGTGAGTGGGTGTTGGCACTGCAGGAGTTGGTCAGGAAGATGAACAGCCTTTACTACATGAAGTGGCTGCTTTTCACAGCCATACATTCATTATCTGTGCTGTCCAAAATTTACAGCAAGTAGCTTTTCCCTACCTCCTGACAAAGCACAGTAAACATATATTATTATCTATACATTATTTTGGAGCATACCTGTTTGGGAGTGTGAAGGATATCGTAGGCAGAGGTGGTAGAAACAATTGCTCTCTTATTTCCTTTGCTGATTTGTAGGGAGACAGACAAGCCTGAAACCAGTTGCACCCCCAGGTCTGTAATGGTCACCCGGTCATCCAGAACTATCACTGTCTTCTCGGCCAGGATGGAATCTGACAGAGGGGACAGGACCTGGAAAGAGAAAGGAGACACCTTGCATGAAACAGCAACTCTTGTAAAGCCAAATTAGCCTCTAATCACCACAAAACTTTGGATTAATCTTGGGTTTGTCACATTCATGTATAAGATAGAACTGGTGCTTCCCCCAAGACATTACACTCCTTTGCTACTAAATTACTTTTAAAAAAATAATAAAACAACAAATCTCTTCAAAATTGCAGCTTCATCTCAACAATGGAGTATAGAATAAACTAAATTAATTTGGTTTTTTAAAAAAAGTCATTTTTGTGTGTAACTGCCTGTGAATGCAGTGCAGCACAGGACAGAGTGTAAGACACTGATTAACACTGAAACTCAGTGAGGGGATAAAGAAGTGTACAAAGCCTGGCTGATAGGAACTTGGCCTGTTGCCTTTCTAGGGACAGAGGACCAGAATGAAAGTGAGATTTGCAAAAGAACTTTGAAAATCCCACTGGGCGCCTGCCTGCATTTTTCCATGCCAAAACACTCCTGCCAGTTGCTCCAAGACCTTGTTTCCAACATGCTCAGAAAGAGACAGCCATCTTCGTGCTGGTGACAGAAACAGCTGGTTCAAGCACAAGCTGGTTACGGGCAGAATTCCCTTGACCACTTTGTGCTGTTGGCTTTAGGCTGAAAGGAGCTGAGCCCTAAAATACCTGTTTCTTTGTGTTGACTCCAGGGGACACAGTGTGACCAGAACATTACAGGTGTTTGCAGCCACTAAGAAGAGCCCCAGTGCTTGTATTGCTTTATTTTGATTAAGAAAGGTGCATGAAGTCAGACAGAGAGTTAGGTGTGGAACATGAACACTCTGAAAGGTGCCTGAAGATTATTTTTGTGTCCGTGTTTTGTGAGTGATTTTGTGAACATAAAGGGACTAATTTTTTCAAAGACGTTTAAGTCTATAAAGATGCACATAGATTTAGTACAATTTCCTAACATGTATGCTCATATGGTTCCACTTAAGCTAAAAGTGACAGGAGGTTATGTGCCTCCTGTCACCCGCTTCACCAGTCAGAACAACCTCACTGTGTTCCAGCCACCCTTCAAAAACCTTCACCTTTTCAGGAAGTGGCAAATAGCCACAACGAGAACCCATTCAAACTTCCTTTTATGTTTAGCATGCTGGGTTTTTTAATGAGACCAATTAATTCCACCAGCTAACCACCCCTGGCGTGTGTGCCCCCCGAGCTGCCTCCGCCCCGTACCTGCACCGTGGTGATGCCTTGCTCGCGGCCAACCAGGACTCGGCCCTCCTGCAGCTTGGCAACCTTGGGCTCCTCCACCTTCATGAACTCGGCCACGAGGTCGGTGATGTCGAACTGCCACTCTGAGCCCAGCATGTAGGTCAGGTGCCCCCCGAGCTCCGGGGACTCGGCCACGAACTGGGTGAGCACCCTCACCATGGCGTGCTGGTACTGCAGGGTGCAACCCCTGCCTTTCTTCTCGTCGTCTTCTTCGTCCTCGCTGTCGCGGGTGGGCCTGGAAACACAGCCAGCTTTGTTATCCGCCCTGCCAGGACCCCCCCGCAGCTCTGCATCAAGTCAATGTCATCCTCTGCTGCTGTGTGAGACACAGGGAATGAGGGTTTCCATGGATAGGTTACTAAATCTTGACATGCTTGTGCAGATGTTTTGTGGTGTACAATTTAAAAGCTGCCATCGTTTCCTTTAGTAAATTCTTTGAGTGGGACCTCCAGCAACCCAAAAATATGTCTGTCATTGCTGGGGTGCCAGTGAAGCCACTGCTGGTTCTCCAGGCAGTGGTGAAATCGTGCAGGGGGCTAAGGAAAGCAGAGGGAAATGTTTGTGAGAGGAACAGAGCCCTGTAGCAGCTCATCAGGGATGGAAGAGGGGTTTTTAACATCCTTTCCTCCACCTTTGCCCATAACATGTATGGCTTTGCTCATCTCTTGCAATCTCCTGTAACAGCTCTGGGATTCCCTGCTGAGGCAGAGCCACCCCACCTCATCCCTGCCTCTGCTTGTGGGTTCGTTGATTCTTCTGCATTTGAGAAATATACCATGATTTTACCTTAAATCTCATCCAGTTCATGAAGTGTCTGGTGTGTTTAGTCATGTAATGACCTCACGTGGCTTCCAAAGAACCAAATTAGGCACTTGGGTTCCCACTCAGGACATGGGTTACTCAGATTACACCCTGCACTCCCCTGCAGGAACACCTGCAGCGTTAGACACACCTCATTTAACATTTTCTATCTTTCCCCGTCTCAAAATATAACCTGTGAAGTATAACAGCTTTCCCTAAACCTTAGAGAAGGCATCACAGTGATTTGTACATGATGGCACTGCTGTCACACCTCACAGAAATTTTGTCTGCCTAAAGCCCCAGTTTACCATCATTATTAATTTTTTTTTTTTTTTTTTTTTTTTTTTTTGCTCTCGTTCATTGCCTGGGACAAACACATGGGATTTCTTATCTCTTCCAAATCAGGTATTAAGCAGTAAGTGGTCACACTTTTACTCATTATTCCCCCATGCTGTGGACTCGTTGTTCAGAAATAATTTGCCTTTCTCCTTTATTTATTGAGCCTGAAGCCACCTCTATAGCAAGGGTGGGAAATACAGGGTAAGTCTCTTATTTTTCAAAGTATTGTGGGAGGTAGTTTTGTGGTTACTGTGTTCCTTTATCTTCTCCTTCGAAATAGCAGCTATGAAAAACTATTATAAAACAGAATTGCTTTTGTTATAAATTGCTTTATGACAAAGTTGGCAAACAGTGAGCTGAAAATATATCTAAGAAAAACCCTTGTGCTCTTCAAAATGACTGAAAGTCCCAGTGTTACAGAATTTAATACACTGGAAATACATTTTCAATGCACCACTTGTTAGCTGAATATTTATATTCAGCCTCAAGTAAATGGTCTTTGCTACATTTTGGCTTTGTGTGTGTAAAACAACAAGGTCCATCATTAGCTGCTGAGTGAAACATCATCAAATAACCACGGAATTGTTCAGGAAAAAACCAAGGCTACTGAAACAGGATTCAGATTTCACAAAGAAATTAGTCTTGCAGAGTTTGACTAGCTGGGTATGTCAGGGAAACTTTCAGTTGTTATCTCCTTCCCAACTCCTGTGTCAATCTGGACTATGAGCTGAAGTCAGCTCATAGTTGGCAAAACAGCCACAAGGAAAGTTCTAGAACGGGAATATTCATAGAGCTTTTGTGTATCTGCTTATGCTGTAAAAGAATTCATGAACTCCTTAACGTTCTCACTTCCAATTTATTCCTGTATTCTGACCCTCTTCAACTCGGCTAAACCATAACCCAGCTCCGAACAATCCCAGGCTTTGGGAAAACCAGGTTTAGCTCTGAGATTTGGGGGTTTGACCCTCTCTCAATAATACACACAGTACCATTAGTGCCTGTGCAGAATTGGAGAAAAATGTGCAAAAGCTATTCAGGTAAGGAGTACTTGTGAGATCTGGGGCAAAAGAGCACAGAACTGAAGGGAACCAGTCTTGTTAGGGGAAAAGAGACCCAGACCCAGTGTTCTGTGACCTGAAGAAAATGTTCACATATTCAACATTCATGCCAGCATCATCTCACACAGCTCTGTTCCTGTTCCACAACCTCATGTTTGTCCCTGCCCGTGGCAGGGGTTGGAACAAGATGATCTTTAAGGTCTCTTTCAACCCAAACCACTCTGTGATTCTATGTTTTATTCACATCCAGTGGGTTATTGTTATATTTATTTATGTGCTTGTTTATTTCTACTTTTGCTGTTTAAAACTTTTACACCACTGGGTTGTCCAAGAGGAAATCTCTTCCGAACAACTGGAGGGAATTATTTTTCAGCCCCAGCTCATAAATGTGAGTTGTGGGAAGAATGACCAGAGAGAAGGATTGTTGCACAGGGGCACAGAGGGAGCAGTCCTGCCCTTATTACCAGGACTAAGACTGTGTGGGCAGCCAGTATTTACAACCATAGAAAGATGATTCAAGTCCAACCCTCTCCTTGGGGTATCTTTAGCAAACAAATGCAAAGGCTCCATTTCAGTACAAAAGCATTGAAACGGGTTTGTTTAGTTCTCCTCAGAAGCGTGTTTTCCACGGCAAACAAATGTGGAAGATCAGAAAAGCATCTCTAAACCACAGAAATGGGCAGAGCATGTTCTTATGTCAGTGCCAAGGAGAGAAAGGTGTTTGAATTTTCAACAGAAGCTTTGCCAGTCTGCTTTACCAGGTACCAACTCAAGTTCTTTCCTTTTTTTAAACAAAGGATATAATTTTCCACTTTAAAGGCACAAAATCAAGATTTAGGCAGTAAGTCAGTGTTTTGTTTCCATTTGTGCAGCAAAACATTTGAGATCCACTGAATTGCACAGTTCCCTTTAAACTCCTCATTACAGTGTTTTCAGTAAGCTTAAAATCCTTCATTAAGCAGGGAGCTCATTTTCGGCTTAAGTCCTGGTGAATATAAACTATTGCTGCACAATGTGCTTTTTTCCCCTTGGTCATCTCTGAAAATCTCTCAGAATCCTCCTTACGCGACTTCTTGCTGCTTGGCAAACTTGCTTGGAAGATTTTTTGCTTTTCTGGCGTGAACCAAGGTTGCCAGAATTGCATTTAATTTACATTTCACACAGAGAAAGGCTTTGCCAGAGAGCTGAGTTGAAGCAGCAGCCCTGTTCCAAGGGTGCCTGCGAGCGCTGATCTAATCAGTGATCTGTCAGCTCCACATTATAGGCACTGTCTGGGAGCGGTTTAAGTGTGTCTCTTTTAATTTGCACCCCTCTCAAACCAGGCATCACATTCTCGGGCCAGATGCTAATTTTCTGTTTAAAAAGAACAAACCTATAGGAATCCGTTTTGCTGGGTTTGAATTTGAAATACTCATTGCAAAGAGCCATGTATTTTAAAAACATTTGCAACACCTCTAATTGCAAAAAAAAAAGTCTCTTTCAGATACAAATTACAAACCACTAGAAGTTGATTTAGTGGAAGCTACAGAAATAAGCTGCACATAACTCCACTCACAGTTCAAGAAGAAATGTAATTTGGTACTTCTACAGATCTTGAAAATACAGCCTACCTATTAACAAAAATCTCTAAGGCCTTATCTCCATAGGACATTAAAGTCAATTAACTAAAGGAGCAAATTTACAGCGTGTTCAAGCTTTGTGCAGCTGCTGTTATTCACAAAGGGAATGGTTTGAATCCAGTGTCACTTCATTTGCCTTAAAGTACAGCTTTTCTTCCGAGGGGCAGCACTCACACAGGGTTTAACTAAAGCAGTTTATCTCGTCCTGCTTTTAACTCAGGCCAACCTTCCTGCTTGGAATTGGACAGGACCAAAGTAGAGCTGTCAAAGCCCAATAAACTCCGTGCGTGGTAGCGAGGCACGTGCTGGTCACACCGTGTGGTGTCAGCCCCCCTGGGAGCCTCCTGAAAACAATGTCCTATCCCAGCTGCAAATATTTCCTGACATTAAATTTCCAGCCTGTTCTGTGAGGCTTTAGCCATGCAATTCCTATTAATGCAAGCTGAAGGCACTCATCCCAGGTAAATATGTGTGCACAGAGCTACTGCAGGAACTTCAAGAAGAAGGTAATTATTTTGCAGATGCATGAGGAATGGAAATAAATGTTCTTGTTAGACTAGCAGAGTCTGCCTGGACCTCTTCTACACTCTAATATTTGACTTTAATTTACATATACACCTGTTGTTTGCTGAGACTGTGGGGTTTTTGCAGCCCACTGCAGAAGTCGTGCAGCCCGTGCTGGTTCAAGCACCACGTTCCCTGCATTAGTCAGGACATGATCCCTGGAGCAGACTTTCACCAGGCAAGGGAGGCTCTTCCCACCTGCAGCAGCACTCACCAGGGATCAAGTTCTCCTCTTGATAATAATAAAGATTTGCCATATATTTACAGGCTGATCTGGTAAATTGTATTCCTGCTCCTACATAGGGGAGATGAAATTTTTTTTTTCTCAGTTCCTAGCATAAAACCAGCCTGGTTTTCCCTTCCCTAGCAAGTTCCTGCTCTTACACCAGTTCAGACCAGCTGAAAACCAACACAGCTCAAACTGGACTGTCCATGGGGCATTTGTGAAAGTTTTGTGAAGACCCTGTCCTTTTTCATTGCTCTGTGGTAATTATTCAAAAGGTTAGACAAGCAAACGTGTCCGTAATCACATATATTTTACAATTACAAACATGACGGGGTTTATGGGGAGAAGTGAGACATTTTATTAGATTAACAACCAATTGGAAAGAACAGATGTGATTTGGGGCACGTAAACACTTCTTCAGGTGTGCAGTAGAAGCAGCTTTATTCAGAGCAGGAACAGCCATGCTGATGCGCTGCTCTCACAAACGTTTCTTTTGTTAACAGCACCAATAAAAAACGTTTAAAAGATTACTGTAAACCCAGTTCTATTTTGCCATCTGGCTCAGCCCCTCAGACAACTGAACCAGCACCAGCCACGCTGTGGGTGTGGGAATGAGGCCCTGGGGGAGCCACAGGAGATGAGAGAAGCTTTGGAGGTGGCTGAAGTGTCTCTGCCCAATCCCTGTAAAAAATGCTCCAAAATTTCACCTCCTGTGAATTATGAATGACTTTATAGCAAAGTTGAGTTCCTGCTGACAAGACAAGGAGTGGTGTGAGGACACAGCCCCGGTGGACAGGAGGAAAGCAGAAAATTATTTTGTTTGTGGTGAGGGCAGGAATGAAGAGGCCACACTGCAATCCTTCCACAACCAGAGCTGAACAGTGACAGTCTCAGCTGATCTGTGGGCTCTGTGGGACTGATCCTAAGTTTAAGGCTGCCTAAGCCTGTTGTCAGGGACTTGAAAGAATCCACGAGCTTCCTTCAAGGATAGATATGAAAAATCTCATGCAAATTGCCAATACTGCCTCTTACACAAAGATGAAGCAACACAATGCTTTGTCTTCCACACCTGCAGGGAAATGCTTGTATTTGGGGTTTTTTCAAAGATAAAAGGACCCTGCTTGCTCTCGTTCAAACCTACAGCTCCTGACTGCAGTCCAAATGTCTTGAGTGCTTCAGGTTACCACTTAAAACTCATCATAAAACTCATCATAAAACTCCCCCATGCTCAGGATGTTGGGAAACACGTAGGAGATGGAGGTAAAGGCAGATTAAATAGTAAAGAGAAAAATAATAATAATGAAAAAGAAACAAAATGAAAAGCTGCTAAATCTCAGGTAAAAGCCACTCAAATCTAAAAATAAAGTAAATGTGAAAACCTTATGTACAAAGTAAATGTCAGAGTGAACACAACTAATGCTGCCATGGACTGAGTATTGATTTAGAATACCCCTGCACAGTTAAAAAATCCACGTGAACGGCCAATAAAACAAGAGATAATTTATTTCCTGTTGAAATAAATTCCCGTTCACAGGGGCATGGACTGCTGACACACCATGCCATGACCCACCAGCTGCAGGAATGACGCTGTATTCATATGTGTCACACATTCAGTATGTGCCCATACTTTCTCTCCCACCTCCGTGGAAAATGCCCACAGGACGTGTGCCAGCAGCTCAGATAGGATCCAAGCAGCACCAGAACTTTGAAAAGCTTGCCAGCTTGCAAGCAGAGCAGACTCTCAGGCCATTATCTTTATTTCAGCTCGCCAAATAAATCAGAAGTAGGCACCAGGGGGTAAATTTCCAGCCCGGTGTGTAATGGGTTTAACTTCAGCATGGCCACGGCTGTTAAGCAGGGCTGAGTGTCTCTCTCACTCAATCCTGCAATGAACACCCACAGCCTGATCCTGCAGCTCTTTACTCAGCAGAATCCCCGCTGGATTTAGCAGGAGCTGTGCCTGAGGGAGAGGGGCAGCACCAGGGACATCAGGCAGGAGAAGGTAAATTCAGTGAATGTTGAAGCAGCTCAAATCCGCTCATCCCTCACCCAGCCCGGCTCTTCCTGCCTCAAACACCAGCGCTGCCTTTGCCACGGGAGCAAACACTCCGATTTCTCTTGTGCCACATTCTCATCACCTCTTCTGTCACAGCCAAAAACCAATATCCACATAGTCAAGGGGTCAGTCGCTCCCCTTCTCTGAGCTCATTGTCTCAGTATCCTGCACATTGTCTCCTGTTGCCTTTAGGTTTGTGCCCTCATAAAGTGTTGGGTGATTCTCCTTCCTTGCTGTGTTGGGGCTCTTTAAGGCTGTCCAGCAGCTGAGGTGTTCTCCTGGGCAGTGGAGTGCTTCAGCCAGAGCTGCCACAGTGTTCAGCACTGCCCCTGCTGCTGCCAGAAAGGCTTTCTCACTGCGTTATAAATCTGAGCTGGTGTCACACCTGTTCCCCAGGAATATTTTTCAACTTCACCTCAAATCCACCAGCATAGCAGCGTTCCTGGAAGTTCTTAATCTTGCAGATTGTCCAAGTGATGGTTATTACAGAATGGGCATTTTCAGTAGGGAATGATGGGAACAGAGCTCAGAATCCCTGCTCCACCTCCCCCTCCTTTCTTCCCTATCCACTTTTTCCTGGTAGAATCCGTTCATCAAACATGGCCCTCAATTGTTGTTTTTTACTTGATTCAGATCTGCTAAGTGATGTTGCAGCCAAATGTGCTGTACCATGTGTCTGCCCAGCCTGGATAACCACCCAAAGCCATGGAACCACAGAATGGTTTGGACACCAGCAGGAGAGGTCCAGCTCCTTTTCCCCAGCTTTGCACGTTGGAATGTACGATCTGATTTCCTGAGGTTGTGTGGAATTGATTAATGCTCCAGGCAAAGCGACTCACTTTTCAGCTCTATAGATCAGGATAAAATGTAGCCTATTGATATCATTGTTGGATGTTTTAGGGAAGGCTGAGGCAGGCTGTAAAGCTGATGGTAAACAGGAGAGTTTAGATTCCGAGAAAAGCTCTAAAAATCGTTGTGTCCTAAAGCCAGAGGCCCTGGGCACGTGTCTGAGGGAGCCAATGCTGCCAGCTTACCTTTTGTTGGGGCTGACAGGGATCCTCCAGCCTTTGATCTGGCTGAGCTCCGTGTCAGAGATCTCGATCTGCAGCGGGAGCCTTGGAACCCAGACCGTCACCTCCAACTGGGTGGTAAAATGCTGATAAGTGAAGTTAACAATAGTATCCACTTTGCTCTTCATTTCCTTGCCGTTAACGAAGATGGAGTCGCAGCTGTCAGAAACCTTAAGAAAAAAAAAAATTAAAAAAAATTAGGAAATGAATAAAAGTTCCTGAGGAAGAACGAGGATGATACATCAGTCCAAAGACAACACTGAAAATGTAAGTCATGCATATTGCATTTCCAGCTTTCTAATTAGAAGCAAACAGTGATAAATGGACCCCAGGGAAAGAGTTCTGCTCTCCTCAAAGGATACTACTCAAACTACAAAAATAATTTAATGATGTTATATAACCTGTGTGAATCTTTTATACTAGGCAAATTAAACTCTTCATGAATCAAACTCCATGTGCATCAACGTTTATGTTTACAACTTGCTTAAAGAACCACGAAAAAATGGGGCCATATGTTAGTAAGAAAAAGACTGACTCAGAACCATAAACCAGAATCCTTTCCCTTTTCCTTGAGCACTGTAATGCTGAAAGACAAAGATCCCCTTATGGCTCATGAGCAGAAGTGCAGCAGAAGCATTATTTTTTAGAACTTCTCAGTAATTGTTTTAACAGAATGTATTCATAGTTGCTTTGTGTCATTCTATGAAATCACTGCTAAAACGAGCATGTGGGCTTTGTACAACTCATCTGCCCTTTTGGTTTCAGGGATCTTCTGGCACGAAATCAAGGTCCTGAGCACAGATCCTGTTTATAAAAAGAACATGATGTAGCAACTCATTTAATCTGCCTCCTGGAAGACAGGACTCCTTTTTCATCAGGAAAGGTTTTCAAATATATTTATGAATGTGTGTGCGAGTGTGTGTGTGTGTGTGTGTGTATCCTTTTAGATTATATACACACCCACACATCCAGATTCATGTCTAATTTTCATGTACATTATTCATGTATAATATTCCTGTATAATATGAATATTATATACCTGCATACCTGCCTGTGTACCTGTATTTTATCTATATACAGGTTTGCTTTCTGCTTTGAAGAGAGAGAGAGGTGATAGTTTCCAACAGAGCCCATGTACTGTGGTTTTAATCTTTTAAACCCACAGCTTAGGGCATGTGGTTGAGTTACTGACATGGACTTTGTTCTCTTGTCAGGACTGTTCTGTGTCATGTTGTACGAGGCACTGGGATCCAGATCCATGGGGATCCTGGCTAAACCAGTGTTTAAACTCTGGTTTCCTGGAATTACTGAGATAACTCATGTAGGCTTCAGTGGGGAATATGCTGAAACACAGGTTGGTTTTCCTCTGCAAACCTACCTCAAATCTCTCCAGATATTCACAGGAATTAGGGGTTACCGAGCCAAAAAAAATTAGAGAAAATCTCTGGCAAACGCTTTGTGTTGCTCGAAAAATAAGCAATGCTCATATATGAAATAAAAGATCTGCACTTCCACAGTTGCCATTTTCAAGTCAGCTTCTCAGATCCTACTCAGTGTACTGAAACTACAACAACTGCTTATTTACAAAGGGGCTCAAGCAGGTGCTGAGGGATGGGGCAAAGGAAACCAAGTCACTCTTCTGGAGAGAATACTCCTTCCACATAAATGCTTAATGAGTACAAGAATATAAAAATTATAAATCTAGATAACCTGATAAAGAGCTTAAAATGGACTTCAGGCTCAGGAGTACCACAAATGAGATGGAGCATACTTGGAATCTTTTCTTCCCTCCCCCGTAATGTGTCACAAGTGTCTCTGGAAAGTTTAAGCACATTAAGCAAGCCCATTAATTGAATGAGCAGTTGAGATTCTGAACCATAAAGCTTACATCTAGGGAGTTATGTGAGAATTAATACAAGACAGAAATAATTAAGAAAACTCAAAGAGGGAGGGATAAACATCAGGACTGGATCAGGGGAATAACTAATATCTGACAAGGCAGCAGCTAATTTTTCAGATTCTTTTCTTGCTGCATCAAATGTTCTCATCTTCTTGACTGCAAGCAAGAAAGGTGTTAAATTAGGGAACTGAAAGATGGACATTAATTGTAGCTATAAAAATATCAGCCTAGGCTTACAAATTTCACAGATTATATGTCTAGACAGAGACATCCAGTCATTTATATACTGACCAAGAGGTAAGTACAAATCAGGATGTATAACTATGCTGTGGTTTACCCAGTGGTCCTGTGCAGTGTCCAGAGCTCAGAATTCACTCAAGTGTATCTTCCAGAAAATAATCCAGCCTGGATAAGAAAACTTGAAGAGAGACACTGTTGTTTCAGTTCTCCACCTGGAATTTGGGTTTACTCTATCAAGTACAAACATACCAAATAATTCAAAGGAAAATCCAGCTGAATCCTGTGATAAGGCAGGATAGACTAAAGCTCATGTGAGGAAGCCTCTACTACCCTCCCACATATTTAATTACTGCCGTGTTTCATTCACTAACCTTACTGCAGTTGTTACTCAATACTTGGCTCATCTGAAAGAAATGAGAACCTTGAGCATGTACAGACAGTGTCCAGCACTCCCATTTCACCTGGGATCCACTCCAGACCCAGGACAAAGAACTGGTTTCCTCCAGGTTCCACGTGGGAGCTGATTCCATGCTAACCCCACTCTGACACTCCTCGGGAGCGGAGAGGGAATGAGGGACACACACTGAGCTCTGGGGACTCGGTGCCAGCCGCACTCTCTGGCCACTGGCCTGCAGCAATGTTCCCCCGCACTTTCTCCCCTTTTAAATCCCCTCCATGCTTTTCCAGCCACACTCTGACTGTCGGAAGTGGCTCGTGGTGCTGCTGGAAGGGGAGCTGGTCCAGCTGCTGCTGGGGTTTGGGGAGGACCTGCCTGTTTGCAGCAGAAAGTGCCCGGGTCTGCCACGGGGCGAGCTCGGCCACACGGGCAGAGCTGCCTGAGCAGGTGACTTAACACACAGGATTCCTTTGAGCTGCTGCTTCTGAGGGAACAAAGAGGGAAAAGGCTGTTCAATCTCTCCTGCAAACACTGCACGGCGAGAAGAACCGGCAAAAGCTTAGAATGCCACCCTCTCATCTAAAATGCACGGAGCAGGGCTGTTTAAAACAGTCTGTCAGCATCCATTGTCAGCCGCCTGACGGGAGCAGAAAGTGCTGTTTGAGCCAGTTTGCAGGGGAGCAGCCCAGCCACGATGTGCTCCCACATGCAGGTCAAGAGAAAGAGAGCTGCAATTAACCTCTCAGGGCTTTGAAGCAGGTGGTTGGCTCCGATCCCCACAAGTAATTGTGAAAAGCACAATTTGCCCTGTACAGTCTGTCACAGCCTCCTCATTTTAGACTAATCCAGCACAGAAGTAGAGAGCAGTACAGAAGTAGACAGCAGTTCACAAGAGTGATTGGGAAACCATTTGATGTTCAGGTCAGCAAAGGTTTGCCCACCCTTTGGGTGAACAGGTAAAACAGAGGGGACAGGAAAACTGTGACCTGGCAGGAAAACAACCAATGCCTGCTTGTGGCCCATCTTGGCATGCAGGTTCAACCCCCAAGCTCAGACCTCACCCTCAGCTTGCAGCTCATCTTGTAAGGAGACCTCACGACACAGAAGACAGTCCCAGCCCTCGTGGCTGTTCGCCACTCACGAGTTTTTTGGGTAAACAAGACTTTGCTGCTGAATGCCTGCTTGGCACAACCTCTCTTGTGTGGGAGGAGAGAGCAAGATGCTCCAGCAGAGACCCGACCACGAGGGCATCCATCTCCTGTCAGCACTCCAGGGCTTGCCCAGCCCAGACCTCATCTCCAAATTCATCTTTTTTCACCTTCAGACAAATGCTTCTCGCTGGTATTTACATACAGCCACGTATGGACGTGGATAATGAATCATAAAGGAAAAAACTACTACCCAAAGGAATGAATTCTGGTTAATTCAGTGCAAAGCAACAGTGAGTGAGTGGATGTAAGCCTGAGACCAAGTGACAATACGAAGCTGTCCTCTGGCACTTTTCACCTGCGCGTTTTTCACACACAAAACCCACGAGGATTTGTGGTGTTTTTACAACCCCGAGCGGGTCAGAGGAGCAGGGCACAGCGATGCTCTGCAGGGAATGTGTGGGGGATACGACGTCTCATTATTGTGGCTGAGGCTGTAAAGAGAACAATTGTAACAAGATTAGAAAGAGGTGCCGACAGTAAATGGCTCATTCTCGTAATAATCTTACAACCGCAATTGTGTGGTATTTCCTGAATGCCGCCTTTTCCACCTTTCCTGTGGCATTGCTCCTGAGATTGTTACCACGTTAGGAAGGACTTGCTGAGCTACCTGCTTGCTCCTTCAAGCTCTTACACCGTGTGTTTATCTTCTGCCTCTTGCATCTTTTCATACGGCTGCAGCGTGGCTGGATCATGGGGTTTTTTTCTGGTTTGGATAATTTTCTACTGTAGCCTGAGGAATCTGGCTTAGTGTTTGAGTAATAGTTGAAGTCAAAAAGAAGGATTATTCTTCCTATCCTTTTCCCCTCCTGTCTCCTGCACCTGAAGACATTGCTGCAGTCTCTCCTAAAGCAGCAAAGGGACAGAAAGATGTGCCTCATGTCTGGAGACAAAAAAGCAAACAAAGGGTTTTCCCAAACTCTTCTCAGCTCAGAAATGCTGGGTTTATTTAAATTCAGAATCATGCCTGATAGCAGTCAGTCTAGTAAATGTCAGGCTTCTCGTTTTGGCCGTAGTTGTGTACTGTGACATGACACAACAATTATCCCAGTGCACAGCAGTCGCCCATATTCACGTGTCAAGTGATAAAATTAAAATTTTTCATTAGATTTTGTTTCCTTTTTAAAATTGCAGCTGATTGGCCAAGTTTGAACTCTGGTTCTGCCCCAGAACAACAAACACTTTGTCTCCTTTCAGGCGCGTGTGGCAGCACCAGAGCACTGTCCCACCCTGGGCTGCTCTCACCTGCTGAGGCTCCTTGGGCTGATCCCTGAGATTCCCTTCCACCTGCACAGAGTGTGTGCGGCTCCCAGAGCCCAGCAGGGCCCAGCCAGGTGAGAGGAGACACTGCCCTTGCCCTGGCGCCTCTGCAGTGACGCTGTGCCCCTCACCAACAGCCCTGGCTGTGGATCAAAGCACTGCGTGCGACCTGCCAGGCTTCACGAGGAATTTATTTCAGCCTCTTCCACGAGCACGGAGTTTTCCATGCAGATAATTCAGGCAATAGCTCTGCCTCCCCCTGCCCCAGCCCGTCGTGTGCACTGGGCTCTGCAGATATTGGCTCCAAGCATAGCTGAGGCAAATGGCAGATTAAGAACACACAGAGTAAAGGATGGCAAACGACATGATGCTGGAATTTAAACTAATAAAACAAGAGGCTTTATTCCCTTTTAATCTTCGACATGTGCAGAATAGTCTTGGAAGTGTCATTTTTGAAACGTTCTTTTCACGTTAATTTGTTTTTATTGGCAAATCAGTTCTCCGAGTACTGTTCTCTGGAATAGCTGCTGTAGTTTCAGATATAAGTGCTGGCTTTAGGAATCCCTGGAGATACATTCTAAGGTTTGTTTCCTACTTAGAAACCATAGCAAGAGTTTAAGTCAAGTATTCCCCATCCCATGTGTTCGATATGTGTTTGTTTTCCATCTTATCTTTGAATAATAATGATACACAGGATACAAACTGCCTGACTCAATGCAGTCCAAAAGCTATACTGAAAAATAGGAAAAGAATAATTTCCCCCCTCCCTACTACCAGATTTCGCTGGAGAAAAGGTAAAAACTGAGATATGGCAAGGTGAGCCTGGAGCAGTTCCAATGCTCTTCATCCTAAGTAGTCTTTAATTGCAACATCTACCAAGAATTGAACCACTTTACACTGAAAGTACTGAAGTACTGAAGTACTTTACACTGAAACAAGAGGTATCCCTAATCTGCCTGTTTGGGGAAATTGAGATTGAGGCAGGAAAGTTTGTTCAGCCCCCCCAGCACTGTGCTATCCTGTAACAGGCTGGTCATGTCACCTGCCAGCAGGAACAGGGCTGTGTTTGGGTTGGTTATTTCCAGATGCCTCTGCTCTTTTTAAATTACCCAAAGGCTTGATCTTAAAGCTGCTGAAGACAATCCAAATGAATCAAGTGGAGGGTGATCCAGCATCAAAGGCCAGAGTTTCACTACACAATCAAATCTACTAGGAAATCCAGGCCATTTTGAAATGACCATTTTGTAATGGTCTTTCTTCCCAGTTTTGTTGTTCTAAAGGACTAAAGCAGGGGATCCAAAACTCATGTCTGGACTTTGAGTGTCTCTCATTAGAGACAGAAGCACAGTCTGGCAGCCACTTGCTCTGGCAGTGAGGAGTTAGAGGGAGCACACACACACAGCCCGACACAGACCCAGTTTGAGGACCCCCAAAATAATCCCCATGGCTGCAAGGAGAACCTTACAGACACAGACAGTACCCACATCCGTAACTGTGCTTGCCAGACAGGGCCTGTCCTGAAGGCAACTCCTGGCAGGGGCACAAAATGCAGTCTGTGATTTACACTCAGGTCGGACGTGTAACAGTGAGGAGTTAGAAGCAAGATTGAAAGGAAACTCCTTCGTCCAGGAAAGCAGAGATCTGGAAAACCAGATCATTTACTGAAGTGCTGTGCGTTCAGGAGACCAGAAAACCACAACAGTCTGAGCGATGGGTTTGTGGAGGGGGAGTACGAGTTACACCATGCACAGAGCCTCATGTGGACACCATGAGAGAGTCTGAAGAGCAGCTCAGCAGCAACTGGCAGCACTGAGTCAGTGACACCCCATTTTTTAGTGAAGAAGCCTCTGCAAGTCTTCTCTGTGGATTTAACACCACTGATGAAGAGAAGCAGGAAATTGAGGGCGGAGGGAGATGAGCCCAGGTATAGCTGGTGATGATGTGAACGGGCATTTGAAGCTTCAGAGTGGTTTTACCATTTAACCCCCATCGAAATGCACCGAACTGGAGGGCAGGGCAGGCAGGCAGACATTCACAGTTTGGCTGAACAATGCAGACAATCGCTGCGGCTCAGAGAAGGTGCAGCGATCCGTGAATGTACCACGAGAGTTTAAAAACCTGCTCAACGGAACCAAGTGTGCGCTATTCAAAAACTGTTGATCTATGCAAAACTATTTAACAACACGTGAGATCTGCCAGGATTTCAGTCCCAGGTGCAGAGCAGCTGCTCCCGCTCTCTTCCCGGCGTGCCGAGCAGGGGCGTTCCCGCTGGAGAGGATAAGTTTGGCGGATGCACAGGTTGGAAGGGGAGGACCAGAGAAGGTGGGTGTGCTCTCAGACTCCAGCCTGCTGCTGAATTCCTGCTCGGTAATAGCTGCTGAGCACCCACGGTGGTGGAGCAGCTGCTCCCAAGGGCAGATGCTCTGGTGTTTCCTCCCTATTGATTATGGAGAGGGAATACTGAAAGCAAGTGGGGGGGCAGCTAAAACAGTATATGGGGGCTGCCAAAATATTCTCTGCTTCACACAACAAGATCCTTTACCCATCAGCTGAGCCTTCAATTGCGCTTCTTCTACAAAAAAAACCCAACAAGCTGAGGAATTCCGTCTGAATTAAAAGTTACTGTGTCTGCTCTCCCCACTGATTTATCATCACCCTGTGCAGACTGAGAAAGAGAGATCATCTTCACTAGGTCAAATCCATGGCCTTATTAAGGTGCTGGTGCCTTTGGAAGATAAGAGAATGCCTTTGCTCAGGGTACCTGGAACAGGCAGTAGTTGGCCCACCAGGAATGTCACCTTCCCTGCATCAGGAGAAAGGATATTTGATACCAATCACTGAGTGAGAGTGGTGGCTCTGCTGCCGTTGGTCTTAGCAAAGGCATTTCTGCAGCGAGCTGGGAAACCAGATGGGGCTGTGCTCTGATGTGTGAAAGAAAAATGGGATGGAACTGGTAGGGGATGCAGCATGCCTTTGGAGGTTTGATCCAAGCCTTGGTGAAGTAAATGAGAGACTTTCTACTGATTCACTGGCCTCAGACCAGGAGTTTTCATGGCTGCGAGGACTTCACTGTCTATTGTGATGCAATGACAGCCAACTGTGACACAAGCTTGGAACACACACTTACAGGCAGTGCTTTTTTGGAGGCTCAAGTTCTTTGGTATGTCATACTTCAAGTTGTTTGGACAAACTGCAATTATCCCTTGATAGAGCAGTAGTTCCACTGCCAGGACACAGAAGAGCAGGTGCACATGAAATTTATTTTCATGTGGTTCGAGCTCATTTCAATCTCGGCAGAGTTTGTGTTGGGGGAAGGCTTCAGGAATACTTTTTTTTCCTTTTCATTCAACCACTACTTTTGTTGATAACGAGAACACATGGAGCAGAGCTCAGAGCGGGATCTCCTGCTTCCTTATCCACTTGCCATCAAAACTGTGTCAGTCCCATTCTTGCTCCACGAGTTTCTAGGTTTTTTGAGCAATCTAAGTATGCAAATCAAGTCTGGCTTCTGCTTGCCTTGTCACCATGATGCAGTGCCTCTCCTGGGCCAACATCCTTCCCAGACAGGCCTGCTTATCTCCAGACAGACATCTCCATTCCTTGCACCGAGACAAAGGATCTCTCGCCAGCACGAATTCCAAGCACGGCTCGTCTGAGGTGGCTTTTCCTTAAGTATTTGATCCTTGCACTTCTGCAGATTAGGCTTTACCAACACTTGTTAGTTTGTGTAAACATCCACTCTCTTCATATTCATCAGCTGGTATCCCAGAAGGGCTTAGGAGCTGTTTATGTGGTGAAACCCCAGCAGATGGTACCAGCTCTTTCTTGCTCCTGACTAATTGCAAACAGTGAACCTGTTCTGTAAAAGCTGTTAATTAGGTGAAAATAACACATATGTCTGAGCTATAAGCTAAGGTGGGTTTTCTCCCCACCCCGTTTTTCCCCCAGTTGAATTGCTCACACAAATGGGGTTATAAACTGAGGGAATAATTTGCACGTTGGCAAAAAAAGAAAGAGGGGGAAATAACCAGGCAACATCAGATGTAACGTTCTTTGTAAAATAATGGGCTTTAAAAGTAATTTTCGGAGTACTAAGTAAACTTAGTGTTCATGAGTCATGGCTCTAATCCCTGTGACTGAAATTTAAGATTTAAGGCTCCATGAAATTAAAGAAAAAGAAACAATTACATGCATATTCATTCAATTTCATGTATTGCGTATCCTTCAATTTTTCCAATGAAATTTTAACAGGGGGAAATAGAGGTTTCTGGAGACTGTGTACTTGAAAAAACCCAGCAGATCAGCTGGAACTGCTGAAGCCAACCCTCCCTTCTGTCCCTGCTGGCTTCTCGACATTCCTGGGGAATGCAAGCGACCTCCACATTTCCTCATGTCCACAAATATTCCATAGATGTGACAGCACAGCGTGCAAAAAGCTCAAGGACGCTGAGTGTGCAGAGCCCTTGTGCAGGGCAGCAGCAGCTCAGCCTTTTCCAGCTGCACGGAAATGCTGCGGAGCAAAGAGGAGGATGCTCTCAGCAGGGCCAGTGCCCACCACGTCCTCGTGCTGCTCCTGGATTAATCCTCAGGGAAAACGAGCCCTGTGTGCTGCTCCTCCCACCGCGGGACAATGCACCCCTTCGCTGTGGATGCAATGTGGGTGTTTGGCAGCAACAACACTGCAAAGCCCACAGGGCCAGACAGACAAGCCATAAAGCCTGGGAGCTTAACAGTATTAAGAGTAATGGCTTCAGTCATGAATATTTGCCACGCTGATCTAGCCTTTAATCTTGTCCCAATAACACAAGGATACACCATTCTTATCCCAAAGGATCAACAGAAAATCAGGAAAAAAAATCCAAAAAGAGCTCTTAAATACCCAGCAGTACACTTCTATTTTGTAAAGAAAGCTCTGGTCCTATGCCTAAACACTACTGCATCGACATTCATAAGTCTTCCCAGCTAGTCTTTAGTCTCTGAGCAACAAATAATTCATTAATTGGTAAAAAAAGGAAAAAAGGGACATTCAGACAGCCAACACAGCCTTCAAACTGCATTCATTCAGCCAAGTGCTTCAATAAAATTATTTGGAGAGAATGTCTAGAGCCTTTACCTAAAAAATTACTTTTCTTCTCCAGTGTTATAAGAACAGACTATACTAGACTGTGTCGTTCATCTAATAAATGATCAGCATTAGGAGAGAGCTCCCTGGTCAGCGAAGGGCTCTGGGAGTTTCCCACTGGACTGTGCCAGGCCACCTCCTCAGTGACTGCCTGGAGAGTCAGGGAATACTCCTGGATAGTCAGGGAAACACAGGCAGGTCCTTTGGATGCGTGCACTGGAAAGAAAAAGTCTCCATGTATCAAAAATATGGAAAATCTGCTGTGGTCACAGCAGCAGCTGCCTTTGTGTTCTGCACCTGCAGCAGGAGAGGAGTGAATTGTCCCTCTGATGCAGGAAGGAGCAGTGAGTGGAACAGAACAAATCCTGCAGGAACAGCCCCCTTTGGGGACAATGCTCAGGGTGACCTCTGCTCTCTTCTCTCTGTTCTTTCACTCTTATCGTGTCGGTAAATCCAAACTCCAACAAGGCTGAAAGAAGCACATCCCGGCCTCTGCGGAGCAGAGTATTTTAATAATTACAAACCATTATTTATAATTACACATATTTATGATTTTAAATGTAATTATACATGCGTAATCACAAACGCCTGGTGCAATTGTGACACGAATGTTTGGCTACTGCGCTGAGGATGGGAGTGTTTTGTCACTGACACGCACTGGTGCTGGGTGTGCTCTCCATCCCAAAGGCCTGCAGGAGAAGGGGACCCTGACATCTGCTGACACTGACATCTGCTGACACCGACATCTGCTGACACCTCCCACCTTCATTTCCTCTTCCAGCGACATGCTGGAGCTGTCGACCTTTTAGTGTCTCCCACCGTGGGCAAGGGACAGTGTTAGGGAAATGGCCTGGCCAAGGATGACATCTTTCCCTACACATTGCTCCCAAACCCATGGATGCAGCCCCACACGGCACTCATCTGCCACAAGTCATTGCACGGTGTTTATGTTCCTCTGGGGGTTCTCTGTGAGTCGTCCCAGGGTGTTTCACGAAGAGAATGAACTGTCACAATCCTTCTTTTTCCCAAGGAGGGGACGCAGCCCATCAAAACCCTCAAACAGAAGAGGAGCCCTGAGGACACAGCGTGTGTGGCTCAGAGGGTCTCTGGGCAGGTGGCCCTGCAGTGGCAGCACAGGGGTGGCAGGTCCAACACTCCCACAATCACAGCAGGAGGATTCTGCTGGGGGCTGCAGACCCCAAGGGCTACGAGGGTCTGCAGAAAACAGACCACAGAGTTTTCTGTTTTGAGCAGGACTTTTTAAAAACCACTAATCACAGTGAGGACAAATGTCAAAATGCCTAAATTCTGCCTGACACAAAATTTGCCTTTTTTTCACAGAGCTCTTCAGAAACCATGACCTATTGAAATCAATACTTTGCTATTGACTTTCACTTAAAGGCAGAGATTGAATTATCAGAAAAATCAGGGTAGAGGTACCTGACTCCTCCCCCGTGCTCTTCACTGGATCGTTTTTGATCCAAAGCCTGTATGACATGGCTGGACTGGGCTTCTTTCTCATCAAATAACACCCTGCTAAAATCCAGCTACAAATGAGTTGGTCTTCCTACCTGTCAGTCTTTCTGCCATGCCCAGCCATGGACTTGTATGAACCCTCTCTAAATGCCAAGACAAATCTGTAAAGTTCTTCCATTTCCCCATCAAATCTGGGCAAAAAGAACCATTCCAGCTCATGCATGAAAGATAAGTGGCAAACTGCAGAGTGCTGCCGTAAGTTTTCTGTTGTTCTTTAGGATTTTTCTCTTTTAGTTTGTTTTTTTAACATCTTCCCTTAGGGCTGTGTAGATACAGAAAAACATGCCACAGCGAAAGAACATAAAATCAGGTTTCTAGCTTCACTTCATCACAAGAGAAGCACACGTAAAAGCCATGTACAATGTAAAAATGGAATCAAAGAAAGCCTATGAATCTGGCTCTCTTACTAGAAATTAGGAGTTGTCTTTCCTAACCAGAAAACTTACAGGTGCAACACAAAGAGAAAATGCTTCCAGATTGAGTCTGGAAAGGAAATGGTGTCATTAAAAACGCTGCTTTGTTAAAAAACCCTGGGAAAAGGGATGGGAAAAGCCTATGTTAAAAATCCCTGGAAGGAGAGCCAGGGACAGCAAAATGAAAATAAAGTAGCCAGAGTAACCAGAGTGCAAAGCAGGGTGACAGCACCAGCAAATGTACTTGAATGAGCTGTAAATCTGCTAGCCTGGGATTTGGTAAAAATAGATTACAATTTTCCATGTATTGCAGGCTCGGGTCCACTAGCCCAAGATTAATTCTTTGCCGTGGGTGCCACCCGAACTAGTCAAAGTAGCAGAGATTTTATATAAATTTCAGTCACATTGCCAGTCCCAAGAGGGCTTGCTCAGAGGGACACGATCAGAGAACAACCACAGAGGTGCAATCTGTGATGTGTATTCCACGCACACATACAGAGATTACTTCCCCATGAAATCTTAAGTTCCTCTCTTACTTTCATCTCCTACTTGCTTTAGCTACAAAAGAACAAGTTAATGTGAAGCTCAGATTTCATTTCTTAATTAATGCACTTTCTTCTGTACTGTTGTTCTCTGGAGACACTTCCTGCCCCATCCATACAAACCAAACAGAGGCAATGCAAACCAATGCTGAGACTGCCACACTTCTGCCCAAGCAGAACACAGGTCCTGTACAAGTTTTGCATCCCAGGCACTCCTACTGCAGGGTAGCAGGTGCTGCACTGCGCTTTTGTACTCTCTGTGCAATCAGCACTGAAGGCTGACTGGATTTTGCTTTTATTTTCTTTAAGAAACTCACGTGCTCTCTCTTCTTTTAAGTTTTTCCTAATACTGGCTTCTCAGCTGACATCACATGGATTTTTTTTCCCAGTGTTTGTGCTGCAGGTGCACTTTGGGGCTGTGATAGGACAGCTGTCATCTCCTTCTCTGCAGCTTCACTTCCTATTTCATCCTGAAATCTTCAAACAGTTCCTTGCCTTGATCTCCCACTTCTGTGGCAAAGGAAGGTTTAGTGAAGTTTTGTTTGGGATTTTAACCACACTTGCTGCCAATAACCACACTTCTTTTTTCTGTCCACTCACTTTATTCTGTGACAATTTCATATTCTTCCCTTTCAGCTGTTTCTTCCAGCTTTCTCTTTGAGCTCTTCTTTCATTTTTGTCCCTCTAAGCTCTTACAGTTTACAGCTGTACGGCTTCCCCTACCTGTTTTATTCTTCACACAGAAAGACTTCCAAAGGCGGCTTAGGATCCCCACATCCCCAGAGAACACATCGATCACCAGTCCTCAGTGAGCTCCTGTTCAATGCAGGGCATCTGCACTCACTGATCCAGCACGAAGGGCCATTCCCACGCAGATGGATTCTGCCTTCCAGTGCCAATCCATAGCGCACTTCAGCTACGCACTCGCGTTCAAGGGGATAGTGCAGCAAATATTTTATTCAACCCAGAATAACCAAAACTCACTTCCGTGTTCCTGGACTGCTCAGGAGGCTGCTGGCAATTCGAGGTTGCACCTCACACGCTTCACAGCACCTAAAAGGTTCTTCCAAGAGCCCTGAGAAGCCATGGAAAAGATTTGGTGCAAAGGGTCTGTTTCCCATGAGGGCAAACAGCCCCCCCAGTTGTGACAGATGGACCTCATGGGCATCTCCTGCCTCCTTGGAGAGCAGCACACACACAGGGCCTGCAGCCACAGCCCAGGGCTTAGGAAAGATTCCACCAACATCCTGCACTGAGGGATTTGGGAAGGGATGAGCTGCTCCAGTAGGTTTCCTGCTTTTCAGGATACCTTATGTTTCTTTTTCTTATTTCTCTTCTTGCTTGTCAGTCCCATCCTAGCCTTCTTTATTTAGAATCACCTTCATTTTCAGGTACCTCAGGCTTTTCCCTGAGCTTGCTGCAGCCCTTCCTGAACTCCCAGTGACAGACAGAACAATAATTATTTGAAAGACAGGCAGCAGCAGCCCCCTTCAGAATCTCTCCAGTCTCACTAAACAGGATCCCTGACTCACACAAGGTCAGCAACCTTCTCCAAGGAGCCAAACTCCTGTACAAAACCATCTGTGTATCCTTCAAATGGGCCAAAGCTGGAGGCATCTTCTTGCGAGAATTAAGGGGATCGAAGTTGGCAATAAAATACTTTTTCCTCGGCAGAATTAGTTACACAAGATGAAAATATCAATAATAACATAAGGCGATTAAACAAGCCACATTGTCAAGTTTGTGAAGAACAGAAGGTTTTAGCAAATGGCTGTCTACAAGGCTCCAGACATCCACACTCACCACCTGCACCGCAGAAAACAAAAAGGATGGATGTTCGATAATTCCAGTGGCAGGGTATCCACAGCCAATCCTGGGAAACACCCATACTCTTTCATAAAGAGACAAAAAGCCATGCCTGGTGCTCTGCAGGAGCAGGTTAACTCTGGGAATGCTGCAGGATGGGCTGTAAGGAGGAGACACAACCCTGCCCTAAGGGTGCAGCCCCGCATTTTGCAGCCGCTGCCTTCTACCCTTTATTTGCTTCGATGTCCCTTTGCCCCCACTATTTGTACTCAGATCCTGATCTCCACTCAGTAATTTTGAAAACATTTGCTTGGCATTTATAGTGCACAGAACGTGCTTAAAAACACAGCAATGAAGCATTTACTCCAAGGCAGGATTTTCTCATTTTACACTGATTATCTCTCACGCCAAACCCACTGCAGGTTGGGGAAATCTAAAAGTCTCCAGCTTCTGTGTGGCAGGAACTATTTAAGTCTGCAGATTTCCAGTATGGGTGTATTGAAATCTTTTATTTGTGGGGTGGCAATAAAAGACGTGGAGAGAAAATCTCCCCTGGCAACATGTACTCTTGAAAGGCCCTTTCAAAGCAAACATTCCAGCAGCAAGAAATACTTCAGCACGCTGCGTTCCCGGCTTCCCCTTCCTTCCCTCTCCGCCTCCCCAGCCTGTGCTCTCAGCATTGGAATAATAAATTTCTTTGTGCCCCATCTTACAAAAGTGTTTCACATCACCTCCAAGAGCCTGGCTGGGGAAGACCTCGCAGTCACAGGTTATTTTCTCTCACACAGCACCACGAGTATTTCGTGTTTCTTTGCAGCCAAGTGTTATCAGCTGGCCGTGTAACATTCCGTTTTTTTGGGGGAGAAAAAAAGAAAAGATTATTGTGTTCTGGAATACTGATTGCATCAAATGGCAAGTAGATTGCAAGACTGTAATCACGCTGAGCTCAGGCGATTAAAAACTCGCTCGGAAAATTGGCGCTTGCTGAGTCTTTATGGAAAGAAATGAATTAAGAAGGAAAACAATAAGGAAGGGCATACATTAATTTTGCTCTGCAGCGCATAATGTTGAGTGTAAGAGATCTAAGGAAGAACTGTGTGTCTTAAGGATTTTCTCTCACGTTTTCAGAAGAAAACCTGAGAGCCACTGGAGAGGGATTGCAAATTAAATCCTAACAGTAATCTCAGAAGCAGCAATTGGAAAAGAGCAAATAAATAAACTATATAAGTAGGAGATAGCATTTCCTGCTAGGAAGTTATCTTTTGTGACAATGCCTGTCAAACCAAGAACTCTCCTTGCTGGCAGTCCTGCTGGGCGATCTCCGTCTCCGTTCCCTGGGTGACGCCGCGCTGGATATTTGTACAAGGAGCTCAATAAAGGATTCCCTCCCAGGATGTCTGTATTGTACCAGCCCCGTGCAGCTCTCGTTGAGCTGTGAGAGCTGCAGGGCAGGCGCTGTGCCCACAGCCCCTTCCTGCAGGGCTGAGTGCGCTGCCGGCGCTCCGCAGATAATCCGCGCGCGCAACTCCAGTAAACGCCCAGACCTTTTCCAATAAGGGGCGCATTCCTTTGACAGCCTCTTCCTGACACTTGCAGGAGTTCGTGTCTCCCTGCTCATTATTCCACTCTGGCTCACAATGGATTTTGGGTCCAGGCTGATGTCTGAGGGAGATTTCATCC
Organism: Ptilonorhynchus violaceus; assembly: GCA_013397565.1. Taxonomy (NCBI): domain Eukaryota; kingdom Metazoa; phylum Chordata; class Aves; order Passeriformes; family Ptilonorhynchidae; genus Ptilonorhynchus; species Ptilonorhynchus violaceus. The sequence goes on along the minus strand of VZRJ01004081.1, from coordinate 1,767,912 downwards.
TCCAGCCCAGGAGGTTACGTATCCATAGGTGTGGCCTTGGATGCACCAGCGTTTTATTGCCTCACCATCTGCTGATGAACTCTGCTTTTGTACTGTGTGTTTGGGGTTGAACCTAAACTACCATACTTCTTAAATGAAACCAAGTTTTTGCCATTCAGTTGTACAAAATGTAACATAAAAGTGCTGATCAGCTGTCTGGAACACCGAGGTGACTGAGGATCCTGGTTTTTTTCCAGGGCCTGGGCTCCAGGAGATGGCATGGCCAGTGCCAGGGCTGGGAGCTGACTGCTTTGACAGAACACAAGCAAGATGCCTGTTTGTTCCAGAACCGTGAAGCACTTCCAGTGCTTTTCCTCAGGAGAAATTCATCAAAGGAGTAAAACTCAACAACCTAATATTAACAAAAAGTGATTCATTTTCACAGTGAATTCAGTGGAAAGTTGCTTAATTCCCCAGCCAAGTGTCACAGAGTTCCAAATCTGCCCCACTGGGGAGCTGCAAAATATACAGGTGGTAGTTTTAACTTCCTGTTGAACAGATGCAAACTTTAAAGATTAATCCCTGCTTGATACTTTTGATATTTTTGATAAAGATATACCTAGACCATTCTCCAACAGCCTGGCTTGTCTCACAAAAACAACTGTAGTAATTCGAGGAAGTCTTAGATGTGGGAGTGTCTTGGGACAGTGCCATTGGTATAAATCAGACCTTAAGAACTGACAGCACGAAACAGAATGCTAAATCCTGCCATTTAGTTAACCACTGAAGCCCCTGTTCCCACTGAACTGAGGGACCCTCTCACTAGAGTGTGTAATTAAATGGAAGAAGAGAAAAACCACACCCCAGTGCAACCCTTCCATACTTCATGCAAATGGGAAAAGAAATCCATTTATAGCTTCACTTTGTTCTTTCATCCTTATTTAATAAGTTGTCTTGTTTAATAATCCAGCATTAACTACTATTCCTTGAGGCTGGATTTTCCCCATTCCCCTCAAAATCCCAGATACACCCCAATCCTGATGTAAAAAGCTACAGATCTGCCAAGTTATGTGTTATTGCTCCTCTTGTTGCTGATCCTATGAAGAACACCAAACTAACTTTCATTCCGAATTCCAACTCCATATAATGAGAATGCAAGAATATAAATAATTAAAAGCACAGCAAGAAAAAAACTGCATTCACCCACAGAGGAGAAAGAGATCTGGTTCCTGTCAACAGTAGGTGCTTCTCCTGTCAAATAAATTAACTGTACTTCAAAATGATGGTGGCGTGTCAGCCTCCTCGTCTCCATCAACTCCAATTACGTATCCCAAGGGAATGCATCTCGGAACACGTTACCAAAACACAGGTGTGGGTGAGTTAAGCCACAAAAATAAACACCCAAGCTGCATTCGAAATCCAACCGTGACCCACGGGGCGGGGGGAACACGAAGGTTTGGTGGCTGCAAGCGCAAATGAGCTGCCTCAGAGCAAAGTTCTCCAGAAATGAAGCCACCTGTGGGTTGATTCAGCACTGTGTGTGCATTTGAACACTCCTGGGTGGTGCCCAAACCACCATTCTGGGTTCAAACGGGATGCTCCGCCGTGCAGGCAGCATCGTGTCCTCCCAGTCCCGCTTCCCTCAGCTACCACATCGGGGGAGAGGGCGGCAGATGAAGACTTTCCTCCCGCGCTGTGGATGACAGCTAATGGCTGTTTCAACTCTCACATGGAGCAAATGCTGCCCTCCGTACCACCCCTGTCACTCCAGTGCCTGTCAAACACTCGCATGACTTTAGCTGAGAGCATATTTTGGCCCCAGGGGTTTGGATGACAACGGGAATCTGAATTAATTTGCCCAGCCAGAATGATAGTTCAAGAGGTATAAAAGCCTCAGAATCATGAGGTTCACATAGATGCAATTAGAATATTTAAATGGCCGGCTCCAATGAAGTTTATAAAGCAGAGCTTCTGTCCTACAGAATTTGGAGAAAAAGCCTCCAAAAGTTTGTTATTTTCTCCCAACAACAGCTACTTATTGCTGCATTTGTTGAGCCTGGACTGAGTTGTTTACTTCGAGCATTTCTTAGTATAAAATATTCAGAGATTATCCTAAGCAATACCAGGGCTTAGCTAATGATTGTTTCCCAGGACTGGGATCCCTGCCCTTTGCATTTCTGCTCTCAGAGCAGCCAAATGCTAAACCATAGAATTGTTTTGTTCCTCTGAAGTAGCAGCTGGTGCCTTGGAAGACACCATAAGCATCTCTGCCGAAATCTGTGTAATTGCACATGTCGGTGTGGTCTGTTCTCAACGTATCCTTCTCCCAGACAAAACACTGTTTTCTCAAGCTGGTTTTGAAGGCTGTGTGTGTTCAAAAATAGCTCCAGGAAGGCACACACATATATTTTGCTATAAACTGTGTACAACGTGTACTGTATACAGAATATTAATTCCTCAATATGTGATTTCGTGAGGCTGCCTCGCTGGCATGGTTATTGCTACACACGGAGCTGGTTTGTGTGCAAATATAATTCTAAGCACAAAGTTTTAGCTTGGCACAATCCTAAAACAATATAGATTTCAACCTGTTGCTGTGTAACCAGAGTGCTTTTTTAGCTGAATCTTTAATATGCAGTAAGTGGCCGTGGTACTCTGTTCTGACCATACTTTGTCAAGCTAGAAAACTAATTAGCAGAATCTGGTGACTTGGGTGTAAGAACCTCTGATCTTTCAACAAAAAGCAAAATCCTTAATTCAACAGTAGACACACTGTAGAGAGATCTGATGCACTCTCCCCGCCCATCTCTACTGACTCATGAAGATGAATTTTGCACGGGGACAAAGAGAATGGGGGTTTTGTCCAAAATAACTCGACATCGTAAGAAGCTCTAATTTATAAGTTTGATGAATTGCAAACAGCTCAATGATAATTCATTATCGCTCTAACTCGGGCGTATCAGCCTACAGATACAAAGGACAAGATGTTAAGACAACTGTTTCTTGCCAATAAATCCCGCTGGGCCAGGAGTGTCCCTGTCACCACCCCGGCACTGCTGAGACAGAGAGAGCAGCTTCTCAGAGGAGGTCTGGAGTAAAGCACAGAGGTAAACCAGAGCTTCTCAGTCCCAAGCAAGCTCCTCACCTCCTAAATAATCCTTCTGTTCAGCTGAGCAATGCTTCACTGCCATAAAGCTCCTGCCCCTGCCAGGCAGCAGGGAGTCATCATTCCAAGGGCTTGGCCGTGCCCTGCAGAGCCCGTTCCCTGCAGCTCCGGGAGGCAGACGGGATGAAGCTGACAGGGACCCGCTGCTAACAGCTGATTTCACGGAGCTGGTGGCACTGACTCACTGGCACTAATCAGGTGAGATTCAAAAGGCAGGATGGACATCGAGAAGGACTCACCAAATTAAACACTCGCACTTCAAAAGCTTTTTAGTTGCACGGCTCCCGCTGCAGCTCCTGCTCTGGGGCAGTCCAGCCTCTAAGGGCTGTCAATCCCGAGCCGTTCACCAGCACTGAAGTAAAAGTTCACTCAAAAAATAAGATCTAGTTAAAAATTAATTGTGCAACAAACCAAGTGGCGCCCAAGTAAATCCGTCACATAAACAAGCAGAGAGGATTTTTGCTGCTTCCAGAAAGAGTTTGGAGTCCTGGAGGAAGGTAATTTCTGCACGAGTGGCCACAAAATAAAGCTCTTAGGTAATACAGTGATAGGTACTCAAAAATATGATTGATGGAGAAACAGGATTAGCTCTGCTTTATGTACAAGTCCATTACATTCTTGATCACATAGTTTAATGGCAAAGCAGCTGCAGAACTTGCAAATTACAAGCTCTGGCTTTGTTTTCAGAGCTGCTGCATGAATAGCTGTATTTAACAACTGCAGGCAGGCGCTTCTTTCTGTAAATTGTCCTAAGAATGTGCTGTGAATCTACAGCAAGGAATTGTTCCCAAAAATTCAGTATCATCTAAATTGGAGAAGCACAGAATCCCTCCATTTCCCTGTTTGTTTTTTCCCCCCGGTTCCTCGCAGCAGTTATTGTGCTGGTGTTGGAGATCACTGTGTCCAGGGCTGTTGGATAAGGTCCTCAGCTGCTCATCTGCTTTTTGTCTGGAAGAGGGAAGAACTCTCCTCAGATTCAATCTATTTCAGCTATTACCTTTCCTGCCTCTGTTACACCGTTTTTACTGCACACTAGATAAAGCCTGGCTGGCTGCTGCCAAGGAAAATTAAGTCTTCCATTGTTTTACCATTAATTACGGGGAGTTCAAGGTAAGGTTTGTAGAGGGCAGGAATGGTTTGGATTTTACTTTCATTATAATTAGACAGGAAATTATGAAAAGGTGAAAAATAATTCATGGAAGAGCTTTCCTCTAGCGAGATAACAAGGAAGGTGCACTCTGGCCCAGCCGGAGCTCGTGGGGTGTTACTGAACAGCATTGTTCTCAGAGTGTGCCTCTGCTGGGCACAGGGAGCCTGTTCCTATTGCCACTCATGTGTGGGCAGAAATGGGCAGGGTGAGGCCCTCTGACTCCCTGCTGTTCAACTGAGGGCCNAAAAAAAAAAAAAAAATTAGGCTAAATTACTCCACGGTGCAACCCCATGGAAGGCGTTTGAGTGATTGCAGAGATTAATGGGGACAATCAGTCACTTTCTGTGTAACTTGCAGAGGACGTGAAAATATGACTAATCTAAGGATGAATTAATTGGGCAGCTGTCTCATTTGAGCACTGCTGAGATAAACATTTGGACTAAGATGCTGTGTCCTCATTAGAATTTCTTCACTTGGTGCTGATGGCGATGTTTTTACAACCACCATGAAGCGACAATGTTTTCAGAATTTTCCCTCATGTGAAGTTACAGTGGTTCAGGCTTTTAAAGGGAGGAAAAAGGAGTGCATGAACCCGGCTTGGAGCTTCTAACTAAAGACTGACCACACCAAAGCCCCTCAGGTTACATTTCCTTCTCTAATAAACCTTCTGTGATCAACTTCCGTCAAGTTTCCACCATTTCTTTCTTTTCAGCTTCACGGCCTGATGTATTTATTTATGGTTTGCAGGAAAAGCAGGACACTGGGAGAGAAGTCCTTCCAGCGAGCCCATGGCAGGAGACCACTGAAGTTAATGAGGTTCTAGTGGAGATAAGGATTTTGTCCATTCCAAGTCAATAGAAGCTTCAGAAACTACATAAAGCAGGGGGAGGCTGGGAAAAGGATGCATTTCTCTGCCTTGTTAGCAGATAAGGAAGCGAGATTCCAAGGGGAATGAGTGATTTACCCACAGTCACACAGGAAATCAGTGAGAGATATGGAAATTAATGCTGAGAAGCATTTCAGTGCCTTAATCATAAAGCCAATCTTTTCCCTCAAATGCCAACAGCGTTAAATGTTCCTTTTAAATAATGGAATAAGCATTAGACTTTCATTGAGTTACGGTAATGTTTCCATCAAAATATTTTAGAGGGCAGCCAGTTCCATGGAATGGTTGGTCAGAATTAAGACCTATTGTAGGAACCAGGGATTGGAGACGAACTAAAGCAAGTTTACCTGTGAGATTCCTTTGAGGATCATATCATGCTAAGGTCGAAACATGCAAGGTCAAAAAGAACTGGGTTTGTTTTATTATATTTACCACTAATTAGGTAGGCTTTGAAAAGAGGGGACTGAAATATTCTCTCTTTGGGAAGCTACTAAACTGTTAGGCTGAGGGAATATATGGCTTAGAACAGGGAAGATTCACATCTCTTGCACGCAAATAAATCACTTGTTCATCTCTTATCTATTTGCCCATCTCTGAGCAGTATCAGGTGGTACCGAGGCAGCTGCCCAGAGAAACACATTCTGTATAAATACATAATAGCCTGGATGAAAGTCTGTTTTTATTTAATCTAGCTCCAATTCATTGTGCCTTAATTGAAAATAATGATGTTAGAGCAGTGATCAAAGAATTGTCTCATTAATTGTCTATTAAATCATTAGCTATTAAAGAGGAATAAAAGGTTAAGAATGCAACACTCTATTCTGCCCAAAAGAATATGAATATGTCTCCAATTACAAAGAAACAATAAAGGCAGAATTAACAGTGAAAAGAAGCTTAAGATAAGGCAATTAGATCCAAAATGCCTGATTAGAGGGTTTAGCAGTACAACCTATATAGAAAAGGCAACACAAATTCAGAAGCAAAGTCAATATTGACTTTACCAAAGGGGCTTGTAAAGGGAATATGCATTTTTCTGAAAAAATATAGGCACATAAAGCCTGTACTAAATTTTAACTCAGCTAATTAATTGTTATGGATTCAATCTTGCAACCAATACATATATTTGCAGTTAAAAAATTATGCCTGAACAGCATTCAGTCTGAGCGCACCTCTCAGCAATTTGTGACTGAAACCATGCAAGTATGCTGCCATTTTCACAAAAATAACATTACTCCCAGTTTATATCACCAGGATGAGGCAATACCAGCTCAATGAAGACCACATTCAGACCTCCTGTTTTCTTTCATTATGTCAAAATATTAGAGACACAGGTACCAGGTCTGGGCACCAAATAATACCCAAATAATTTCACAAAGCAGTCAAATGAAGACCTGATTTATACCAACTTAGCCACTACCAAAAAAAAAAAAAAAAAATTACAGTGCAAATCCTATCTGGTTCAGTCCAGTATTCTCAAACTACAGCAAGTTCTAGAAATACTAGAAACTCAATTAATAGAAAGAAAAGTGGCCACACACCATCTTTTAAATCTGGATCTGGTTTTCTGAAGTGCAAAAAGAAGGCAGTCTCAGCAATATGTTGATGATATACAACTTGATGCTTGAGTTTATAATGTGAACAGTTCATTGTCCGTATTTATCAACTGACAAATAATTGTCACTAATCAGATAATAGCTGTATGCTACACAGAAAAAATAAAAAAAAAACAATAGCAATATTTATCAAGGAAGTCTTTTCCTCTGACAATTAATTAAGTTAGTCATAAACTAAGATATTCATCCATGTTCCTCTGCTAAGGACCTTCAAAGAAATTTGGTTTCCAGAAAAAGAAAATGGGATTTTTTCTTTCGCTATCTGATACATCAGGGAAAACGTAGAACTCCTAAATAATATCAAAAAAAACCCACTCCATACAGAATTCTCTGTAGTCAAGTTTTAAGTTCATTTAAAATGAGAACACACCCAAACCACACAATAAAACAAATTAATCTAGTAAAGATATTCAAAAGCACCTCTTTTATGCTTCAAAATACTAATCAGCTAAAAGCTGAAAGCCATGCAATGGTGTCAGAAGTCAGGCAGGCAGGGTCTTGATGAAGCCACATTAAAGCTATTTCCATCCCAATGTCAGGGAGACAGAACCAGTTGAACATAATATTAAAAAAAAACCCCAAACCTAAACCAAAGCACAACATTGTTTAAAAGCTCCCCACTCTCCTTTTAAGAACTTTTACAATATGGTTGCTGTTTTCTATTCCTGTCACGCTCCTCCAGATTTCGGTACAGTTCAGTATCTTAAATTAACAGAAACCCTTGACTGGAAGCAGGCAATGCAGCCAGAAGGATGAAGGAAACCTTCCTGTACCCTGTTCCAACATCCTGCACTATTGCTGTGAAATGATGGACGCAGAAGAACAAAGGACACACCAGAGCAAAGACCCCTCTGGAAGGAGCTGATCTTCCTGAGTGTGATATATCAACATGTCCTTTCTCATCAGCACTGCCTGGCCAGCAGACAGAGATTGGGGCAGCCTTTTCAGCATCCCTGGCCCTTTCTCCCTCGTGGAACAGACCAGCACAAACAGCTCTGCACCAGCAACGGGAACGTGCTGACCCCACACGACCTCTGGAGAGCACCCTCCTCATCACACCCAGCACCACAGCAACAGCCAGCCCTGTAGAACAGCTGGTTGATGGAAAACCCCAAAATGTTGGTGCTGGAGGGGAAGAGGGCACAAACTCTGTACTCTGCCACATCTGGGTGCCTCACCTTTACGACGTCTTCGTCAGCCGATTTGCACTCGGCGGAGTCCGAGACGTCGACCACGGATCCGTCCTCCTGCACGGCCACAACCTTGACCGGAACAGACACCATCCTGCCCGTGAGGATGGCTGTGTTGAGCACTTCTGTGTCCTGTGTGAACACACAAACACGGCGTGGGCGTTAGAGGAGCACAGAACCACAAGAGTGGCACGGGTCAGACGGACCAAATGCCGCCTGCGACAGCCACAGGCGCAGGGTGGGACCCTCCCTGGCTCGCACCCTTCAAACTCCCCGCAGTCCGTGGTTTGGCAACCTTCTAAGCCAAAAGTTGCATCTGGACCGCCAAGTCCTGGCTTTGACAAACATGGATTTGCTCTTTTTGAGCCCATTTACAGGTCTGGCTGAGGGCAATGGAATCTGCAAGGCAATGAGGCACCAAGGGCTGTCTGCAGCCTGGCAGGAGCACGGCGCTGTTCAGGTTGGATCTCCAGGGCCCCAGCAGCTCCTCCCACTCCTTTGCCCCAAATCATGCCAGTGATTTGGGAGGTGGTTATCAAGCATTACAACAACAGCATTTCTTCCTTACTGTTCCAGCTAACAGTGTTGTGAGTTGAGCATTTATATCCATAAATACATTATGAAAAAAAACTATGCATCCACATACAATTTTTCCAGTCTTTCCCCATCAAAATCCCACCTAGAGATGCTCAACCACATTTATCTCTAATCCTGATGAATTCACAGCGCTGGCACTCTAATGACTCCATTAACACAGCCTTCCTCTGTGTCTCGGTATGGCTGCAGTTTGATTAATTACTCCAAATGAGTTGCTACAGAGGCCCCTGCCTTGCATAAGCAGGTACAGACTGGAAGGGAGCAGCCCCTGCACGAGCAGTGCTTACTGCCAGCCCAAAGCCTGACACACAAGTGGGGCAAGGAATGATCTGGGATTTCACAGGGATTCATTCCGGCCGTCTCGGAAAGCCTGCGATAGGAAATACTGCTNGGGTGGAGAGAGAAAAAGTTGCTTCAAACTAATCTAACTTTAAATTCCATTATTAGAATTGGTGGAAGAAGAAATGGATTTTAGTGAAAAATTTGATGGCAGCTTGCATAGGGAGATATATTCACTATCATTTGCTCTGGCTGAGAGCTGGATTGATAGAGAATAATGGGCATTGACCACAAGCTAAGGACAGCTGGAGAGGACCAATAAATACTTGCAACTAAGATGTATTATTAATCAATATTCGGAAACTTCTACAAAAAGCGCCCTGAATTAAATGAGCTGAAGTACTAATAACAGCAGTGCCAGCTAACTGAGAGAGTCTGCTGGGTGTTTATGGGCAGCCATGTCCCAGAAAAGCATCAAGCACGCACTCGAGTCCATTTCTGATCAGAACAGCACTAAGAGGACATGCTCAACTTGACACTTATGCTTTAAGAGCCATCCTGAACAGAGATGCTTTTCTGAATAACACCTCAGGAAAATAAGTGTAGTCTTTGTTCTGTTCTCTGCGAGGCACAAACCAGATGTTTCACACAGTAAATGACTGTCTAGTTTTTGTTTATGCTGAATGGGCTCATTTATAACCAGCTGCCATGCATGAGAGAGGGACACTGGGAAAGAGAGAAGTATGTGAAAGTGGAAGTGTGAAAAAACAACTGGAAATCCTTTACAAAGACTGAGATTTGAACAAGGCTAAGAGGAAAATGCATCGGCAGGTGAAAGAAAACACTTAGCTGCACTTCAGGTGGAAAAAGGTTGTCTAAGACAGACAAAGAGAAACTGAAGGTAATTCATCCCCAAGTCAGAAGAGGTAGTTAGATTTCACCACTGCAAATACCCCATAAATCCTAAGCCATCAATCACATTTGAACATACGCCAGATATGTGGTGAAGACACGGTGGTCCTGTGTCAAAAGGCTCCCGAGGAGCAGCTCTCCAGGCCTGATCTAATTTCTGCTTTGTTTTTTGAGCTGCTGGTTCTATCAGGCGGGTGCTGACCACCTCGTGTGACAGAGCACGAACAACACCTCCGGCCTCCTTTGAGCTCCAGGTGCTGTTTAGCTACCAGAGCCGAAGCAAGGCTTTGATGAGCTGGAGGATGATGCAAAGTTTATAAAGGCATTTGCATTCCTTTCATACACTCCCAGCGAAGATGAGCAGGAGACAAGCACCAGAACTGTCCTGAACCTTCTGTCTTCCCCAGCACACACAGGTACCCACCGTGCTAATTAGCTGGTTCTGCCTCACAAACCGTGCACCTCACTGGTGAGCAATTCCACCAGAGAAATCAATATTTCAGGTGCCTGGTGCCTGGAGTGAGCGTTACACGAGTATAATGGGCTGTGTAAAGACCTTTACAAGAGCCAGCTATTTACACACTGAAAAAATATGTTTCCTCTGAGGAAGAAATATGAACTAATTGACTGTCCATTAGATTTATAAACAGACTTTTTGGTCCTTCTTCAACAAGTAATAGCATTTCACCTAAATTCTTGGTTTGTGTTTCCATGGTAGGGTTTACTGCAGAAAAAAAGCTGCTAAACTTTAGATACCTGTGCTGGTGATTGCCAACAGCATCTGAAATGCAGAGAGGGGTCAGTGTGTTTATTTACATGAGTAGGTCCTCCCACATGGCACAGCACAAGTGAAACACCTGCAGCAACACCCAGGAGCCACCAGCACAAACCTCTAACTGTGGACACCACAAGGTCCAGGGTGAAAAACCGGGAATCCTTTCCCATTTCTTTTGTTGAGGGTTTCAGCTGCCAGATCTTGACCAAAGCCTTCAGCTCAGCAGCCTGGGCAGAAGCTACACGTTCCTACCACAGGCTCCATCCCTGAATAATAATAATAATGTGCGTGTTTATCTCCAGCTCTCTCCGTACCTGCATGCATTAGCACTTCAGCAGAGCTCTTCTTAATTACAACTGTAACCTGCTAATAGCATTTCTTTGTTGTCTGAAGGAATCTACTTCTTATGCAGCCTAGGCTAAATTAAAATTTAATACAACATCAGGTCGCAACAGAACTAGGAAGCAAATGACAGCTGTTTAATTAAAACCTAAAGCTGATTAGATGGCACTACTGAGAGAAATACTCAAGAGGAAGAGCTGAAAACTACTGAAACTCAAGGCCAGATAATGGCTTTATTTAAATATGAATAAACGCTGCACACAGCCGTAGTAAATGTTTGACAACTCGTTGTTTTGGACAAATGGGGGAGAAAAGTGAATGGGAGATTTGTCAGGAGTCAGGACAGAGCTTTGACTGCAAACACTTCTATAACCTCAGGATGTGGCCAGAAGCAGGGATTACTGAGGAATGACTCCAATAGGTAGACATAAAGCAGTTGAGGAACTCCAGGCACAACGTTTCAAATAATTATGCTTTAAACAACACCACAGTGACTTAAATCCTCCTTAGGCAGGTGAATCCACAGCAGCTCACCCAGCTCCCTTAAGCTGACACGACACTGTTTTTTCACCCTCTTTTGGCTGAAAATTAAAGACATGGAGAAACAGATTATACATCTCACAAGAAAGCATCTCAGGAGCCAGGAGCTGGCCCCAGTGCACGATTCCTGCCCCTCTGGGAGCAGCCAGCACCCTTCCCACAAAGCCTGGCAAGGCACAAACTTCCCCCCACCGAGCCAGGTTACTGTGACAGATATCATCCTTGTGATTAATGCTCGAGCTGGTTGTGTTTTTCTAGAGGTTAACAAAACATGCTACAGTACACTAAACCCAATAAACACTCAATTGTAAATCAGGAGGGAAACCTAAAGCCAACCCTATTCCACTGACAAATGCTACAGCTAAATGCCTTTTGGCATTTAGCTGAAATGACTGTCTTTAGTGAAGAAGGCAGAGAGCTGGAACATTTGTCTGTAGAATTGCATTCCTTCATTATTATTTCTTTCCCCAGAGTGTAGCTCAGGAAAATACATTTGTAATATTAGAAGGAGTCTTTTAGGAACCAGTTCTTCTGCCTGGAAACGGCATCTCTTAAAAAATGTAAATTACAGGGCAGATTGTGACGTGTGGGCTGGGCTAGGGGAGGTTTTTTTATTCGATAAATTATTCACCACCTTTTTCTTCAGATCAAAGAGCAAGGCAATATAAATCCATTAAGCAAGCTTAATATATAAATTAGATGCTTTGCTGAAATTATTATAATCCACAGCAATTCTGTACTTTTCCCCCCTCGTGGCTGAATACCATTTTAGGTTTCCAATACATATTAATGAAGCCCGGGTGTGAGAAAACTCTCTATATTTTCTATCATTATATCAGGTAAGAGATACCATTTTCTCACTCAAAGGTGAGAACAAACTGGGATTATGTGTTTATGAAACTTTAGAAAACATAAACCGTTCTGCAAAGAGATGACATTCTTTGACCCTTTTTCCTTCCTCATTTCCTTTCCTCCCTCTCTCCTGATAAAGGGCTGAACTACAGCTACTTCCTCACTCTGCAAACATCATTTCAGCGGAGCCACTTGTGGAATTAACTATTTACCAAGTTTTCAGGTGTCAGCACGAATGCCCCTGCCCTGACCAGCAAGTGTGCTGCTAGAAGGTCATTCCCACTCCCCTCTGATCCTGCCCTGTCTCTGGCTGTTTCCTCATTCCACCACTGTCAGGAGGGATCGGTTATGACAGATGACAATCACAAACACTGCAGGCTATCCTGTCCGAGTTAAAGGTCATCCTTTATCTCCTTTGTTTACCTGCTCAATGGCTTCATTTCCTATGGGGATCCCAAAGGAAGGACAGGCAGGAGCATCTATTCTGCAGGAGAAATGAATGCAGATGGAACCACGCACAGAGGTTCCTAATCACTGGTTCTTACTGAGCAATGTAAGCAGCAACCATTAACCTAATTGAATATTATTCTAGATGTGTATCAGTGCTGCACAAACAATTTGCTACAGCACAAAAAAGCACGATCCAGAGACTCCAAACCAGAGCCTCATTTCTTAACTTGTCTTTTGGCCACACAGGCACTGAAGGAAGCTCTTAGCAGAGTGTACCTGGCACACGCAGCCAGCCGGAGTGGTGAGTCTGTCTTGGAGTTCATGGATACTAAAGCTGAGATTTATTCAATTTCATGGGTTTTTTATTACGGAAATTCAGCTCATTTTGAGGTTCATGTAGGACGAATAAGCAAACCCGCTGCTGAAGGTGAAACCTGATTAGACGCACAGAGACTGTCATATCTGTGACCTGAGGCAGTTTGGGGGTTGGTTTTTTTTCCCAATTCAGAACAGATCTGCCCCCATTAAGCAAAGGTTCAGCACACAGCCTGGTGCACTTGGCAGAAGTAATTGCAACCTGTCAGGCAGTCTCCACTGTCTCAGCTAAGTACCAGTGCCTTCTGCACGAGCCAAAGCCCTTCCCCGAGGCTGGGCTCGTGTTTTCTCGCTTCAGCACATTGTGTCCAAACCTGCTGCGTGACACCATTGCTCTGAAGTGCACACCTGAGGTTGGAGAGGCTGGAGAGCAACTATTATGTAGCTGATTTTAGTTGTCTGCACGGAGAACAGACAGCAAGAGCTCCCGACTCGTGTTTCAGGACCTTTTAGTACGCCAAGAAACAAAGGGCCAAAAGTCAGCCTAAAAGTCTGGTAAACTCTGCCAGTCATTCACACTGGAATTTATGCTGTATTTAGAAATCTGTGCAGGACCTGGACGTTCTCCTCAGAGACTCAAGCCTGTTCTTCTCAACAGTGGATGATTGGGAGCCATTTTAAAGCGTATTTAGAATTTCAGAGTTCATTTAAAGATATTGTTTTTTCCCTTTTTATTCCAGAAAAACATGATCATGTTCTGACTTAATAAAATTGTCTGGAATCAAACAACAATATCCCCCTGTAAACAAGGGGACACAAAATGGGTACAGTTGTCTACTCAAGAGCAGTGAGTACACAAACTGATACACTAATGATTGTTTTCAAATGGCCATGAAATAATTAATGAACATTCCTCAAAGGCATTGTTTTCTCCACAGAGAAGTCCGAGGAGGCCATGCTCTGCCATTGAACATAATTACTGGATTCACTTGAGTACCACCAGCAGTCAAATATGTAATTTTCTGGCTCTGTATCTTGGTCCCAGAGGCTTAATAATATTTCACAACATCGGGGGTGGCCATTTTGAAAAGTTTCTTTCAGACACTTCTAATTCTTTTCTTAGTCTTTCGGAGAGGGTTGGCGGGAGGGTTTTCTAGAGGGAATTCTCCGCCACTGGTGCAAGGGGAGAGCTGGCAACTCCCTGGCTTGAAAAGGCTTCAGTTTCACAAGTGCAAAACTACAGACACTGAAACATAAGGTTGTGGATCTCATGAGCTTCCTGCCGCAATCTGTGTGCTCATCTCCTTCCACGAGCACTACCTGGGCAGAAATCCATGTCCTTCTGTAATCACAGCTGTTTAATGCTATAGGAGAATGCACAAATTAATTACAGCATGTCTACCCCACTTCCCAACATGCTGCAGGAGCCTCAGCACGGGGGGAGTGTGGGTTCCCCCCCTGCTTTGGACACGGTGCCTTGTTTCGTTCAGCCATTCGGAGTGGCTGTGGCTTGGGAAAACCTATTGATGAGCAGAAAAAGATCCCTGGAAAAGCAACCTCTGAGCTCTCCTGATAGGAGACAGCTGTCCAGCATTGGCTTGACAGGGGGTTCAGAAGAAGTGGGGTTTATGTCTTCCCCCCAGCATAGTTCAAACCCTGGTGTAAGTCCAGGCCAGAGCTGGATGCACATTAACGATATCTGAGAAGTGCATTATGGAGTTTCAACTGGAACAGAGATCTGTGAGATGCTCACATTCATTGCCCTGCAAAAAGAGGATTCCTTTTTCTGAAGAACATGGATCTGGCAGGAAAGACCTGTGCCTTACCCAAAGAATGACCATTTTTTACTCTTGACGTCGGGCTGTCTTATCTGGCAGGACCAGACTGCTGCACTTACTTATTTTAGCTATTTAAGTAATTTCACGGGCTCGCATTGGCCTTCTCTCAGATGTGAAGTGCACACCCCCCTGGCAGGCCTGGCTCCTGGGGCAGCACGGGCTGTGCATCACACTGGATCCACTGAGTTCCCCCCCAGAGTGCCTGCAGTGAGTGATGCTCTCCCTGTCCCTGGCTTAGGACAACACAAGAGGCACTTGGAAAGATTTATCTCCCTCCATTGCCTATTAAAGGGCTCAGATGTCTCTTTATAGTTGATGTCAAGAGTTACGGGAGAGAAACTCTATCCATTCCAGCTTTCAAAATTATAAACAGTCGGTACCTCCACACTACTGTGGCTCCTTTACTCCTGAGAGTTAATGGTGCTCCCAGCAATTTTTACCCCCTGCAGGATCAGGATCCCTGCAGTGACATGGACTCAGAGATGATGGACCTGTGCCTTTTGCCTGCTTCACTTCATAAAGTTGCCTGCTGCTGTATTGGATGCAGTGAAAATAAAAAACCACATCTGGAGCCAGTTGAGCATCAGCCTTTACCTTCCTTACATGCTCAGAGCTTCCTGGTGTTTTATTCACTGACTGGGAGCATCCATCAACTGCTTGTTGCTCATCCTTGCACTGCCACTCCACTCGACTGAAGTGCTGCCTTTCAAGTCTTCAATATTTAGCTCCTACTTAAACAAACACTAGAGAAGATGTCACCTGTCTGTGTTTGGAACCGCCTGGGAACTCTTTTGGCTGGGAGAAAACAAACAAGTTTCTTGGCAAAAAAAATCAAAAAGTGTAAAGAAGACACCTTTGAGAATATTTTCTTTGAAAAAAAAAAACACCTAAAATTAAAAAATGGGATTTTTTTTCAAATCAGTAGATTGATTTATTTGCAGTGAGTTTTTGAGTTTTCTGATTGATCTAAGAACTACTGAAGGCTTTTTACTTCCTTCCTCTGCTTCTTCTTGGCTTGAATTTCGTTCTTCATTTTAATTTGTCAGTCTGCTCACCTCGTGTGACGCTCTGCCTTGTTCTGACATGGCCCTGTATGTGATTATTTCTTTTCCTGCTCAACTTTTATAAAGAATGACCTCTTTTTTATTCAAGTTCAGAATGAAAACCCTTTTTTGTTTTCATGATTGAATTTCTCAGTGAACTCTTGTGCAGTGTATTTATTTCCTGCAGACTAGGACAATATCATCTGTGTTTCAAAAGCTGAGCTACTGCTGTCAGAACATCAATATTTTTTCCAGAGTCCATCAGCTTTTAGGAAACACAGTCCCTCAAATGAAAGAATGTGTTGAGAATCTGTGAGAAGGAAAAGAAAAAAATAAAGACCATGTGGTTACACAAATGTAAATGTGCTGTGAAATCAGCATCAAACTATATAATTTTTCATTTTTTCCCATCTCTCTTTCATCTGTTCTAAGAATTAGATACTGAATGGTTTATTCAAGCTAGTCCTTATAGTATCCACTCTTTCCACAATACTTCAAAACCAGTTCTCAGCTCTGCCAAAGAGAACAGGACAGTTATTTTCATTATACATTTAAGTAACTGAGGCAGAAGAAATCCCACCAGGCCAGCTACAGATCAGGAAACCAATTCCATATTCCCCTTTTCTGTGGTTACATTCAAACTTGCTGTCTCCAGGCTGTGGGTTCTGTACAATTTAAATACCAATTTCCACATCTTTCCTGCTAAATCTCCTTTTTGCATCACAAGTAAATGCTGAGCTTGCAGCTTCTCAGATGGGGATTTTATTGGCCGGTTCACTGAAACTCAGCAAAACAAGTGTCGGGGGCTGCAGAGAAATACAGAAGGCTGCAAATACAGCAACCAGGAGCAGATGAAAGGAAAGGAAGAAAAGCAGTAAAACTTGCCACCCTTCCTAAGTGGAAAATGATAATGGCATATTAGCATGGAGTGCCACTGACAGCCGAATGCGTTCAAGAGGAAAATCATAGGATATCCCTTAATATGAAACCACAGCAAAAATGTTCCACTTGGAAGGGGTTTCCAGCCTCACAGGTGGTTTGAAATGGGATAAGACAAGAGCAGGCAAGGGGGATGGCATTAATGTTTCTCAGGGATACGAAGTGACAGTATTATCGGGTTTGGATAGAAGTGTTCTATAAACAGACAAAGGTCTTCCACTTATTATTCTATGAAGGCAACTATATATAAAAATCACAGCACATTTCCTTGAGAAAGGATTTTAACAATGGTCCCTTGTTCTTATCCCTCAGCACCAAACTCAGTCCAGGCAGGGACTTCCATGTTTTAAATTTTTTTTTGCTATAAACTGTTCGTAAACTGTATGAAATAGTGTCTGATTGGTTTTCCATCTCAACAAAAAACACCGAAGGACAGAAGGAAAGTGAAAAAAGACTTCTATCTTTGCTTCCAAAGTATTGTCTTCATAATTAGCCCTTAGAAGTCATTAAGACATTATTTAAATTCAAACCTGGCAATCTATTTCTTTAGAACCTGTTCCGTTATGAGAAATGGGAAAAGTACTGATTTCCCAGAAAGATAAACTATGTACAGCAAGAGAGGAAAAAGAGAATTACCCAATTTGTTTTGAAGGACTCATCTACAAGAACTAAGTGAGGGAAAATGTCTCCCATTTTCTGCCATTTACCTAATGTGAGACACAAAAACACACACCTCGAGTTGCAAAGAGAAATTGGGTCACCACTGCTGGACTGCTCAAACACAAGGAATATTTGCCGCTCACCCCCATTACAGAAATTTATCTCCCTTAAAATTGGCTGTGTTAACCATTCATCCTTTACTTTTCCTCTAAAAATTGGCAGATTTTCAAACGGTGACACTTTTGTTTCTTCTTTTGCACTACCAATTTCGAATTGTTCACTGCTGTAAGGCGGGAGGAAGGCCGGGTCTAAGGCCAGGTCCTTTCTTGTCCTGCACCCCATGGGGGACCCCTCACTGCCCAGGCATTGCTCCTGCTAAATGGACAGACAAATACAAGGGAAGCTGCTTTTTGCAGAAAATACAGCTCAAGAAAAGGTATGGTTCCCTGGCATTTTGACACATAATTTCAGCAAAGAATTGACAAAGGCGGAAAAAGCGCCGCACTTCAAGGCCTCCGTAAATGTGACACAAAATTCCAGCTGCAAAGTGCTTTTGGTTGAAAGCAGCCCTGTACAATTACCACACAGAAAAGAGCAAGCTCTCCTCATCTTCCACTTCTTGTAACTTTGGCTTTTTTCCTTCTTTTCCTCTGCCTGGAAATATTTAGCCACACTCTCCACTCTCCCCTCTGGTGACACCTCACCCCCTCGGTGCTGAAATGGGCCACACAGATGTGGGGCAGTCCCTCCTACAGTTTGCTTTCAAAGTGTTCCTCCAAAGAGGAGGTTCTCACCTAAATCAAGTTAAACACGGGGATTAAAGTATCTCATTCAAACTACTGCATTTTCAATTTTTCTGGGCGACAGGAATGATCTGACAATGGATAAACTGGATCTTGAAGCAAAACCAGTGTTTTCATATATCTTTGTTCCTTTGTTCTGATGTAAGGATTTTCCAAAAGTCAAGGATTACTGGCAGAAGGCTCCTCATAACATAAAGAAAAAAAAAAAGGTAATCCAAAGTTTCCCTCCATAATTTCTTTTGTTATTGGAAGCTTTTTTGGAAGGACAGATGTTTGTTCTTTTCATGGCCAAAATGATACAAAGTGGTCAGGCAGGGACCAGCTTCTGAAGTCACAGGAGCACAGTAACTGCATCAAACACACCTTTCTGTTTGTTTTTAATTTTTGTTGTTAAATGACGCTGGCATTCAGCTACCCACCCACAGTTACACTCTCTCAAATGCGGTGGTACCTGGCATCTTAATGCTGCTTTTCTTCCTCTCTGTTAATGAAGGCAGTTGTGCAAGTTGCTGCTGATTTAGTTTGGGATTTTTCTCCCAGAAGTGTTGCAATTAATTCTGGTACACAAATCCAATGCAATCTGACAAAAGCTATTAAGGAGAACAACCTGGAATAAAAGTGCAACTTGACTTCTTCCTAAAGACAAGCTGTGACAGGAGTGGAAGAGAAGATGATGGTTCCTGGCCAGGTAATGTCAGGCTGTGTCACTGATGGGGCTGAAAAACAACAACAGCCTGAGACAGACCCAACCTCAGACGTGTTGAGCAGGAGCATCTCAGGAAGCAGCCAGGGCTGGCAGCAGCTCCCTTCCCTGCAGCAGCATTTCTGGTCTGGTTTGGTTTGGTTTATTTTTTCTCCTTTCTTGGACAAGAATCTCAGAAACAGAGTTTCAATCTAAAAAGCCTCATTCCAGCAATGCATTGCTATTCAGTCCAGAGGGGAATAAACCTATAATCTGGGAAAATTAGGGCAGAGGAAAAGACTTCAGACTCCATTAAGCATAGCTGTGTGCAACTGCTGCAGTCTGTATTTCACCAACTTTTGTGATAACTCTTCCCACTTATTCTGCATGGTCTCTTGGGGTAAACAAAGCCAGAAACCCTACATTTGACTGAAGAAACACTGACATGAAAGGTGGACTGGGATATGATATATAAAGATTTTGCTATTTTTACATGTGCAGTGATATTTAGAAAGGTTGGAAATTATGTTTAGATCTTATTTATTTCTGGTCAAATGGATAGCCAGAGGAATTTTCTCTGACAGTGGCTGTCTGCAATTCGGTGGCAGTGAACATGAAGAAAACGTGAGAGATTCTGGGATTTCATTCATAAAATGCTGCAAAATTAATTCAGCTGAGGTGGGAGCTGTAGCCTTTTGGTGTGTGCACGATTTTCAGAGCACAACACACCTGAGAACACACCTCTCTTTGGGGCAAAGTCTCACTGAAGATTATTTTTGAGTGTTACAACCCCACGTGTGTTAATTTTACATCTCGTCCTCGCCTCTGCAGCACCACGGGAAAGGGGCCAATGTGTGTGACTTCCAGCTGCTCCAAGGGAAGCACCAGTTATCTCTCCAAGACCCAGCATCACTTTGGAGACAGAGTTTTCCACACAAAGCGTTCCGACGGGCATTTCACCGACGACTAAAACTTTACATTCAATATTTAGTTCACGTGCCCACAAGGAACAGTACAAACATTATTATACATCGGGAAAAAAGTACACAGTGATTAATTGAGTAGATTAACCTCCAAAACACTCGGACAGCTGTTCCAACACACTGTCTTTGAGGGCAATATGCTGAAACAGCTGTTCTCATGCACAAGGTAAAACTGTCCGCTTTGTTTTGCAATGTGAACACCCAAGGCCTGTTTCGTGTCTTAGTGACTTTAACGTACACCTGGAGCAGCGCCAAGGTTTTGTATAACTTGCATACTTTTTTTTTCCCCCACACCTTATTAGCAACTTCACCAATGTCAACTCATTTGTTGGGCAATATGCTCAGAAGCAAAGCCGAGTGGCTTTCTGTCATCTCTACATGGGAACTGCATTCAAGGCTGCTCCCCGTAGCAAGATCCTCGCAGAGGGGATGAATGAATTTGATTATTTTTGTGTGTGGTTTTACAACAGCACAAGTGTTCCTTCAATGGGAAGCATGTCCTGGTTCATGGCGCTTTCTCTCCTTGTTTCCAAGGCAACCCAACACACAGACACATGCAAACACACGTGCATGCTATTAATATTCCTTTTGGATGGGAGAGACGTCTTCATTTCTCAATGAAACACTCGGCAGCTTCTGTGGGAGTGAAAGCCTAAGACAAACTTCTCACAGAGTCATTCACAGCAGGAAAACATTCAAGAAGCTCTTCCCTTTCATTGTACACTTGGAACACATGTTTTGGAAAGTTTTTTCGTCAAGATCTCCTGTCTCCTGCAGCCACAAGAACAAGGAATGTTGAGTCTTTGAGTCCACCTTGCCATGTCCTTGCGCTACAATTCCAGGCTTTCAGTGAAGCCCTTCCAAAGAGAAGGAAACGACCTGGGAGCTTGGTTTGCACATGCATGTCTCAGTATTCCCTCCCAGGACTAAGAAGCTGACAAAAAAGGGTGGCACTCTGCTCTCCAGGAAAGGCTGTGCAGCCTGTCCAGCCCTGCGGAAGCTGCAGGGCTGCACCTGACACTTGGCCCTGGACCACGGCTGGGTCTGCTCTGTGCTTCCAAATGAAACCCATTTCAGAACAAGTAAGGTCTAGGCACAGAAATGATTTGTCATGCTCAGCACTCCGTGCTAAATCACATTTATACCCTCTAATTCTCAATTGTAATCCTCTTTGGAATTCACTTAATTGTTCGGCTTTTAAGAGCTGGGGGTCAGGTAAAGAGAGTGAGTGATGAGTGAATACTGCAGAGTACGTGCCTGACTGATTGTGCTGCTTATCTGAGAAGTGAGATGTGACAAAGAAGGGAGGCAGCTGGAAATGGCAAGAGATGTTTTCAAAGCAAGCACTTTGAACTGCTGTTGGTTTATTGTTGTTTCCATCTATCTGATTTTTCCCTTGGCATATGAAATGCCTGATGATTGTTACTGCCTGGGAGGTTGGACTTGTCGTTCCCACACTGCTTTGTAGGTTTTCAGAGGACATCAGACTTCGAACCAGAGATGGCTCTTGCCTGTCTAAATACCCTGTTAATGACAAAAGAATCTGGTCCATCCTTAGGGGTCAAGCACAAAGTCCAAAATCAAACCTACTCGCAAAGTGCACCTCAGGGGTATTTGCAATGGTACTAAATCACATGGCAATGCACACTCAGGGCAAGGCAAATTCAGGCAAAGGGTCTTACTCAGATCTCCTTATACCAGGTATGGATTTGAGGGGACATAAATGTGATTTACCTCCGAGCTTGACAGCCGGCAGTTGTGCTGAAGTGGGACGCTGCTTATACGGAATTCAGCTCAGTTTAGGAGATGATTTAGGAACAGCTGGCTGTGATTTATTGTACAGAGAATCCAGTAGAATTCCATTAACATCAGCAGAACACATGCATTTCACAGCAGTAACACTGGGGAACGTGGACCTCTTCTCCATGCATGAATACGTGATGTTCCTCCCCCTTTGCATAAGAATTTGGAGCTGTAGTTCACACAGCTCTACTCTGGAAAAAGAATTGAGCTTTCCTAGTAGATGTGAAGTTACATTATGTCTTGTTTGTAAATACATTCTTAAAAAGAGGAAAATCTTGAGTGGATGCTATGAGAAACCCCTGAATTCAATGGGAACTCCACTATGCTGTACTAGGAATACAGTTTATGAGTCCAATTCCCTTAATTCATGCACTCCCTAACTTTTCAACATTGCTACTATTAACTTGCACACCGTGTAGCCTTAATGATTTTAGGTTACATTTATACTACATGCTTCTATTTATAAATGGTTTATAAGGGAGACTAATCAATATTTAATAGACACTTTAAGTGTGCAGCAGACATGAGCAGCATGTGTTAGAGAAGGTCAAAGGCACATCGATAGCAGGGTTATAAACATCTTTAAGCTCTGACTCGCAAATAACCCATTGGGCCAATAGGGTTCTGTAACAATATTAATAGCGAGGTATCCAATTAGTAATAGTTTCATTAATAACTAAGTCCTTGTAAACTGTTTTAAATGGAATCCAATTACACAAGGAAGCAATTCTCTGCAATTCCTGTCTGTGAGGTGACCTATCCCATCGACAAGCATTAGGGAGAAATCCGTAGGTGAGGTTTTCAAATGCCACTCTTCTCCCATAAGCTCGAACTAATACTGTAACATTTCCAATGCAAACACCATTACAGTGTTATTTTGGGATCTGGGCATTTTATCATACATCCTGAGGGTTAAATTCTGCTCTAAGACACATAAATTCAAGTCTCACAGGAGCCACTAGAGCTGCCTGCCGTGCATATCTGTGAGTGTGGGAGGCCACAACTTCGCCTTTTTATTTACAGAACCATTAATTAAATTACTGCAATTAAATATCAAATCAAATTGCATTAAGATAACATTAAGCACACAGGAAGTCAGAATCAGAGCTTGTGTTAGGGTTAATGGGAGCTGTACGTGGATGGTTTTTAAGCACCTCTCTATAAGCCATATCCCAAAGGATGCAGCTGACATACACTAAACCAATGCCTTATGCAAATATTCTTTCACAATGTCCTAGTTTTTGCATCATTTCCAATTGCTTGTGTGGGTTTCCTGTTATTTTTGTCTTCAGGCAAGTTACCTAAAGCGAGATGGAAGAGCTTTATAAATGGCAGTTTCTGATCAACTCAGAGAACCACAAAATTGCCAACTTGCAATTAGTCCTCAGGGCACAAGCTTCAATAACCAATCCATCTGAGATTATGATTTTTCTACTTAATTTTCAATCTAACTCTTTTCTAATTAACTGTAATAGTAACAGAAGATTCTGCAAAAAAAAAAAACAAAGTCAAGGGACTATAAAACCGTGTTTTCTTCACTGTCACACCCACAGAAATGACAGAACTGTGTAGCTGGCCAACACCTGCGGCCAGGCACCTTCTTGGGACTCCTCTGAGTCCTTATTCCAGCACCAGCACCACCCAGCAAATCCCAGCAGCCTCATCCCCCAGGCAGAGGTCAGACCCGGCACTGCAGAGATCCTGCATCACCCAGGAAACACAGGGAATCCCCCGAAAACCTTGATTTTTTTGCCAGAGCAATAAAGTGGGAGGACTAAGGCCTGTTCACCGCACCCTGGGGAGCACATTAGAGCCCACCAGCAAACTGACACAGAGCACACACACAACCCCCCTAAGGATTCAAACTCGTTAGTGGAAAATCATCACTGAAATAGAAAATGTTGGTACAGCATCAGGCTCCTCGTAGATTCTTGCTGTATTCTGAACTTAATGGTTTCCTGGAGAATTTTACAGCAGAATTAAAAATAATAAAAAAAAAAAAAAAAGAGATGTTTGCTTATGCACTGATCAAACTAGCACAGAACTCGATGTGCCTATATTTTCAACTGGAGAAAAAACATTGAGAAAATTCAATATTTATGTAATGTTTTATGGAAGTTCAATAGGAAAATCCAATATAATTTCCCAATTAAAATCACCTCCTAGTTGACTTACATCCATTACTATTATCTCAAGCCACTGTATACTGAACCTATTCACACAGTAGTGTTATGTGAACATGCATAGGTTAAAAATTAGTAATTACTGTCTAGACAATTCACTGTTAGCTATAGTTGAGTGAATATAATGAATA
This sequence comes from Ptilonorhynchus violaceus, assembly GCA_013397565.1. Taxonomy (NCBI): domain Eukaryota; kingdom Metazoa; phylum Chordata; class Aves; order Passeriformes; family Ptilonorhynchidae; genus Ptilonorhynchus; species Ptilonorhynchus violaceus. The sequence continues at coordinate 1,743,801 of VZRJ01004081.1, read as the reverse complement.
ATTTATTTGATTAATTTCGCATTCCTTTTCCTCTTTGTGAATTGATCATGACCATGGAAAACTTGAAAATGTACTCATTTATCAGAGTTATTTTCTCCGAATAATTCTTAGCCTGAACATTTTTCCACCAAACAAACTATTCTTACTTGTGGATTGAAATTCACATTATGGGATATAAGCCATGCAGACCACTGGGATTGTTGTTCCTTTTTGCTTAAGCAGATCATCATGGAAATACCAACAGTGCTAAAGTGCTTTCACAAAAAGAAAATCCAAACAATTGATGCTCATTTTGTTATATAAGTTACATAATTAAAATAACTTATGCAACTTATGAGCAATAACTAATACTTAATTTTAAACTACAGGTGAAGTGGGAAGTCCACCATCTTTCCTTTGAGTTTAAAAGCCCACAAGCCAAGGGGGGAAAATAAGCAATAGCTGAACTGGGGGAACACTGGGAAAATGTGTCGTTTGGCTGAAATGGGAACAGGGATTTGTGTCACTCCTCACCATCCCGAGCTGTGTCCTCCCTTAAAATCTCTGTGCATCAGCTCAGGATCCTGGTCCCCCTGGGCAGCCGAGCTCCTGCTCACCCCCATCCCAGAGTCTCTGTGCCTCATCCCCTCCTCAGCATAACCTGGCTGGCTTAGGCACGCACAGCTCCCTGGGAGCTCACTGGAAATACCCTTTTTTAGTACCTGTAAGAGGCACCTCTCTGCAAACCGTGGCCAGCAGAGTTAAACAGCTCCATCCAAAAATCCCAAGAAGCCGCAATCTGTAGCTCCTGGTGTTTTAATAACTCAGAAATCCAGCCACGAGGCGCTCTTGAAAACCTCATCTCAAATTCTACAAAGATGACTCTCAGTACTTCACTGTCATGGGGCCATCACACTTCACAGGGCTGGGGGTTTGCTTTTAACACAAATTGCAGGTCCCTAGAAACCAGATAATATTACATTGTAAACATTTCTTCTGCTTTCTGTCGGCAGAGTTAGATTTGAGCTGGCAATCTAGAGGCAGGAAACTAAACAACCATTACAGCTCCCTGCTCTGACATAGAATTTAATAGCGTGGTTTTCCCTTTGAAATTTGCTCTTCATTAGGTGAGCTTCAAAATGGAGGCTGAAACAACGAGGGGCTTTAACTCTGCAGCAGATCAAATGCATTTTGACATCCATACACTTAGGAATAAATGACACACTAATGAGAGACAGAGATCAAATGCTCTGTTTGTCACTTAAACCTCCAGCGACATGAAGTACATGGAGGTTGTTAACCCATGCCTGGCACACCAGGATGCTGCAGGGTCCAAATGGCCCCACATTTTCCTTCTGTCAAACTTAATTCTTGTGAGTCCTCCTCTTTTGCAGGGCCAAGCCAATACTACAGGAATTATCTTGCTCCTGACCACGAGGAAACAACAGGAGGAGCAAGGATTTGTGAAGGAATGGGGATGAATGGTTTGATTTGGGGAATATGTTTTCTGCCTTTTTTCCTTCCACTCTTTATCACAACCCTACGGGAACACTGCACGAGAAGCATCAGCAAACACTGCCTGTGATCAGTGTGGAAGTCAGGGCAAGGAACTGAGGAGGGCAGGAATTGGGGAGGGCAGGAATTGAGGAGAGCACGTTTGGGCTCTCTCCCAAGCACCAGCACAGGAGCCACACCAGCACTGGTCTCATGGCACTGAGGTTTTGGGCAGTGATATTCCCAGAAGCTGGGGAAAGCAAGCTGGAATGATGAGAGTCATTGCCATTTCAGTGCATTTACCAACCCAGAATTCAAAATCCCAAAGATGATGCAAAGCTCTATCAGCTTCTCCCTGTTCTTGTTCCCACATTTCAGTGTGATGCCAACATTTCACCCCTTGAAACTTGCTGGATGCCCTTCTTCCCCTACAGGCACAGCACTGAATGCATTTATTCCCTCTGAAATACCTGGAATTTGCAGTGCCTGCTCTCCCTGCCCTCCCCAGTGCTGGTGCCTCTCTCCCACCCCCCCACAAGGGAATGCTGCCTTCTGCCTCCCACCGATCCCGAAAGAGCTCACAAAAAAGTGCCAACCAGCACAAAAAGCAGCATGGCCTCCCAGCCCCACAGAAGGCAGAGCCTGGGAACTGCCAATTCCCTGATGCTGTTTTAATTTAATCTAAAAAATTTAATTTAAAAAATAGAAATTACACGAAAAATAATTCCTAAGCCTAACTGGTATTGGGGCCATGTATATCAGAAGTAACAACATTGAGGTCAGTGACAGCTTTGAAAACAAGTTGTGTACAACACAACTGACTGTTTAAAAACGAAAGTTTTCACTGCAGCATGTACATAAGAAATATAGTGTATACATATAAATATACATGTATATATACACACAATACAAACCTAATTTATGCAGTAGGGGCTCATCTTGCTGGACATTTTATAAATACAGGCTGACTACCAAATAATCCTAATAAGGCTTATTCTCCAGCTAGCAGAACAGCTCAAAAACAAACACAGTTTTGTTCACATGTGTCCATTATATTCATGTGCTGATTTAGTTAACAGTAATTTCAGCATCTCGGAGATTTCTTCTCTGTTTTACAAATTATGCCCTTTTGATGAGGGCTTTGGTTCAAATTACTGGCCAATCAGCTGCAGACCAAGACTAAAATGCTAAGTTAATTGGCAATAAAACCAGAATGAGCACGCTGGAAAAAAAACTACAGATGAGCCAAATCATTGGGTAATCGTTAAGGAACACGAAGAGTCTCATTTTAGGTAGACAAAGTAAAATCTTTGTAGCTCCCTCCAGCTTTCCTCAGTCTGGGTCCTGTAAAAGGAATCAAACCTAATGGAGCAGAGGTATCCATCCCCAGCTCAGCAGAAGACACCTTTTAGCATCTCCCTCTGCACATTTATTACTGGAACCACTCACTTCCAACAAGAATTTAATGCCTGTGCACCCTTGGAGAGGATTGTCTAAGAATAGTAACTGTCCACGTGGATCAAAGGGACCTGAGATCATTCTGGCTGCAGGAATGCCTGGATGTCCTCCCACCCTTGATATATGGTCAGCAGGTTACCTCTTCCAAACACAGCTTTATTTAGAAACCAAAGATGCTCCAGATATTCATCAATCCATTCTGAATCACAGTTTCTTTTCAGAACCAGGGCTGTGAGGGGCAGAATTCAGGTGTCATCAGTCTGATCTTCAGAAAGAACTACCTCCAGGGCATTGCACTTTTGATAAGAAGGCAGGGCAGGAAGAACAGCTTCTGTTCCAAAGGGATTAATCCCAGGAGCAGGAGAATCCATGCATCCTGCCAGGAATGGCCACCCAGAGGAGATGGGTGGTATTGGGAGCAGGAGGGGGAAGAGACGTCCCCTTTACCTCTCCCAAATACTCCTTTCCCGGATGATCATAAATGAGCCCCAAAACTGCATTTTACAGCAATGACAAAGAAGAAAAGCAATGCCAGACTGAGGACACCCTGAGGCACCTCATCCAAAGGCTGCTGTGAGATCAGTGCAGGCATTCCCACAGCTCAGGCAATCCTGCCCCATTCCTGGTGCTGTGGAACGTTTTCAAGGAGAAACATGGGATATAAAAAGCCAGCTTGCTGTGCTGGAAAGGCCAGCATTCCGTGGGGTAATCACTTGCATTCATCCAAACTGCAAACAATTGGTAATATGTGGTCAAATCACTGTAATTTGGGGAGCTACGGAGTGACTTCCAAGAGGTGGATTAGTGGGAAACGCTGCCTTTAGGAGTCGATCCCGAGCAGCCTGCAGTGGGATCTCTGAAGCACTTGGCATGAGCCTTCCCTGCATGTTCACTGATAGTTTGGGCTGTGATTGTAACGAGTATCAGCAAGTGTACCTAATTTCATGAAAGAAAATTATTGGTTCAGAGTGGAATAACATGGTGCTTGACTCAAGCAGGCATAAAACATGAGTATGAAAACCTCATATAATCTCCAGCTATTGTCATTCAATGTTTATCATCCGACGGGCTTGAATACAATTCTTATCTTTGATGGATGTGGCACACAATAGCTGTTTTCTTGAGTGCATCATAAATATTAATAGTATTCACAGAGCTTCTTAAAATTTGTCATGTCACATTGCTTTCATGGAAACATTCAAAATGCCATTATTTTTCTCCCACCAATAGCAAATTTTCCTTTAGTTTCCTTCTTTCTTTTCCACTCTCGAAATTAAATGGTAGAGGATGTTTAACTGAGCAGAGGAAAAAAGGGATAATGGTTCACATTGAGCCATTCCAAAACCTACTTCAGATGCCCAGAATTAGACTGAAAGGGGAAAAAATGTGATATCCTTTGGAAAACAGAGTCCAGTTAAAAATGAAACACTTGATGAAATTGAGGAGATTTGTCTGGAATTTCATTTTTGGAAGAACACTGAGAAAGAATGCTGACATTACCAAAATGGTCCTCCTCTTCCATATTCAGAATGGGACATTTTCTCTTGAGAAAAAAAGAGCTTTTTTCTCCCAAAATAAAATATTTGGACATTATTGTGTATATGCTGGGCTGCATCCAAAGCAGGATGGGCAGCAGGTCAAGGGAGATAGTTCTGCCTCTCTGCTCTGCTCTTGTGAGATCCCACATGGAATGCTGCATCCAGCTCTGGGACATGGAGCTGCTGGAGCGAGTCCAGAGGAGGCCACGGAGATGCTTTGAGGGCTGGAGCAGCTCTGCTCTGGAGCCAGGCTGAGAAATGTCCAGCCTGGAGAAGAGAAGGCTCCAGGGAGACCTTAGAGCCCCTTCCAGTGCCTAAAGGGGCTCCAGGAAAGCTGGAGAAGGACTTAGGACAAGGATGTGAAGCAACAGGACAAGGGGGAACGGCTTCAAACTGAAAGAGGGCAGAATTAGAAATTAGGAAGAAATTCTTCCCTGTGAGGGTGGGGAGGCCCTGGCACAGGTTGCCCAGAAAAGTTGTGGCTGCCCCATCCCTGGAAGTGTCCAAGGCCAGGTTGGATGGGGCTTGGAGCAGCCTGGGATAGTGGAAGGTGTCCTTGCCCATGGAAAGGCGTGGGATGAGTGGAGCTTTCATGTCCCTTTCAACCCAAACCACTCTTTGATTCCATGATTTAATCAAGTTTAATCAAACACCTCAGTTCTATGAGGAAATGTGGTTTTTTTCTGGTGTTAAACAGCTTTGATCACTCCAAAATCGCTTTTCAAGAGTGTCTGTGCACAATGCAAGTTGAAATCCCCTGGCTTTGTTCAGGCAGACGAGGCCCATGTGGACGTTCCTCATGACATCTGCTCCCCACACATTTCTCTTCCAGCGTATTTCAGAGTCAAAGCCTTCCCCTGGATCAAACTTGATAAAATCTTCAGTGCTTTGTGTTTTGGCTGACGTGTTTCAAGAAATCTTTTTAAATTTCATCTTTCTCCATAAAATTCACTCTGTGGTTTTCAGAACAGCCTGACAAAACAAAGCCATTTAATTCTCTGTGACGATTAATTTGAAGATGGTAATAATTGCACAAGATCCTATCTCTGCTGCAGAGACATAAAACACTCGCTATGGGCATGGGAAATAAAGTAATACAAAAGAAGAATCTCTTTTTTCCTATTCTCTATTCTCTCCACAGTAGTTAATTCACTCTGAGTTTAAAATCAGTCCTTCCAGTGTGGGATTTTAGGAAAGCTCAAGGCTTCAATCCTGCTGCCATTAATCAATGTTAAAATTCACACTGAAACCTGTGATCTGGGAGTCATAGATTCCAGTTTTATTTTAAAACAATGTTGATGATCCCTAATATTTCTGGGATGAAGATCTACTCCACATTTAAATTTTTTTTCTGTGAAATGGTGAATGCTGGGAATGACAAAATCCCATTCTGGGCAGGTCCCTTGGCATGCAAAGTACGGCAGAAAGGCACTGCTAAAAGGGAACTGAAAAGCCAAAGGTCAAAGTGATTTCAAGTAAGAAATATGCATTAAGTGCAACGGATAAACACATAGGGGATAGTTTTGCACATAAATGCATTCAACCAACTTCTAAAAAATATGTAAATCATCTGGTTTGCTAGAAATGACTGATCCTATCTTGGTATTTTTACCCTTCAGGATTAAGTGTTTTCAGTTTGTATAACTGACCCCAGAGTGAGTAAAGAAAAAAGCTGCTAAAGCCTGACATTTTCCATTTTAGTTTCAGGTGAAGGTAAGTCTGGGTCAGTGTGGGTCTGAGTGAGTGTGCTCCGTTAATTGGTGTCTGAATATAAGCTCCATCAGCAAACCGTGATTTCTGCAGGAAAAATAAATTCTTTAAAGTTTTTTTTCCTGAAACAAATCAGCCAAGTGTTGCACTCTACAACCCTTTCAGCCTGAGTTATAGAAATGGGCACATTTAAGGACAATTTTTCCGGGTGCTCTTGCCTGTACGTTTGCTGGCAGCACCCAGCAATGTCATTATTCAGCCTCCCGTTTAAAAGAAACCTCCCCTGAGTAAACACAGCCAACTGTGTAAGTGATGCACAGCATTAGGAAAGCATCAGTCAACCCACAGCTTACATTTCTGGGGGGGAAGGAAACAAGATTCCTGAAGCCACAGATGAAATACTTGTAAGGAAACGCAGAAGCGGTTCAGGCTGAGGGGCGCGGAGTGCTGGGGAAATATTGATCGCTGCATTTGAAAAACGCTCTGGAATAATGGCAGTCTGGGGCTCACAATTCCACTGCTGCATGGGAAAGGATGTGCAGCATGTGTATCTCAAAGACCAGTGCTGCCAGTCACAGGCCAGGCCATCATTTTCCCAGATAAGAACGCCAGATATTCGTCTATTATTAAATCTATTGTTCCCCGAGCCTTCAGCCTCAGCTGGAGCCTTCTTCTAAAAAATAGTTAAAATCCATCTCTTCAATGTCTTGTTCTTTACTTTGACTAAGTTCCTGGTTGCCTAGAAACTCTCTAAAAGACCTGGATTTTGCTTTTTTCTCTTTTTCTTTACCTTTTTTTTCCCCAACTGTTAGTTAGGTAACAGATTAATCAAATCTCATTTGTTTGTGGCAGAAACCCGGATGACAGGCTCAAAGCTGGTGAGGTGTTTGCTTCTTGCAGCCCAGGAGTGTCAGACTCCACTGACGACCTTGCTACCAGCAACTCTCCATAACGATGGAAATTGCAGATTATGTCTGCTTAGCTCAAGAGCCATAACTGAGAATTAGATCATCACTGGATAGAACAGATTTATCTGTGCTATCAGCTTCTGTAATTAGCAGGACACACGCTTCCACTTTGCAAGATTATTATACCACAATGTTTTTATATGAAGACAAATCAAGGTGTCTGGTTTAGATCCAACTTTAGACTGTTCTGATGGACCTTCTGGATGCCTAAAACACACCTTCTGATGCATCAGACACCAACCAGATTCACAACTCGCACCCTATTTTAATGCCACAAACCTTATTTTGAGATAATCACCTGCTGTGTTTAGAGTCAGCAATTGTAACAGCAGAAGGCAGATTCTTTCCCTGATATTCAACAAACAGTGGAAGCAAAAAGAGCTTTGGACGTGCTTTCCTCACCTTGATCTGTTATTCTGCTGCATTTGATGAAAATGGATCACCTTTCTACTTCGGGGGATGTCAGTTCCACGTGTCAATCTGTGCACCAGATGTTGGGGGAATCAATTATCAGAGGCATTTATCACCAACAAGAAAACGAGATAAGCTCCCAGGAGCAAAGGGGCCGATGTTTCCCCCTGCCAGTGGATGGTGGAATGTTAAACTGAGCAGCCAGACCCTCACAGGTACTCAGGGACACGTTTGTGTCTCACGGGAGGACGGTGCTCCAGTCAGAAACCTGCCTGGGTCTCCAGACTTCCCACCTCAGCAGCTTTCAGACCCATTTCTAGAGCTAACATTTCTCAACAGCTTTTTATCTCAAAAGGTGGTGACAAAAAACTTAGCTAAAACTAAATATTCCTGGCACTCGCCGAAGAAACCTCCAGGAGTCAAATATTCCAGCTTCTAAGTAGGCTTCAAGTTATGGGAGTAATCCTGCCATCCATGCTTTCTTACCTGAATTAAATCAGCTTAAAGTTATGCAGGGTTTAGGTGACAAAACAGCATTTACAGGCTTCAAAGCCACTCATCCCTGCTGTCATTAGTTCCTGATGGTATAAATCCTACCTCTTTTCTAACCAAAATAGTTTTTAGAGATAATAAGCAATAGCACTGTAGGATTTCTTAAAGTGTTTTAAAAAGTACCTTTAAGAATGTGAAAAGGGACTTAGAAATCATTCAGAAAGAGGTAAAACTAAGAGGGACTTAATTTCCATTTAATTTTCTATTCTCATCAAAGCTTGGTTTATTCAGGTCTGATTAATTAGTGTCTGTAAAGTGTTCTGAAAATATAAAACACTACATAAATACTAAATAATAATAGAGCACTTAAGGAAAAGCTCATTTGTTAATTTGCATGGAGTTTTAGGAATTTGCATTTATTTATTTCCCCCTGTGTAAGCGGGCCCATCCAATCCCTTTTAGCTTTTTGACTAGAAAACACTTTGGCAGTTACAGGATGATGCATCTTCACGTGTTTTATGTGAGCAGTTGTGACCACCCATCCTGATATTTTCCTTTTTTCTTTGCCATGTCAGCCGGGGATGGTCTGCATTCCCACTGGCAGGGTCTGTGCTGCTCATCCAGAAGCAGAGATAAGGCTTTCAGGGAGCAAATCCTCAATTACTGGAGTGTGCTGTTTCCATCTGGGTGTCGTTTCCTTGGGAATCCCAACTGCCTGGCCCTGTGCAGTTGCTGGAACTGGATGTTTCAATTAGAGGGAGCTCGAGGATCTGGGGAGAACTGTGAGGTGATGCAGAAAGCAGGTTCTCTTTCAATAGGAAATTTTGTTTTATTTTCTCTCATTAGTGCAAAAGTTTTATATATTTACATATTCCGAATTCACTGGGTTTGGCCATAAATCAAACCGAGATTTATTATACTGAGGATAATTCAAAGTGAAATGGATACTTGGAGGGGAATTCCCAATGTTCCAAGACTGCATTTTAGTCCTTTGTTCCTGTTTAGTCCCAGCATTGCAGTTTACCATGGTGTTCTCTGAGTTATGTTGGATAAACCCACAGAGCACTGGTGGGTGCTTCCCTGGCAAGGATTTCTCCTGTGGACTCTCCCTGGCCCTGTTTCCTTCTGTCCTCTTTCCCTTCCTTTCAGTCTCAAAGCTCTGTTTGCTAATGCACTGCCAAATTGACATCCAAGGACCAACTAAAAATGATATTCAGTATCAATTCATTACAGCCAGATAGTCTGTTAATAGGAGCTGCTTCTTGCTATGTAATGTGCAAAAATCAGTTTTATCTTCACTTATAAAGATCGAAAAGCAAAAAGCCAAAAAAAATGGCTTTTCAAGCTTGCCACCAAATGTACACATTAACAACATAAGATTTGATGCTAAAAGCTTCATTAACTCACTAAAGCAAAATATCAGCCCTTTTCATCAGGCTATGATTCAAATGTTACCGTGCAGTCTCCAATATTTTTATCTACTAAAAAAAGCAAGTTAGAATGAGAAAAATATCCCCACTGCTGCCTCCAGAGCCACCACAGTGCAATGACAGGATAAACCCTCCGGGGGCCTTTTCAATTTTCTCCTGCTTGTTTAAGAAAGCAGCATGGAAAACAAAACTAAAGTCATGACCAACTGCAGCAACAAACCGGGAGGACATTCCAAATTACGTGGAAGAGGATGTCTTTCCATTTAAAAAAAACGAAGTTGCAAACAGAAACACAAAATTAAAGTTTGTTTTTGTTGTGCAGGATTTCACAGCTAATTTAATTCAGCCAGGAACTCTGGGCCTCAAGAATGGGTTTCTCCGAACACCAAAGGAGGATGTGCAGAGGGATTATTTTTTGCTCCTGACCAGAGAATGCAGTGCCAGAACCTGCACCAATTAGTGACTGTTAAAAGAAGCAGCACTGCAAACCGGCAAATACAAGGGAGAGAAATGCAAATACAAGCTGTTGTCCCTGCCACTGCTGTCATCAATTCACCAATCAGCCTCGGGCCAAGTCGGCCAAGGATGCTCAAATGCAACCACGAAGTGACAGCCCACGAGATCCCCATGTAAGGATTAAGTTCATAAATTCACCAAAACTAAACCTTTTTCCTTTTCTCCACAGTTAGTTTACAATGACAAAGTGTCAGAGATTAGGTCAGTTCCACTCTGAATTCAGGTTCAGCCTCAGATTTCATCCAAGAACATTTAGGGAGAGTTGAAGTGGCCAACAGCTGCCATAACTGCGAAAAGATGAGGAAAAACCCTGGCAAATCCGTGGCAGAGACAGCAGCAGAGCTCTGCTCCAGCTTTCACAATGGGCTTCTGCACTGGGTTTGCTTTTCTTTGACATCCATGGTGCTCTGCACAGCCCAAACTCTGTGCTCTCCACCTGAAATCACAACGCTTTGTGCAAGATGCTCCTGCACCACATTCTGTCATTATCATATCTGATTCACCATTGCTGCTTCATAATATTCCATCCACATAATTAGAGTTCTGTTTCATCTTCTACATGCTCCACAAAAAAAGAAGTAGAAGAGAATTCTCTATTGACTTTTCTGCACATAATTTCTTCCCAAGCACCGGGCTGCCAGGAAGTGTAGCCTTTGGCAGTGGGGACTGGAAATTGAAATTATTTGGGGTCTTGTTTCCATTACGAGCACCTTTCCTTGCTTCTGGTCGTGCCAGTGGTCATGCAGAGGAAAACACCAATATTTGGTGTAGTAGAAAGAAAATGAGAAAGTAGAAAGAAAATCACAGACCAACTCAGAAAGAAAGGGTAAATGTTCACGAGGAAGCAAGCAAAAAAAGTGTGGTTTTGAGAGAACTGGTGTAACATCCAGAGTCTCTGGCTGTTTCTTTAGTTTTACAGCCAAATATCCCCACTGAAATCCCTGTTCATGTGTAAAGCTCTAGTACTAAAAAGTCCACCAAGCCCAAACACAGGTCAAAGGTCCCTCCTAGACAAGATGCCTCTGATTTTACCACGAGATACTTGCATTTTTTAAATAAATCATCAGCTTCCAGCTTTCTGTACACCTCAAACCTGCCGGACACCTACACCTTCAGAAAGCATTTTGTCCTTTCTCTGTAACTCAAGCCAGACCTTTTATTAAATTGACACTTTTGCAGCTCACTGGACTGTTGGGCTCTTTTGGGGAAAAGCAAAGCAGCACACAGTCCAGTCGTTTGGTTTAGCAATGAAGTTCCCCACACACACACGCCAATTTATTTCATCGAAAACGTCCCAGCTAATTACAACATTCACCCTCAGAGCACAAGGCACGGCAGTCACATCAACACACCAGACGACAACGGCTCCAGAGGAGCTATTTCCAACGTACCAGGCCAACAATCCACCAGCAGCAAAGGATCTCCACAAAAGACCCCAAACGGTTTCCAAGGAGCCATTAGGGCGCACCAGGTAAATAAAACATTATTGAAATGCGGGTTGGTTTTTTTTTTTTGCGTTTAAATCACTCGCAGCAGGTGCAGGGGAAGCGGCTTGTAATAAAAAGCCTCGCATTCCCTGGAATACTAACGAGGATGGGCGGAAACATCCAGGCAAGGGGAGAAGGAGCAGGTCCTTACCATGGCCAGGGGGACGATTCCCACGAACATGGTGGTGCTGACGAAGATCTCGGAGACCAGCAGCTCGCTGACGGAGTCGTCCCGCGGGTACTCCACCTGCCAGGTGATCTGCTGCGCCCCGGCCGCGCTGCTGCCGTTGGCGATCTCGAAGTCCATCTGCAGGATCTCGTAGGAAGAGGTGTTTGCTCTGCGAGGAGAGAGGCAAAGTTCCCCCACAAAGTCATCAGGGTGTTACCAGCAAAACACTTTTTTTTTTTTTT